>CAVLJG010000009.1:2383961-2983961 GCA_963669975.1 Acanthoscelides obtectus | reverse complement strand
TAATATCACTGTGACACTATCAAATTCCTAAATATAGAGCACAAGATTCATGCAAAATAAAAAAAAGAATTAGAGACAGTAAAAAATAACGGGAGATTAGAAAAGATGAATACATCTGACGGGACTACTGACATAATGCAACAACAATTCAGGACGCATGATCCTTTTCGTTCAACTGCCTCTTTGGATCAGTATTCTCAATCTTCATCATCTGATTATTTCATGGTGAGTGTAGAGATGACTAAAAACAATGTTAGGAATGTTTTTTGTCGATAAATCCATTTAATGTACATTTTAAATGCTTTTTGTGTGCATTTTTTTCAATCGTAAAGTTGGGGTTTTCCTTTACACGACGTGTAGATCTTGAAAACATAAGCAATTTTTCTTAGTACCATATACACCAATGTCTTAAGGGAACCGAGATAAAGGGCTCTGCAACATCAAAAATATCTGAATACCGTCCTGTAGCCGCGACATCCCCGACTGGTACTAGGACACTAGCTCAATCTGACGACAGAACTGGGTCGGGGTCAGTGTGTCAGGTCAGTATGCAACCTTCAACCGACGGTTACGGTCACGCGTCTAGAGGTAATCGCGTAGGCGAGAATCCCTCAACAAGCACTAGAGACGTGGCTAGAGAAGTGCAAGTATCAAAAACTAAAGTGTGGCAAACGCTGCGTGAAGAGGGGCTGTATCCGTTTCACGTCCAACGTGTACAAGCCCTTCAACCTGACGATTTTCCAGCAAGAGTGCGGTTTTGTGAGTGGTTGTTGCATCAACATGACAATAATCCGGACTTTTTGAAGAGCATAATGGTGACAGACGAATCTACGTTCACGCGTAATGGGGTGAATAACTTTCGCAACACTCATGTTTGGTCAGTAGAAAATCCGCACGCTGTCCGTCGGGCACATTTTCAACAAACATTTTCGGTGAATGTTTGGGCTGGCATGGTGAACGGTATGCTCATTGGACCATTTATTCTTCCAAATCAATTGGACGGGATGCAATACCTAGACTTTTTACGCAACATTTTGCCTTCCTTGTTTGCCTGCGTCTGCTCGGTAGCGCATCAGCTGATTTCATTTCCTTTTGGAGCGGTATGATTTCGGGCAGAGACGTACTTAGCCCTTCTCGTCAACTGGAGAGCGAGTACTTTTTCCTTTATTTTTTTTTACTTGGTCGCCCTCGTTTCACTACACATTACCTTTGTTATTTCAAGGGTAGTTGTTTCAGAAACGGAAAACCCCAAATTTGCGGACACCCTGTATAAGTAAAGCGCTGAAATTGTATTTCAAAATTCTACTATTATAGTAGAATTGGGCGGGTGCCTACTTTTATTCTTATCACTTTTTCTCTTCGAAAAATATTTGATTTTCTTCAAACTTCATTTTGCAGCAAATTTAGTTTTCAAGAAAAGCAAAGAGAGGAGGTGATAAGAAAAGTAATCACCCTCTCAATTCTTCCATAAATGTGGGATGTTCACATACAGCTGTACTAATATTTGTTGACAAGTTACGATTGAAGAAAAAATGCACAAAAAAACGGATAGCATTGCTTTTCGGTGATCTCTATTCACATGAAACAATCAAACGAAAAGTATTAAGAATACTCCTCCAGACAGGCTGTTGAAAAAAAGGGCCTGCAACGTTAATGAAAAATAAAACCATATCCGCCTTTTATCATCTCTAATACCCTATTTCTCTGCCCCTAATTCAAGCATGGATGACTGAAAATAAAAATGACTCACCTAAATGCTTCTTTCTCTGCGATCATGTAGATGCTCCATCACAGTAACTGTACTACACCCACTGCACAAGATAACCACACTTATAGTGGATCCACTAATATACCGAATGTCGCATAGACGTCTGTCTGATAGTAACATCAGAGTAACGAAATACCGATAAAAAATCGAGAGTTTCAAGGAATCCAAAAATAATATATACAGGGTGACAGGTAAATAGGTGTAAAACATTTTAGGAGGTGATAGTACAGCTCCTTTGCTATCAAAATTAGTATATAATACTACCCTATATTCAAAGGTTAAAAAGTTATGGAAGATTTAATTTTTTTAAAAAAACAACCCAGATTACAGAGTAAAATAGTTGAGATAAAAAAAAGTTGGTGATTAAACATTCTTTTTTTGGTGGTTTCAGGTTATTATTTAAATAAATAATTCTCATAAATTAAAAAACATATGAAAACACTACTGAAAACGTATTTATTTTCATTTAAATGTTAAATGAAAATTTCTATTTTCAACTTTCACATTATGAAGTCTTTTTTTCAAAAAAATCATAATAAAGAAAATGTACAAATAACTGCAAAAACTTCCTCGTTTCATTAGGCTTCTAAAATGGTATAATAACATATCAGTAAGTAAACCATTTAACAAAACAATATTACTTTGCTAGAAAGGACCGCTAAGCGCATTTCATTGTACTGAGCAGGAAAATCGAGCCTTTCATGGTTCGACCCTATTTATTATTTTTTGTGCCCTGTGTCGTTATTCGGGTTTAAGTATTCGGAATCTGTCGTCGCTCCTCGGAAGCAAGCTCTGCGTGTGTTATGAATTGACATAGCTGACGGATCAAGGAAAGGGAACTAACGCTTAGGTTAGTTAGTAGAATATCAACCTTTAACGCGGTAGGACGTACTTTTACTTTTTTGATCAGTTTTAATAATGGCGAGTTACCGTAACGAAGAATACGCTGATATTCTGTTTTGTTATGGTTTAAGTGATGGAAATTCCGTTGAAGCCAGGCGAGAATACGAAAACCGTTTTCCGAATCGGCGAATACCGGATCATCGAGTATTTGTTTCTGTGTACCAACGCGTCAAGGAAAGTGGACAGGTTCATGAGAGACGTCATGATGCTGGTAGACCTCGGTTGTTTAACGCCGAAGATCGAGAGGCAATACCGGAATGCTACGGCAGAGACCCGACGACGTCTACACGAGTTATAGCAAAGCAGCCTGGTTTAACTCAGTGGAAAGTTTGGTTCGTTTTGCATTCGGCGAGACTTTACCCTTTCCATTACACACCGGTTCAAGTATTAGAAGAAGGAGATCCCGCAAGAAGAATTGATTTTTGTCGATACATGCTTCATCGGGATCAAGAAGAAAACGACTATTTAACTAAAATATTGTGGACCGACGAGTCTAGAGGGGATAACAAATTATTACAACTTACATTATTGGGCCCCACGAGAGGCAAATCCCCACATGGCAAAGCCAAGAGCCCATCAAAGAAGATTTTCGGCAAACATGTGGATGGGAATAATTCATACGTATCTAATTGGACCAGTTTTTTTGCCTGACAACCTGAATGGCGAATCCTATGAAAACTTTTTGAGATCCGAACTCTGGGAGTATTTCGAAGACCTGCCTCTGAATATCAGGATGCAGATGATCTACCAACACGATGGCTGTCCCGCGCATTTCCGTCTGGGTGTTAGACAGTGGCTGGACGAGAAATATCCTTGTCGCTGGATTGGCCGAGGTGGACCGACACCGTGGCCAGCGAGGAGCCCAGATTTAACACCGTGTGACTATTATTTATGGGGGTACATGAAGTCACTGGTGTACGCTGAGCCCATAGACACTCTTGCACAGTTGAAAGAAAGAATTATTGCTGCTGCTGACACTATCAGAGGACAACTAACTGGCCGCATCACGCGTACCAACATGAGAAAAAGACTACGGGCTTGCATAAGAAACGGCGGGCGTCAGTTCGAACAATTGCAATGAATTTTACCTTCATTTCATTATTGTATTTTACTTACCAATTGTAGTAACTTTTAGTCAGTTTTTATTATTCTGTAGTACAATTACAACTGTGTAAATAATCTAATCGTGTAACTTAAGCGTAGTTTAAAATAATAACTATCCCATAGCTTACAGTTACATTATTTTCACAAAAACACTTTCTTATCAATCAGAGAGTTGTGAAACAAGAGACAAGCCATTGGTAAATTTACTCCCTATTGTTGTATTACAATACATTATGTTTAGTTTCACACAGTTTTTGTGCACTTATCATACCAATTTAGATTCCTTATGAAACAAGGATATTATTTAAATTGTTTGTACGTTTTTTGTATACTGATTTTTTTGTAAAACACCTTACTGACTGTAAAATGTTATTTGTTTTTCTTGGTTAAACATTTTTGAATGAAAATAAATACGTTATTTGGTATTGTTTTCGAATCTTTTTTAATTTATAATAGTTAATTATTGAAATAATAACCCAAAACCACAAAAAACAAATGTTTAATCGTCAACTTTTTTCTCTCTCGACTTTTTTACTCTGAAATATGGATTGTTTTAAAAAAAATCTTAAATCTTCAATAACTTTTCAACCTTTGAATATAGGGTATGGTATTATATACTAATTTCGATAGCAAAGGGGCTGTACTATCACCTCCTAAAATGTTTTACACCTATTTACCTGTCACCCTGTATAAAACCAATTTTGGGATAAACACTTTACACAAATAAAAATCTACAAAATTGTCACGCAACTTATATTCTTGGACGGATAGGTTATTCACTTATCCAGTTATGATAAAATCTCGCAGTAAAAAATCCGTATGCCCTGTACACATTGCACATGCCGTTCTTATTACGTATCTATCGTAAATCGTGAGAATATAATGACATTTGTTGTCCTTTTGTATACGCGAACGGTTAAGACTAAGCCAAACGCTAATGATAATTCGGTCTATTAAAAAAGCCATACTGAGACATTAAAAACATGTTTATTATCACAACGATTTAGAAAATCACTGGCTATACGCAGTCAAAATATCTGAATTGAGATTTGATCCCAAATATCCCTAGTCGTTCTTCTTCTATATTTAGCAACATATATCTCCACATGTTGCTACCGAAAAATCAAAACGTATATTTCTCGAAAGAGCCTCAAGCATCATTCGATCAAAATACTGATTTTTGTAATTTTTGACAGAAAAAATGCTTACGTTATTTTTCAGCCACGAAAGGACTTAGAATACTGCTCCAAACAGGCAGCTGAAAAAAAGATGATCTCGCAGAGCTGTCACTTGCTGAATGCGCCCATTGTATTGAAGAATTAACTAATAAATATTTCTACATCATTGAAACACTGCCACAAAATATAAACGCTAATTTTGCTTAGCCCTATCGAACATTTTTCGTTCGCTCAAAATCAGTAGTCAACAGTGGAAATACATATCGCTAGAGGCACTGACACTACCAAACCAAAGACATTTGTACATTAACAATATATAATCTAAAATAAATTAACAAAATGATAAACATTGATCTAAAGAAACATGCTTTCAATAAAATAATGCTAGCTAATATGATAGTTTCAAGGTACACAATGCTTTTAAAAAATTATTACTTTACATCACAAAGGGGACCGTTAGCAACATTAGTATCCATAATTATCACCATTATTGCTATTGAATTGTTATATCTTACTGTCTCAATAAAAAGTACGGAAAACAATAAAGCCCATTAAGCACCAATACGTAAGACATCGGTATTCAAACTTCGGTAAAAATGAAAAAGTACTTTTATGTGATTTTTTTGGACTTATAGGTACACAAGGTGTTCGAAAAATAGACGGAGATATTTTAGAGGGTAATTCCTTGTTAAAAAATATGTGAAAAGTTTCTATAAACACGCGAAGTGAGATACGAAAAAAATACAAGAGACAAAGAAGTTGTATTTTCAGATGTATAATCAAATAACAACTATTAAACTCACTATTACTATTTTATTTAATTGATCACCCTGTATATTTTAAAATGACGTGTACAAATTATGATCTCGAAATGACGTAATTTCGTATTATTAATCCTGCCATAATGGTATTTTATGATAATGTTCATTTTTCCACATACAGCTACTTTTCCATTTTACCGGACCATCTTGTATATCTAACTATGATTTAGGTGTCACTTGTGTTAAAATATGTTGCTTGTCGGTCGAAACAAGATAAAAATAAAAAATAAATACGTCCTACTATAATAATAATACAGTGCATCCATTTTGAACAGATTCAGATTCCTATATACTACGTGGACTAGATGTAAGATCAATTCAAAAACCGAACTGATCTAATAATAAATATTTTATTTCGTATATAATAGTATATGTCATATATAACAATGTTCAAAATGGTACAAAAAAATAAGGACTACCACCGTAGAAACTTTGTTCCTTTGGTTGGATCAAACATAATACAAAATAGCGAAGAAACAGAAACAAATAAAAATGTGTGTACCTTTAAAAACTCATTATCTACCTACATTTTAACCTCCTAGGGAGGCTCGTTAAGAAATTGTTTTTTTAATTCAATTAAGAAAGTTTGTACAGAATATTATTCGTTAATAATTTATTACTAGTCGAAAATATTAACTATTTACAGAAACAGTACATACAAAAAAAATACGGCACCAAAATATGGCCCACGGAGTATCCACAAGGTTTTGCTGGAACCTCAGAAAACTCGTATCAGCCAATAAGCGTGATATTTAAATATCCCAAATGAGGTTTCATTTTCTTAACATATTCGATATTCCTCATGCTCTCTTGGCCAATAAAACCACATATACTGACAGATCTTCTCAAGATCTCAATCACAAAAGTGGTATTTTGCAGTACAATGTGAGTTTTTTGATTTATCTGTCTTCCAGTTTTCCATTTCGATACAGTGTGTTATTACAATAGTCTGAATTCCTGTTCCCAAAAAAGGACGTCCAAACCCTCAAAACGACAAGCAAGTATGAGAATAGCTGTTGCTTTTTAATGTAAGAGACACGTCACCCTCGTTCATCGCCCCAAAAACACCAAAGAACGCGAAAGCATACCCAGAACTGTTAGCTGAAATTGTTTTTGATAGATAATCGGAAGGTGTATTCTTTTGAATAAAGTATCGAGTGTTACATATTATTGAAAAGTGTAATTTTAATACCAATTTAAAAAATAAAGCAACGGATGGCAAACCCTTTATATTGCCAGAAAAGCTCTGCGTCGTTCCACACTCTAGGTTAGAAGGAGCATTTTCTTTGTCTCTAGATCATGATGAATCCTGTCTATGCCAAGTTGCGTCATCTGCAGACTTTGCTGCTGAAGTACAGCGGGTGTTTCAAATTCGGCCCTCACTATTGGAATCTCAGAAACAGTAAGATATACGTAGTTGCTTAAATGGGGACAAAGTTCCAAATTTAGGTAACTAACAAAATGCCGCTTCAAAAGCAAAGCACTTCCAGAGAGAGACGAAAAAAAACGAATTTCCCTAAAATCATCTTTATTATTTCCTGGATTTATTTGAGATGCTATTTCACATCGCCACGTTTTTCCTATACAACATCTCAATTATTTCATAGAACACAATTTCCTAGGGAGGCCTTGAAATTATCAAATAGTGTTTTGTTTTGCATACCAGATTTAACTCAAACACATTTCTGATTTTTCCTGTCTTGAGATGGGATTTCGAAGTAAATTATATATTGTCACTGTCACTTTTTCTTCTCTACAAGATCGCGATCAATTTATTTTGAAAATCTCACTACAAATGAAGTCACGAAAAAAATAAAACGATTTGAGAAATAAATAGTACTAAATACTGAGATATATCGTATTATTCGTTTGTCCCGTATACTTTTGTGTTTCAAATTTCTCCCAATGTCACCTCCGTTATTGTGTGTCTCTGACTTATGCCTCCCACATGACCGGTCGTAAACTTTTACCTGGCCAATGGGGTTTCGTAAATGCGGTGACGCCGCAGAGGCGCTTCGCAATTAAGTGGGCCGTAATTGCCCAGGCTCACTAACAAGATCTAAGCCGACAAAAATATACATTTCACGTTTTACAAACGGATCATGGTAATAGCCCCGTTTCGACATCAAGGACACTGTTATGATCACCGGTGATATACCGGGTAATTCGATTAGTTTCAAAAAAAAAATCTATCTATTTTGAAAAAGTTACGAAGTGAATAGCTGTTTTTATGCACTGAGTAAACGTGCTCAATTTAACAGTTATTCTGGAAAATGACAATTTGAATTGCGTACTCGGAAAAATATCAATTATCAATATCAAGTTTTCCAATGTTTTTGATATCTTGGATTTGTCAGAGCACAGTTATAATATACATCATTTAGCAAAATGAACTTTGTTGTTTTACGTTCCAAATACTTTCAAATCTAAATAAAATAGTTCATTAAAAATAGGTAAATAATTTACCTACACTTATTAAAGAAGTTTAATGAATATAATTAAATTGTTTTACTTGAGGCAAGCAAACTCATCCTAATAGTCCATTAATTTTAAATGATATGGTGTATTTATTCTAAGTAAATGGTTTAATAAATGCAAATAAACGATTGCGTTTTGATTTAAACTAGTTTCATAGATAGTAATAAATGAATGTAGAAATTAGATTTTTACTTCGCTGATCAAACTCAAATTGAGTAAATTATTTAATTGACTTGATTGAAATTTTAAATGGTTTGATTACATTTTTTCTCAGTGCGACTATCGTGTGCATGTCTGTTGCAGTTTATAGGTGAGAAATAAGAATAATCTATGACCCCTATCTAGCACGCAAACCTACCGACAAGCGGTTTGTGCTCGTGTGCTTTACTGTGACAGGAAACAAGTTTAATACAACTAAACAATTTCCAAAGCAGGTTACTTGAATGTATAAAACTAGTTCAATCGCATCAAAACGTAACCGTTTGATTAAATTTACTAAACCGTTTACTTAGATTAGGCACACCAATTTATTTAAAATTAATGAACTACTAAAACGAGTTAACATGATCTAATTGAAACAATTTAATTATATTTATTAAAATTGTTTATTCAGTGTACGTAAACTGTCTAGTTAAAACTAAACAGACACAGGGAGCGAGAAATATTCTAACCGTTATCATGGATCACTGAACGCTGTATGCTTGATCACAATAATTGATCCACTTCACAGCTACAACGGCGACATTCAAATACGAAGCTCTTCACGAAAAATACAAATGAAACAAAGTGCGCTACAGCCCAGTCCTGCCGAGTTCGCGATTCAAACAAACAGTTTAACTGTTTTTATTGAAATGTTTGATTGTTTTCAATGTACCGTCTCTGCATAAATTAAATTACCTAAGCTGATGAACAGTTTAATAAGACAGGTACATGCTTTGCTATTTTCAGGCAAATTAGTTTAATAGTTTATTACTTTCAATTAAACTGCTTCCAAAAAATTCAGTTAAATTGAACCGAATAGTTTAGTTACTTAGAATAATTATGAAGTTTATTACGGATAACGGAAATTCCACAGAACAACTAAATGACTGCTTATTCATTTCTAGAGTGTTCAAAGTGTGAAATCATCTGCAGAGTTTGGATGTTGCTAATTTCTCCTCAAGTCTTACAGAGCAGGAAACTAAAAAAGGCATGATACGATGAACGCAATACTTTAAACTTATATCATGGAAGAAAGCGTCTGTTGGTAAGAGTAGATTGTTCACAAATAAGGACAAAGGAACTGTCAATCATTGAACAGTATTTGCCTAGCTAAATTTTGGAGGTGACAGATTTATTTAATTTTACCATCCAGTACCCGCAACCAAATTAGGAAAAAAATGACCTAAAACGCCTGCTTAACGCTATCGCTAAGCAGAATCCATCAATGAATATTTTTATAATTCTCCAAGGCAGTTAAACGACTAACGTTTACAGGTATTTAATATATCTAATGAATTCTGATACTGTTGTTTTATCTTCTCATTCATGCGTGTTATAGCCTACAGCTCCGTCAATGCGTTGGAGTACAAGTGCTTTTACGTATATTTTTAGGTCATCGGCCCCCAAGAAAGCTTGCCGTCTGATTTGGTTTTTTTACGCCAGTCCGGCTACTCATTTACCTACTCGAAGTTAAATTACAGCATGATTTTAATGTTGAGCTTTAATATCATAATACTGATATGATTTCCCTTTAATATCAAAAAGGTTGATCAAATGAAATGGGATAGAGGAATTCCATGTCATTGCTTTAACGTTAGATTTAAAATTATTTTCATTCCTACTAAAATTGCAATGACAGTAAAGCGGAAAATAGTGACATTTTAAAAATCGTTCATATTGGACCTGTTCGTACTTCCATTAGGTGTGGAAGAGGGAGCACGATTTTTTTTTGTGGAACTCTTATTTGTTAAGTTACAGGCTTCGTGTATTTGAAATTGGGATTTTTTCTAATTGAAAAGTAATAATTGGAATATGAAACATAGCGTTTTATATACTAATTTATTTTGTATTAAACTTTTTATGCGATGATATGATATGACTTCGAGGTTGAGTCATTTATTTTAACAGTGAGTAGATCTGATCAAAAGAAATGTTTTTTTCCTTTACCATTTTTCTGGTAAAATTAAAGTAACAAAGTTATAGCCCTTTGGAAGTTTAAGTACCGCCCTGTCTCAATCATAATATTATGTGCTCGTGTTTGGCAACAACGGATATAATCCGCCTTATCGGTTCATCGCATCGGAAACAAAAAAGCGAAAGAATTTGGAACGATGTTTTTACAATTATTTTATTCCGTTGTATACAGTCAGTGTCAGTCGTTAACGCGTGAGTGAATAGTGGTGTCTGTTTATTTAGTGGCACATGTTTATGCGGATCGATTTCCCAATCGAGTGCAACCAACCCCTCGTGCCTTTGTTAATGTAGTACAACGGGCTCGTGAATCAGGTGACTTAAGACCTCACAGGCGACGGCATGCCGGTGCTCCAAGACCTCACGATCAAATACAGGTCCGCACTGAAATACTTGTCGGGAGGATACTTTATAAAACAAGGTAAACATTTTTTTATTTTTTTTTATTTTTACACACATATTTTGGTTTATCTTCCTTCTACAATCATTATCTGAAAATGAATGACTCAACTTCAAAGTCACCCTGTATATCATCTGCCTACACAGCCCGATGAAATTTAAACAGCCTAATGAACCATGTGTTTAACAATAAAGTGAAATGAGCCAGATGACCTCCTTGAGGCGTTCAGTCCTCTTGCATAATACATATACTTCAAATAAGATGGTTATTTAGGAAAAACTATATCTGGAATTAGTATAAACATAAATACCAACGTGGATCAAGAACAATTCGAAAGCACACATTTATGTGGATGATTGTATCACATTTAAGAATCCTTTCTCTTAATATTCCGATAAATAGTCCTTTTCGACACGCCCTACATATTTTTTATTTATTAATAAAATGCAACCTTCTCTGGGATATTTTTCTTTGGTAATCTGATAGACCAGCAAAACAAAATTACTTCAGCTAATATTAAATTAAACACGGCGACAATGAACTGTGAGTTTTTCAAAACTTCGTTGTAACGAGTAACCCTGAGCTTCTTCAGTGTATGCATTCACTCTTGTTGAAATTAGCTTCCAAAGTAACTCAGATATCAGATATTAATATGTATAAAGTGATATAAATAAGAATCTCTTCGATTACTCTCTTCTTTCTTCTAAATAAAAGTGCATATGGATCACTGTCACAATGATATCGAGTCTCGGAAGTAGAAAGCGGATTACGCTAAAAAAACGCGTCGTTGCGTCTAGATAACCAATTTCCGTATTTCGCAATAATTTCCCGCAAATTTCAGCACTGACTTCAATACGATATTATTATTGATTAACGTATTCTATCTAAAGACAGCCAACCGTGTACCTGTAACTGTTTTTCGGTGACCAAGAAAATAACCGAAATATAAAGATATAACTGTGACAGATGACTCCATGTTGAAGAATTTCATCTCGGATAATTTTTGGACGCCGAAATGCAGTATCAGGTTGGCTATATTTACGTAGCAGACATTACTCAATATTATTCCTGTAAGGGCGCGATCACCAACCAATAGATAATCAAACTCAATTAGTGACTTGTTAAAAATGTACACAATTGGCGACTTCAAGTATCCATACGGTGCTTTTAAAAAAGGTACCCCAACTACTCCGAGTTAGGGAGCTGGAATTCTGAAGCTCTACTGTCTGTCAAAATGGTAAACTGTCAAAGATGAGCAACTTTTTACATTAACTTAGGGGCCGTTCAAGTATTACGTGAGCACTATGGTGGGGGGGTCTTTGCTTTGCTTATTTTGGATGAAATGGGGGGTGGGGGAGTCTAGATGATGATTACGTCATCGGTAGTTATTTACTTTTTTTACACAAATGGCAACCCTAACATTGTCTTTGCTTGAAAACGAAACGCATTTTCGGGGATTCCCGCAAATAATGCATACGTTTAGTGAACAGCGCGCGGTAATTCCCCTACTCGCTTTAGAACCGAGTAGGGGAATTACCGCGCGGTGTTCACTGTCTAAATTTCCTCTATCAGTGTATTGTTTCGTTTGAATACTATAGCGAGTAGACGTATTGTAAGCATAGTAAAGCAAGTTAAGATTTGTGTTATCATTGATTCCATTAGCCAAAGTTTAATGTTTAAATAAGATGTCGTTTCACATAGACAAATCCAAGTTATACCAAAAATTGTTTGAAAGTTTTAAAAAATCTCATACAAGTACGAAAGTACAAAATGTGCAAAAGTTAGTTAACGAAGTCTGGCGAAATTACAAATTACAAGCAAAATCCGACAAGGAACTAGATATTATTGTATCTAAGAGAATCGAAGAAGAATTGCAAGCGGCGACTAAGAATAAATCCAATCTACCAAATGTTTTTTCTAAGGTAAGTGACGAAATCATTTTAGGTACCTATGAGTACTAAAATTATTAGAAATCGCCAAAAAGTTTCTCTTTACTGATTAGAAAATATTATGGCCTATCTCAAAGTATAGAGGTAATATTCATTATATTATAGATATATTTCTTATGACTGATTCCGTCAATTGGTCACAAAGTACAGGATGTTACTTTTATACATATATACAGAAAACTAACACCCTGTATTTTGTGACCGGAACGAATTGCTCGTTTAAACATATTAGATTTAAAGCCATAGGGTTTTGTATTTACCATATATATTGCCATACTTTGTATTTATGTGGCTTAATAAGAGAATCTTTAGCAGAAGCCATAGAAAGTTTTTATTTTTAGGCAACCTGTAAACCTTCAGAAAAAACACAAATTATACAGTCAGCTTCAAATATTAAAAAAGGGGAAGAAGATAAAATAAAACCCGGTAATGAATCACAGCAGCAATACGAAATCAATTAAAATACAGATAAACAGAGAGCAAAACCTTCTCAGGAAGCTATGAAAAATAAGATTGCTCTACTCGAAAAAAATCTGAATGCTTTGTATACTGCCAGAGATACTATGCCAACCCGTGCTGAAGTTGCTAAACAGATCATTAAGTTGCGCTAGGAAATAAAAACAGCAAAACAGTCTTTCAACAGGAAGGTTCAAAACGCAGTTGCCCAGAAGAAACACAGGGATGGTATGAAAAAAAAGTTAGAAGATATTTGTCATGAAAATCCAGAAATAAAAAAAAGACTATCTCTGAGGTATTCAATGGGACGTCCTAATCTTGAAAGCAATCAACATTCACTATTGAAAACAATCGCGGATATAGCTTTATTTGGGAGTGCAGCAGATGATAGAAGACGAACGGAATCAATTCGCAGCGTAAAAACTCTTGATGAACCCACACAAGAATTACGTAAAATAGGATTTGACATTAGTCGCAGTGGGACATATCTTCGTTTGATTCCCAGAATATCTAATTCTGCAGAGGGACGAATACATGTATCGACAGTCCCTGTTAAGCTCAATCGGGCTCAAACTGAACACCACAAGAGCCACTTAGATAGCAAGTTCGCTGAAACATCAATCCATTATTTAGAGAACAAAGCATCCATACTTGGACCAGATCAAGTATTTTTCATATCTCAAGATGATAAAGCTCGAGTCCCGATTGGCGTAACTGCGGCAAATAAGCAAGCACCTCTCCTAATGCAAATGGAATATAGAATCAAGTTGCCTGATCACGATTGGGTAATCGATGAGCGTCATAAATTAATACCATCTGTTTATGCTCGTATCAAAATCACTTCCAATATGCTAGGACAACCGCAAGCAGTTGGATATTCTGGACCAACATACATCGCTATTCGAAGTGGAAAGCATAGTTCATCTACTGCTAATACTCATGCTCAGGATTTCGAGACGCTTCTCGAACTTGAGTTTCGACCATTAGCTAAAACTGACCAGTGGTAATCATGACGGTTGATGGATGGCCAGATGAAAATCCACGTTATCAAAAAGTCATAGGGTTTGCTATACAACACTTTAAGCGACATGATATCGATGCATTGTTTTTAGCTACCAATGCTCCTGGAAGAAGTGCGTATAACAGAGTAGAGCGCAGAATGGCTCCTCTTAGTCGGGAACTGGCTGGTTTAATATTGCCTCATGACCATTTTGGGTCTCATTTGGATGAACGTAGCGTTATAATTGATGGATATTTAGAAAGATCTAATGTCGAATTTGCAGGAAATGTATTAGCTGAAGTATGGAGTGCAATGGAAATTGATGACTATAATGTTAATGTAAAATATGTTGGGGCAGGTGAACAAGATCTTCCTGATTTTCCAGACATCAAATGGTATTCAGAACATGTGCGTGAGAGCCAATACTTGCTTCAAATTGTAAAATGTAGAAATACAGAATGCTATCGTCCAAGAAGTGGCCTATTTAGGTTACTAGACAATAGGTTTCTTCCACCACCTGTAAAAGTAAACCAATCAGTTGATGACTTGGTTTTGGATGAAGGAATACAATTTCTTAATCTTTTAGCTCTACGCTTAAGTGCTTCACTCAAAGATTTCCTGCAAATGCCCTACGATTATTTTTGTCCGAAGGTAAAATTGAGTCTATCAAGTCGAACATGCAAAACGTGTGGCCTTTATCATGCTTCCGTCAAGTCACTAAATCGTCACATCGAAAATATCCATAAAAAAGTAAACACGTACAGTGATAGGAAAGTTAGACCTGTAAGAGTCGCTGCTCGTCGTGCTAATGAACTGATGTGCATTATTCAAAATTTAGAGCAGCATGTTGTTGAATGGCTCGATGAGAACGACGTAAAGTCTGCTTACGTAATACTTGAACGGCCCCTTATAACTGAGCAAGTCAGTAAAGAATCTATCCCAATATGCACAGTCGGATAGATCCTTCAAAAAAAGGTACCCTAGAGGCAAATGAGCGATCGTACCGGCCAGTTCTGGATGCACGAAGTTCGACACGGTTAGGATGAGATGCCAAAGCACCCCAAATATCAGCTTGCTAACTCAAATAAGTGGGAAAACCTTTTTGAAAAGTACTGTATGAATAATGAGTTGATATTTTTAATACTGAAGTCACATATCTCTACTATATTCCTACATGGAACAGCCAAAGTCGCATGTCTCATGTAATATCATTGACATACCAATTTAGTTTTCAATCCTCTTGGTTGGTAGTCGCCACCGTTGGTGTTAATTCTGTCAAAAACCGTCGCTTTGAAGAAAAGAAAAGCCTTTACGAAAACGCAGCATAAGAGATCATACCTCAGTAACAATCAATCATTTTCCGAAGAACGAACGGTGTGTAAACCAAACGGAGCATCATCTTGTCAAGAAGACATTATTTTATTATTTATCGACGGCATAATGCGCATAACATGCGTGAACAACACTCAGAATGCCAACTAGATAAGCCTTTCAATAAGGAAGACGCAGAGGTGGTTAATATCCCGATCAAGTTATGATCGAAATCTTACAATGTACAAAATATATGTATATTGGATAGACATTTTTGAACCAATTATTTGACTAAAAAGCATAAAATAAAAGAAAAAATGTAACTTTTTATTTAAAACGAGCTAAAAATTCATAAATATTTTTTTCCGATTGGAAATACCCCGTTATTAACAGCTAAATAAAAGCTAACTTCTTATTTTCAAAAAATATGTGATGATATTGCATTAATTTTTTTAACGTCATAATGGAATTCAAAATCGTTTCATCGAGCAACTTTTCTGTTTCATAGTGAAATTTCCTATCACATAACTTGATCCGGGTAGGATTCACACATCAGTGCATCTTTACCAGACTAAAAGCACATCAAAACAACACACAAAGACAAATACCACAAAATACATGCAGCACTAACCTGCGCACGCACATTTTCATGGTCCCGAAGAAAAATCGAGAACTGGATGGTTGTAAAAGGAAATATATTGATGTCAGCTCAACGTAAATGTCACATCAGGATAAAACGGGGACATGCGAAAGCGTGATTTTAATTCTGTTATAGATAAAATTGACAAGTTTTAATGTCAACTTCTTTAACTGGATTAATGTGCAATATATTATTGAGTAATTCAGGACGTGAGAAAGCAGGACTTTTTTGCCTGTAGCAACAAACTTTTGTCGATTGTGGACAGTTGGAAACAGGTAATTATTTTGATTCCTACAGAAGAGTGAAACTTTTTTGGCAGTTCGTGTGGTAAATCAAATTTGACGGCTGGTTTTGAAAATTGATGATAGATCATGACTATTGATAGCTCAGCAACAATAAGTTTTTCTTATCTATCGTACTTTTACGACAAAATAATCAGAACCACAGAACTGCATAAACATCCCTGACGCATCGAATGCCTCGGTAACGCCTTTTCAATTTCATATTTGTTGAATAGCACGCCATGAGTTTTTTCAATCATTCTCGAGGTAATTAAAGGAAATAACAGATATTTAAAAGTCGTGACTCTTGATTTGGTCACCAAACAAATTCAAACAATCAACATTTGCATTTGTTCATTTTTCTACAACAGGATCGTATTGTATTTAAAACCAATGATAGAATTAAATGACACAGAATTGCGCATACGCAACCCTAAAAAAAACCTAATACGATCCTGCAACTCGGTCACATCAATCTACACGTCGGTTCTAAAAAACAAAAATGGCACTCATACAGCAATACCGGAGTTGTTCATATCTCAATTTGAGGAGAGTGTCTCCAAATTGCTACCGAGGCTTCGCGAGTGCATGCAGATCGTTTTTCAAGATCCTGCGAAATTTATTTTTTGTTGGGGCCAAATTAAATTTTTAGCGTATAAAAGTGAGGTGAACGCGGTTGATAAAATACGTGTGCGAGTTTAGCAATCTGCTACATATGCTAAAAGCATACGCTTATGCTTGGCTACGTTGAACACATGCATGTATCTTTGAATCTATCGCAGACAACTTTGAACAAGAGCTGTACTTGGACATTCTTTTCTATGAACGGTGAGTACTAGCTTTGTTATTTCAAACATAGTTGTTTCATCAAAGGAAATCCCAACTTTCAGGACACCACACACTTGGAATACTACCACGCTCGCTTTGTTCTCCGACAAATGCCGAGCGGTAAAATAACGATTTGGGCTATTATTATACAGAATAGACAGCTATACCAGTACGAATTTTAATATTTTTAATGTTCGTAACAAGTAGATCCGATATACTGCAGGAAGAAACCGAAGCATACCTAGAATTATATGAACAAAACACTCCGACTGCTCCTCTTTGCATACTTAGACACAATAAGTACTAAAAATTGCTGTCAGTCAGAAGCAGTAATGTACCTACTTAAACCTCAGCACTGGGTTCACCAGCGGCTTGCTCAATAATAGGAGTACGTAGCATATTATGTAAATTTATCACGAAGACGTTTCTACGTAGTACGTGCCAATTTTGCCGTTTCACTTCGATACAAATAGGTTTTGAGCACAAAACGTAAGGCTCCTTTATGAGGATTTTTATACGGAGGGGTTCTATCAATTTTTTATTGCCATTTGTGTGACCAAAATTGGCACTAAGTAATACCCTATTCGGATAGACCATACGCTGTGAGTGTCACCTAGGAAGGTCTTTGTACGATTTTTTTATGGCGAAGCCACCGTACAGGCAGAAGCCTAAATGCCATGGCACCACGGCTGCTATGAGGAGCTTGAACAAACTTTGTTAATTTCAAGGTTAGTCAAGTAACAAAGTTCCAGTTTCAAATCTGAATCCGTATACGCGAGGAAGTGGAGAGAGGTCTTGATCGATGCATTCGGTGTACGGGTTAAATAGTCACAATGGAACGTTGGGCCGGAGCGGGCCTAGGTCAACACATGCATGGCATAATAAAGAAAAAAAATCGTTTTCATCCTTATAAAATCCAATCAGTCCATGCTTTAAAGAAAAGTGATTACGTGTTAAGGAAATCTTGTGCTGAACGGAATTTGAATATTTTTCCTACGCAGCGAAGACTGGAGAACGTTGTTTCCAGTGACGAGGCCCATTTTCACTTAGACGATTATGTGAACAAGCAAAATTGCAGATATTGGGCACCAACGAACCCAAAAGAGAAACATCAACAACAGCTACATAGTCCAAAGGTGACTGTTTGGTGCGCCATATCCGCTAGCGGTGTTATTGGGCCAAATTTCTTTGAAAATGACATGATTGACACTTGTTTTGCTCCTATTGTAAGAACAGAACGTCGTTTTAAAAGAAACACATGGATTCAACAGGATGGGGCCAGGATGGACACAGTGAAATCACTTTTTTCTCAAAAAGTTTGGAGACAGTCACTGGCCTCCTAGGTCACCCGACCTCACGCCATGAGATTATTTTTTGTGGGGTTATTTTTGAAGCAAAATATAACGGAGAAAACAAATCGAGGATAAAGATCGTATTTAGCTGTTAACGCAACAAAGGGGAACATGTTCAGTGCTATTTGATTATTGCTTCCAATATGCGAGCATTATATCCTGTCCATAAGACGACAAAGGTTCGATAGGATTAGCAAAGAACGGGCTATCTCAGAAGAAAAAATCGAGAAGTTTTATCAACGTAAACTACAAGTCCCACTAAGTTGCAATAATTACTAGTTCAGCACACGTTAAAGCGTCTGAGAAAAAATTAGTTACGAACATGTACAATAGAGAAATCAAACGGATCAAGTCAATCAAAAGGTTAACGAATGTCCGGGTGGAGGGTGGGCTCGAGGGAACAACATCGAAGATAAAATTGCTTTTCGAACATCTGCGGGATTAACAGCAACATTGATGCTGTTCATCACTACCTGCAATCCAATCGGCCCGCCGTGCTTTTCTTGGCGGAGACAAGAATCTCAGAGTCTGCACCGATTAACCATCTCAACTTCCGAAACTACGAGGTGCACTCCAATCCGAGAAAGAACGGGGGAGTTGCGGTTTTTGTCCGCAGCAGTCTTTCGTGCTCCAGAGATGTTTCTTTGGAATGAGACCGGAAGGACATTCTGTGACTTCGCCTCAACTCCAAAATATCATTCAAATTTTTTGGCTGCCTTTATCGCTCTCCCTCGGACCAGAACTGGGATGACCTACTCGAATACGTCGCCGTCCAGATCGACTTCCTGAACATCAATCACCCCGCTTCAGAGGTAGTTCTTCTCGGTGATTTCAATGCCCATAATGAGCTTTGGTTGGGCTCAAACAAGACCGATGCAGCAGGTCGTGCAGTCAGGGGCCATCATGTCCCTTACAGCACTGCTGTCCTGTCCCCCCTAGGTAACTCAGACCACGGTGTTGTAGAGGATAGGTTTCGGTCACAACCCTTTGTGGCAGCACAAACTCGTACAGGCCGTAAAACTTTTCATCACAGACATGCCGAGTGGGAGGGCTCAGAGACTTCTTCTCTAGCTTTCCTTGGAGAGAGGTCTGTTTCACTGACGCGGATGCGTCGGCTGTCTGTTCTTCGATAACAGAAATTATCAACGTCGGAATGGAGGAATACATCTCCCACACAGTGAAAGTGCCTAAACCAGGGTCCAACGGCTGGTTTAACAAATCGTGATGGAGAGGTGCATAAATCGCAAGCTTCTGGACTACCTCGAACGTCACATCTTTATTAACCACAGGCAGTATGGTTTCCGGCACCAGCGATCCACATGGGACCTCCTAGTTTACGTCACGCAGTTGTGAAGTAAACTCATCCAGTCTTATGGTGAGGCTCATGTCGTTGCTCTTGACATCACGAAAGCGTTCGATCAGCTGTGGCACGCTGCCCTCTTGAGCAAACTTCCATCCTACGGCCTCCCAGAAAAGCTTTGCAGATGGGTGGCTGACTTTATCTCTGGCCGCAAGATATCCGTCGTAATTGACGGATTCTCCTCTTCATCCCACAACGTCAACGCGGGTGTTCCCCAGGGATCCATCTTGGCTCCAACACTATTTCTCTTACATATCAACGACCTCTTTTCCTGCATGATCAACCCAATCCACAGCTTCGCTAATGACAGCACTCTACATGCAGGAATTCATAGAGACAAACCGATCTCTGGCGCTGAGCTGGAAAAGAACTTCCTCTCTGACAAGAGACCTGGAGGATATCACAGCTTGGGACGCAACAATCTTGTACAGTTCAATGCTTCCAAAATACAGTACTGTACTTTGACGAACAAGAAGCGTCCTAGCGCTGATCCAGTTGTTTCGGCATTTAGGCTTCTGCCTGCGCGGCTGCTTCGATATAAAAAAAACAAGCCCATACAATTAGCCCATGGACATTATTTCCCATTCCTACCGCCAATCTGACGTTACCCGTTCCCATATCGTCAGACGCAGCATATCTCGCTTTTTAAATTATTCGCGAACACCATACTTTCATGCTGTATGTGCAGACTAGAACTACTGGATCTACTGGGGAGTAGGCCGGCGGTACGTATGCCAAACTTTTCAGCAGAGCTCGTTTAGAAAACCGCGTCTTCGAGTTCCCAGGTCCCTATGCCATGCTATCTGTCGTAATATCAAATTTCCGCAGCCTCAGCCTCGGACAAGGGCAATAAATCTGCGTCGGTTTCGGAGTAGGCGGCAACGGACAGACGGACGCTGTCTAGCAAAGAAGCTTCAGCCCAGGCGTCTCGGCTACGAGAGATTCCACCGCCGATGCCCGTTTGATATCTCGGCCAAGACGAGCGGACAGCAACGCTTCGACCAGAAATCAGATGCGAATCCGACCTCTGAAGATAGCCGAACCAAGAAACGTACGTCTAACTTCAAGGTACAGAATGCTGCGTTTTAACATGAACGTTGTACAGGGTTTGTCCGGAAAATAATAGGACTCATTTTCTTCCGCCATGACTGTACTTGGAGAGTCAGGACAGGCATTTTCGCGCGACGTGTTTCTGTGAGTGGTGCAAGCCGAAAATGAAGCGTTTGTTGGAGCAGAGGTACGCGATTAAATTATGTGTGAAACTACTCGGTAAATCTGCGGACATTTGATATGATCAAGCAGGCTTACCCAGGTGTTGCTTTAGCAGGAAGTGGTGTGTTTCGGTGGCACCAGGCCCAAGTTTTGAACTCAGACCGTCGACTAGGTATTCGTTTAATTGCCTAGATGTTAAATTTACCAAAATCTGTGGTTCATGACATTGCGACACAGCATTTGAACATGCGCAAGGTGTGCGCGAAGATGGTCCCAAAAGTCCTCACTGACGACCAGAAACTGCGGCGAGTGGAAGTGTACCAAGAAAATTTGAACATGTGTGGAAGTGACCCCCAATTTTTGAATAACGTAATCACAGGTGACGAGTCGTGGATCTTTGAGTATGATCAAGAGACAAAGAGGCAATCTTCCGAGTGGCACACGACGGCGTCTCCTCGCCCAAAAAAGGGAAGAATGAGCAAATCCAAAGTGAAAACGATGCTCATTGTCTTTTTTGACATCAAAGGCATCGTCCACCATGAAATTGTTCCTCCTGGACAAACCGTCAA
Organism: Acanthoscelides obtectus; assembly: GCA_963669975.1. NCBI lineage: Eukaryota > Metazoa > Arthropoda > Insecta > Coleoptera > Chrysomelidae > Acanthoscelides > Acanthoscelides obtectus. The sequence continues at coordinate 2,962,179 of CAVLJG010000009.1, read as the reverse complement.
CGCCAAGTTTTACGTGGAAGTGCTCAGGAGACTCAAACGAAGGGTCAGTCGGGTCCGACAGGACATCGCAGCCGACTGGAAGTTGCACCACGACAACGCCCCGGCTCACACTACCAGCCGCCCTACAGCCCAGATGTGGCCTCCCGCACTTTTTTTTGTTTCCTCGCCTGAAAAGGCCTATGAAAGGCAAGCATTTTGAGACGACAGAGGGGATCCAAGCAGCATGCACCGCGGCTCTCAAGGCTATTCCGGAGAATGACTTCCGTGACGCCTTCAATGCTTGGAAATCGCGCTGGCAGCGCTGCATCGACGCAGAAGGAGCCTATTTTGAAGGTTTTTAAAGAACGATTGGCCCAATATTTTTTTTAAATCGACTCAGTTCTATGACTTTCCGGACAAACCCTGTATGTACCAACAATACAGGGTGACCTCGAAAGTTGGGACTTTCCCTTTCAAAAACAACTACGCTAGAAACGTGGTGAAACAGTGACGAAAAAGTACAAAAAAATGAAAAGTACTCACAGCTCATTTGGAGAGGAATTTCAAGTACGGATATATGTCACTTATAAGCTCTGTTCGAAGTTGTCGTTGATAAAATGTTCCGTAGGTATTGTAAACCGTCCAGCCAATTCGTGAAAATAAAAGATCCAATGAACGTACCATTTACCAAGCCGGAAAATAGTCAAAGAAAATGTCGTTTATTTTACGCCTCAATAACAATTACGAACCGATATCACTTTCAAACGACTCACTCAAGAGACATATAATTTTGCAATATTCATTCATTTCTGTTCTGTCGTAATAACACTATTTATTTTGTTCGTAAAAATCCCGAATTGAACTCAATTTTCTTAGATTTCAATTTTAACACTAACTGACTTTTATCTAAGTACGGCTGAATATATCGGTGTAGTTCGAAACATTACTGACATTGTGTAAGGCCAGCGATAAAATGATATAGCAAAAGCTTAACAAAGTTCAAACTCGTTGAGATCTGTTATCCGAATATTCATTTTAATTACACCAAGTACCTCGAAGGTAGCTTATATGTATAAAGGGTGTTTTCAAAGTTTAGTCATTTATTTTAAATGCTTGTAGGACAAGTCCTATATAAAGTTGCATAATAAAAAAATAGTAAAAATTAAAGATTTTAAAAAATAATGTTATTATACAGATTTTTTGATATTCTCGACCACTGCAATGTAAAATCTTAGCGTTTTTTGTTTTTACTCTTATCGTTTATCTAAATTTGTCACAGATGGATGGATGCAATGGACCCATTTCTTGGTCTGCTCGCTCCCCGGATTTAACGCCTTGCGATTTTTTTTCTGTGGGGCTATTTGAAAGGGTTGGTCTATCATGATGGAGCAGTAAATACTCTGGAAGAACTTTAGCAGCGCGCTGAAAATGGGGAAAATTTTGAACAGTTTTTCTAAAAACGGTATCCATTTAATTTGATAATTTTTATTTAATAATTTAAACTAACTTGCTTTTATTATGCAACTTCCATATAGGTAATTTTTGGTATAGCAACTTCTGTTGACGAGTTCTACAAGCTGCTAATATATATAGGTGAAAAATTAAAGCTTCCGCCTTTTGTTGGGTACTTCGACAAAATTTAAGCAAAGAGGACTCTTTATACTTTTTTTAATTCTCTCTAGCTTTCAATGGACTTTGCCATCATCATCAGGAGCTGCAATTATAATGATAACAGTAGCAACAAAAGTGTAAAATGAATTTAAATTGAATCAACTTACAGTAGTATGTGAGGATGTTGCTAATTGTTGTTTTCGTATAGGATGAGGGAAACGTCCAGTAACATGGTGAGAGCTGGATAGATGGTACAATGGTTAAAATTATATAAAATATAGAGACAAGTTAAAGACAGATTAAAAATTATTTAGAAAACATTAGAGCATAACGTCGTGAAGCCACTTGATGATTGCACAAAATGGTGGTCATGGAATAATGAGTGAGATGAACCTTTGACAGAAGGCCGAAGGTTGTCAATGTCTGTGTTGAAAGATGGAACGAATTGTGGGCGTGTGCCAAACGTTGCCAAATCACTTCAGATGATGTGATTTTCAGAATGTTATGTAAGAAATTGTTAAACCGACCAGAGGCAGTTGAATAAACCATATTTTAATTAATGGGAATTTTAAATTAACAATTATTAATAAATCGTGAGAAGAGAATTATTAGATTTTGAGTGGAATGAATTTGTTGGTGGAATCGGCCAAAACACAGATTATATTTATGGTTGTGAAAAGTCGAAATTTGGGGAGATATGTAATTTCTCCAATTTTTCGCAGTTTAGCAAATATGAGTAAATGACACTCAGTTGTTTAATATCTGTTTTTTTTGTTGATAATATAATATAATAATAATTCTCTTCTCACGATTTATTAATAATTATTAATTTAAAATTCCCATCAATTAAAATATAGTTTATTCAACTGCCTCTGGTCGGTTTAACAATTTCTTACATAACATTCTAAAAATCACATCATCTGAAGTGATTTGGCAACGTTTGGCACACGCCCACAATTCGTTCCATCTTTCAACACAGACATTGACAACCTTCGGCCTTCTGTCAAAGGTTCATCTCACTCATTATTCCATGACCACCATTTTGTGCAATCATCAAGTGGCTTCACGACGTAATGCTCTAATGTTTTCTAAATAATTTTTAATCTGTCTTTAACTTGTCTTGTCATATTTTATATAATTTTAACCATTGTACCATGTATCCAGCTCTTACCATGTTACTGGACGTTTCCCTCATCCTATACGAAAACAACAATTAGCAACATCCTCACATACTACTGTAAGTTGATTCAATTTAAATTCATTTTACACTTTTGTTGCTACTGTTATCATTGTAATTCCAGCTCCTGATGATGATGGCAAAGTCCATTGAAAGCTAGAGAGAATTAAAAAAAGTATAAATAGTCCTCTTTGCTTAAATTTTGTCGAAGTACCCAACAAAAGGCGGAAACTTTAATTTTTCACCTAACTGGTCTAGACGACAATGACCACGTCTCAAGTTATATATATATATATATACGTATATATATATTTCTCAACTTTAAAAAATATACGGGTGCCTCTCAGACATACAACGTAAAATTGTCCTTCCAAACGTGTTCCAATGACTTGGTCCAAAGCCCCTGAATGTAACACCTCTAGAAGTTGACAGTTATCACTTGCAGATTCCAAGTAGTAAGTCTACGAACATCAAAGGTTCGCCAATTTTGGTCTAATATACAAGGTTGAAATAGCTTGAAAATAAAGTAATCTCAAAATACTCAGGGTATTGTAGAGCAATGTTTTAGCTTCAACTTAGATACTTGGAGAACTCAAAAATTATAATTTTTAAACGAGTTTCTAAGCAATTAATATACCCGCACGATAGCCCAGGCCAAATTTGTTTAAACATTTTTTGTTAAATAAATTACAATTTTTGTGCCCGAACAAATTTTTTTCAGATTTTTTGGATTATTTCGAGAAAAAAAGAGGTCCGCCAACTCTTTTCCAGAGCTGACCGTTTTCGAGTTATAAGCGGTTAAATTCAAAGTCCTAAAATTGGGTAGATTCAATGCTTGAAAACCCTGTTGGAAATTTTAGTTCTTGAGATCAGCAAGTATCTAAATAAAAGTTTGAATCTTGCTTCTCAGGACCCCGAAGATTTTGACATTACTTTATTCTAAAGCGATTTTTAACCTTATCTGTAAGGCCAATCTGGGCGAACTTTTGGTTTTCGCAGACTGTACAATGATTAGACAGTAACAAAAGTTTCCGATGTTTCCAAGTCTACAGTTTTTCAGAAAGCGGTAGCAACGTTTGGTTTTCTTATAAAATGCCATACATTTTATTCTATATTAGAATGTCAGGAAATTACTTCCAATACCGGTCATTGCTTTGCTTTGACCGCGAATATTTCGAAAACTATTAGGTCTACCCCAAAGTATGTTGAATAAAAAGCATTTGTATATAAAAAGGCATAGCATTCCATAAGACAAACAAAAGTTGCTATCAGTTTTTGAAAAACTGTAGCTTTGGCAACATCAACGGATCCTACGAATTTTTAAAAAAATTAGATGAGTCTTTCGTCAGATATCCGATGCGTTCCAAACTTTTGTTACAGTCTGTATGATATTAGACATCTCTTTCTACATTCCAAGGCCATTTCTGTCACCCTATCACACATCAAAACGATCCAATTGAAAATATCTAACCGGGGACCTCCCTACCGCTGCGCATGCGAATGCATATGAGAGTGGGGATGGCCGTAGCCTTGATGTGGAGGGGGTAAGGGACTAGGACACGCTTGCGCATATCCGCCGTGGTGCTGAGGTGATCCGCCCAGGCCGGCCAAGTGGCCCTGCTCCAAATGGGCGGCGTAATGGGCGGCTTGGCCTGCGAGCGCGGCTGCCGAATGGGCGGAGTGTGCGTGCGCATGCGGACTGCCGTACACCATCTGTCTTACTTTGCTATCGTCGTCGCTGATGTTGTAGGTGAGTTCGGTCTCCTCGAAGCCGGTGGCTGACATCCGTTGGTCGCCGCCCGCTGAGCCGGCAGGCGGGTCGGGAGAATTCAGACAGGTCTGGATTAACGCTTTACCTGGAACAAACGGCTATTCTATAATTCTCAGTCAGACGATGCGAATTAGAATAAAACGCCTGAATCACAAACTTTCGACCATCCAACAAGTAACAGTAACCAGTGCTCAAGATATACAAGCATTAACACAAAATAGTATACCAATTTTATCTTGAAGTTTATTTTTTTAAGGTTACAAAATAGTTTTTTGCTTTCATAAGATATTGAAATACATTGTTTTGACGTCATATTGACAAAATTATTATCAAGTAATATGATATTAATCTATAAAATTAAACTAATATTAATAACAATATTTGGTTGACATAAATCTTCGGACGAACCATTTCAGTAGCTCGTTACGTCTCCCTTTGCCTTAATAATAGCATTAATTCTGGCCTGCATAGTTTTAATAAGATTTTCGCAGTCTTTCGCCTTAAAAGAATCCCAAACATTGTCACGTGCCAAAATCACGTTAACCTTTTTTTACTATTTTGATCACTTATCAAATCTTTTTCAATGACTTTCTTTTTGCAAATTTCATAGTTAACTGATTGTATAATTTTACACGTACCATATCTGTCTTTCTCAGTATTGTGTTGAAATCTTTTGGTCACTAATTTCCTCATAAAATTCTGCGTTCCTCGTAGAAAGTTGGCAACCAACGCGCCACCTTGTGACTTTACACGTACTAGCCGTATAGGGATATTCGGTTCTATCAAGATACATTCCTCAAGGCCATTCGTTCAACCTTCTTTTAATGTCTACTTTCTGTTAAAATTTGATTTACTATCAAGATACCTTCTTTTAAAGTGTGATTTACCATCAAGGTACCTTCTTTTAAATGCATACCGACGCGTCCAGCGCCATTTTGCTTTTGCTTTTCCGCTGTGATTTTGTTTTTTTTCGTCAACTTCCAGATTTTGGGATATTAACGCCCCAAACACTAGTTTATGAAGTAGTACCCTTTTATTTTGTACCTTACGTTTAGTTATGTTAGTTTGGGTGCTACCCCGTCCGTTTTCTAATGGGATTCTAACCTCCAGCGGAAAGTTCTCTTTTGTATACCATCGGACCACGTCCATTAATGCTTGTCCTGAAAAAGTTTGTGCAATATCTACTTCCTTTTAGTGGAAAGTCATTGCGGAGCACCACCATTCACACTCCTCCAGCTTTGTTTTGCAGCTGCCTTGTAGCTGTTTCGCAGCCGATTTTGTTGGAAGCCATCCCTTCCCTTTGACAAAAAAACCCTGATGTGAACAGGTAAAATATCATTTTAATTGGGTATTTTATAGATATTGATTATTGCTGACTGAAATTCTTAGACTGTATTTTGTTTGGCATTTTACGTATTCAAATATATACATGTCACCTTCTTTTAGGCTAACTACCTTACTTTGATCATGATTTTGATTTTTGAGCTGCCATAACTTATTTTAGAACAAGGGATAGATTTCTGAGGGTGTATCACTTTTTTGAAAATCTTTATCTTTACTTGCCCTTGCAGAAAGAGTAGTTTTCTTGTAAAAGAGAATGTACATGGATTTTTTCTTCAAGTTTGAGTGTTTTAAATGTGTAGTTCTATCTCAGACAGAGAATAGAGAATAGATTTTTAAGCAGTATTTCTCTCTCTAGGGTTTTTTCATACCGTAAATTTTGGAAATCAAGGCAAACATCCCCTACCTTATGACATTCCTAACATCACTCCGGAGAATGCCTTCCGTGACGCCTTCAATGCTTGGAAATCGCGCTGGCAGGGCTGCATCGACGCAGAGGTAGCCTGTTTTGAAAGTTTTTAAAGAATTGTAACGATTGGCTCAATAAATTTTTTTAAATCGACTCGGTCCTATTTACTTTCCGGACAAACCCTGTATATATACATAGGTCCGCAAATTCTTCGTTCTCTTCTTTTGTAAATTTCTTAAATATCATTTACCTAATTTTGTTGTAATTTGGTGGTGGTATTTGTATCATTAAGGAGCTAATTTATCCCTAATTTGGTTAAATTTATTAAGTCCAGTGGCATCTCGAACGGGGACTGAACGGATATTTGTGACAAAAAATAGACGCCTCTGACTTTTGTGCAATTTTTACAATGTTCTTTGAATTACACAAATATAGATACAATTTTTTTTGTCTCTTGAATTTTTTTCGAATCTTGCTTAGTTTTCCAGAAAAACGTCCACTTAGTTGCACATCCCTGGACCATAAAAGGAATATGGGAAAAAGTTTATTTAGGAAATTATTATTTTTTTTAATAATTTTTTATTACTAATTATGAAATAACAACAAATAAACACTAAATTAAATTTCATAATACTAACATCTAAACGTACGAATTTTACTAAACTGAGGAATAGTAAATAATAATCAGGAGTTGCAGCATTCAGAAAACAACTTGACAGACGTCAACTTAGTATACTCGGAGACATTGGAAGTGTTACACCCAGAAAAACAAATTTCTTCAAATTGATTTTTTGGCAATGAAACGATAACATTCTCTCAAATTTTTATTGACAAGTAATAAAAAAAAATAATGTGTTGAGCGACCCCGCAGCTGAATACACTCCTGTATACGTCTAGGCATCGACAAAATGAGATGATCGATGTCTCAAATATACAGGGTGTTCCTTAATCATATGCGAATATTTGGGGGTGTGGATTTACATGGAAAATTAATGTTAGTTTGCTTTATAAACTATGGTCCAAAAATGTTTCCTTACAAAAACTCGGGTCGTTGTTTTAGGAAAAAAATGGAAATTAATTAATATCTTCAAAACCGCTTCAGATATTTCACTGATATTCAGTAAGTAGTGAAATTTAATAAAGTTGCGTACGGGTATTGGCTTCGATATTTTTTAAGAAAAAAAATGGTACGCCAGTGGTTTTTTGCCAAATAAAAATTATTTTTGAACTCCCCGTTGAATTTAAAACAAATGATCTCTCTTGAATTGTTTTCCTTCGATGCGCCATTTTTTTATGTTAATGTAATAATTGAAGAATGCAATTTAGCAATAAATATCTCGTTGCTCTGGAATATGTCACTGGCATTTGACATCTGACAAGTCTCTGTTATTCAAATCTGTTCGCTGTGACATCTTTTTCATTATTTAGTTTTTACAATCTTGTTAATAATGATGAATTCAAATGCAGTAATGGCGAAAATGCATTACGTATATGCCACTTTATTGACTTTCACTACGTAGCAAATATCAGTAAAATATCTGAAGCGGTTCTGAAAATATTAATTAATTTCTATTTTTTTCCTAAAACTTCAACACCCCGAGTTTTTGTAAGGAAACATTTTTGGAGCATAGTTTATAAAGCAAACTAACATTAATTTTTCATGTATATTAACACCCTTAAATATTCGCATATCATTAAGGAACACCCTGTATATTTACGAGTACATAAAACAATTACTTTTCTTTCTCTTCTCGCTCCTACTTCCTTCCTTTCTTTCTCCCTCTCCCCCACAACTTGTCTAGTTTCTGATCCACCAAACCTGACAGGCTTACGTCAGACACTGATATTACAGTGCTAAGGTCCTCCGGACCGCCTTGAGAAGCAACGACGAGCAATGGATCAACTCTAACATATCGAGGATGCTTCGTCACAAGAGATCTTTGTGGCAACGGTTTAGGAGGAGTGGCCATTCACAAGATTACGTGTCTCATCGATCCTTTTCTAACCTCCTATCTAGAACGTTACATAATGCCAAACATGCTTATGAACGAAAACTCGTTACCTCCAAAAATAAGAAGAAGCTGTTTCGGTATCTAAGAACAAACCTGAATTCCAAAGTTTCATCACCTCAGATCCGCGACGCTGACGGTCATCTCCACATGGATGCCACCGAATCTGCCAACTTACTGGCAGAGTCCTTTAGTGATGACTTCGTCGATGAGCCTAATGGAGACCTTCTACCGACCACTATCTGCCATAGGTGTCCCAACAGCCTTTGCGAAGTTGAGTTCCTGCCTGAAGATGTATTAATGCACCTGCGAAATCTGAAGACCTCTTCCTCCCCTGGTAAAGATGGGATGACGGCTGCTGTACTTAAAAACTGCGCTTCAGCACTGGCCCTACCATTAAGCTTGATATTCACATCGTCTTTTAGATCTCATACCCTACCCTCATGCTGGCTTAGTGCTTCTGTTACCCCTGTATTCAAAAAGGGCGACAAATCCTCCGCTAAAAATTATCGACCAATAAGTCTCGTTCCTATCGCCGCCAAAATAGCTGAAAGAATCATATTAGATAAGCTCCAGTCATTTGCTTTCGAAAATGACCTTATCCCTAAGAATCAGCATGGATTTCTCCCTGGTCGATCAATAATGACCAACCTTCTCCACTCTCTCAACGATTGGACTTAGTATCTGGACACAAAGACTCCTGTTGATATAATCTTCTTAGATTTTTCTAGGGCATTCGATCGCGAACCACATAGAAGGCTTCTGTTTAAGTTGGAATGTATGGGAATAAGAGGCGAGTTGTTACTGTGGATTAAGGCTTTTCTCACCGGGAGGACTTTCTCTGTGCGCGTCAGTGATAGCCAGCCTCACCTTCATCATGTAGCAAGTGGAGTTCCTCAAGGCTCTGTCTAGGGGCCAGTGCTGTTCCTTCTGTATACAAGTGACCTGCCCGCATTGATTTCCTCCACATGTTCAGCTTATGCCGACGACACCAAGATTTACAATACTGTCGTAAATTCTGCTATGCTTCAACGAGATCTTGATATTGTTTGTCAATGGTCAGTCAGTTGGCTTTTACCCTTAAATCTAACCAAGTGTTGTGTCCTTCACCTCGGGAAGACAAATCCGCGATTTACATACAAGATCTCTGACCACAACATCGAAGCAGTTTCGAGCCACACTGATCTGGGCGTTGTAGTCAACGATCGTCTTTCCTAGTCAGAGCATATTCACCACGTTACATCAAAAGCCAAGAAACTTCTATATATGCTGGAGAGGTCTTTCAAAGGATCCGATGTCAACACTTGCGCCTACATTTACAAGGCATTCGTGAGGCCAATTCTTGAATTCGCTGGCCCGGTATGGGACACTGTGCTTCTGCGCGATAGAAATCTCGTCGAATCAGTACAGCGTCGGGCTACTCGTATCCCTTTTGGAGCACGAAGACCAAGCTATGAAGATCGCCTTGAATTATTCAACCTGACCTCATTCTCTGAGCGAAGACTTCGTGGCGATCTTATAGTTACGTTCAGGATACTTCATGGTTTGATGGGCACCAACCTCATGCATCTATACCCTCTATCGCGCAGCAATCTACGCGGACACAGCTTCAAACTGCATAAGGAGCCATTTAAAACAACAGTCCGACAGTGGTTTCTTCCCAACCGCATACTCAACACCTGGAATAGTTTACCTGAAAGTGTGGTTGGTGCTACTTCAGTTAATAGCTTCAAAGTGCAGTATGATAGCTGGAGGAGTGTACAAACTTTATAGCTATGAACTGTATTTTTTTATTTTTTTCTATTTGATGTATTTGTGTTACGTGTCCGTACACTATATTTACTGCATGAGCTTATAGTACTGTGTACTCTGCTCATCTCAATTATCATAATAATAATAATAATAATAATAATAATAATAATACTCAATTATCCCCGACGCCTGTACTATACTATCATTTTACTTATATTCGAATCAGTGGACGATAAGCTTGATACATTAATAACTATGCGCTAACTTTCAGATTTCATTAGATGGTAACGCTAAGCTACCTGCGGCGATGACTTAATCCCGTCTTTATCAGGTAGCCGTCTTTTTTCACGACACTAATATACCGTGTTTAAGCCATATATGGAGAACATTGGCGCTTGCTGCTATGAAATTTGATGCTGTCATTCTCAAACAAAAAAGCAAATATAGGCGATCATACATAATATACGCAGCGTGCCTTTTATGTTTCAGTAATGTAATTCTGGCACTTGACATAAGGTTGTCTGTAAGATTTATTACATTCCAAAGGCCAATAATTGAATACACGTCTGTTTGTTTAGCAAGTTACTGACCTTCGACAAGGATTTCAAAATATAAATTAAGCGTGAACATCAGCATTCCCATAATTTTCTAAATTAAAAAGAGACTGCAATATTATAAAAATTTCATCATTACTGGGAGTAAAAATGATCGGCTAGAACATTGATTCCCAAAGTGGTCTATATCGACCCCTAGGGGCCTATGACAACCTGCAAGGGGTCTACGTCAGCGAAAAAAAATTTGGGGGTCCATGAAATGAATATGGGGGTCCACGATAGTGGATCTCAACACATACACTGATAGTACCTATTTACTTACATCATACTATCTTATAATGTCAAAACATATACATTATTTATAAAAGTACCTATGAAGTAAAAAAATTATTATATATGTTTATAAAATTGTGTAATTTGTAGGATGTTGGTATTCGCTTTGTGGTCGCAATACATTTTGAACTTGTAAAAACCTGAGAGTCGCAGTCTCATAGCTTCGCTACCTTGCACTGACTTGTCACTCTAGAAATACGAATGTGGGACAAATACGTTTATTCGTTTCCTGAATCCTGAAAAGGAAAGTGCTAAGAACATATTTTAAAAAATATAAACAGATAGTATATCACACAAATTATAGTGAGTCAGTGTTATTTTGTTTGAGGGTGCTGGAGAAAAGTAAGTACATTATTTTTTATTAAATTTTAGTTTTGTACTCGTAGTTCATAATGACTTTATTTATTAGTAGTTAAATATTCAATCATGCAAAATTACACGAGTACTCCTCAATAGTTTCTTTTTGAAAGTTTTGGCAATCGGTAATATAATTACAGTGCAATCTCCGTAATTCAAGCTAATCGTTGCAAGAAGATGTTTGAATAATGGAATGTTTTCGGAAAAATCAAAAAATATTTTTAATATACAGCTGCTGGATTTTCTCTCTTATTTAAATAATTTAATTTTGCCCACAGATGACTGATGCCATGTCCGAATCTAAAAAGAAATGTAGACAGTACAGTGTTGATTATTTGAAATTTGGCTTCATTCCATCATTGCCGGACAAACAATCGCCTATGTGCCTTTTATGCAACAAAGTTTTGGGCAATAACGCTATAAAACCATCTAAACTGCAAGATCATCTGAGAAGATGCCACCCTGATAAAACAGAGAAAGATTTGAAATATTTTCAAACACTCAAAGATAAATTTCAGAAGAGACCTACACTGTACAGAATGTTCGCTTCGACGTCACAAAGAAATGATGATGGTTTGCGGGCATCTTACAATATATCGTTACTCATAGCAAAATCCGGAAAACCGCATACTATCGGAGAGAAGTTAATTTTGCCAGCCGTTGAAGAGGTTTTAAAAACTGTTTTACACAAACCTACATCTGATATCATTAAAAGAATTCCCTTAAGCAACAATACTGTTGAAAGACATATTGATGAAATGAGTTCTGATATTGAAAGCTTCTTATGTAATTATTTGCAAACGAGCCATTTCTCTATACAACTGGACGAGTCAACTTTACCTGATAATGCAGCATTATTATTGGCATATGTTCGTTTTATTATGAATCAAGAAATCTACGAAGAACTGCTCTTCGCAAGAACTTTGATAACCGACACTAAAGGTGAATCAATATTTCATGTTTTGAAGGGTTACTTTATTGAAAAAGCAATTCCTTTATCAAATATAATATCAGTAGCTACAGATGGAGCACCTGCCATGGTTGGACGTTATCGTGGATTTATAAGCTATTTAAAACAAAATGTGTCAGGGGTGTTAGCAATACATTGCGCCATCCATCGACAACATTTAGTTGCTAAAAATTTGAGTGTTAGATTGCATGAATCACTTTATTTAGTCATTGATGCAGTAAACCGAATCCGAAGCAACGCGTTGAATACGCGGTTATTTGCGCAGTTGTGTGAAGAAAATGACGAACACTTTCATCAATTACTCCTTCACACTAAAGTACGCTGGCTGTTGAAAGGCTTATGTTTGACAAGGTTTTTTGCACTTTTTGAGACTATTTTAGAATTTCTGGATACTAAAGATAACATTTTAAAAGAAAATTTAATGAAGAGGAAAACAGACATCGCCTATTTAACAGATTTGTCTACCAAATTTAATATGGTTAATTTAATTACAAGGCGACAGTTTAAATTTTATTAAAAAAAATCTTATCAGCGTTTCTTGCCAGAGTTAAACTAATGAAGCAAAATATTGGACGGGGCGAATTTTCTCAGTTCCCCAATTTGTCACAGACAAGCTGCCAAGAAGACGACGTTTCAACTTACGTTCAACATTTAAATGCCCTCTATTCAGATTTTGAATCTAGGTAATACTACCGTGGATAATTAATCCATATGGTGACATAGAAGAAACGAATGTCATAATACAAGAGGAACTGACTGAACTAAGTACAAACGAAGAACTTAAGGTTCAGTTTAAAAACGGATATCAGCAATTCTGGCTGCAAAACAACATACCCGTTACTTATCCCGTATTATGGAATATAGCGAGGAAATTTTTCCTTTCCATCGTCATACCTAGTGGAAAGCGGGTTCAGCGCTGTTCCTAATCTCCTAACGAAAAAAAGAAACAGACTGGACATCATTAGCCGACGAGATTTAAGATTAACCCTTACAAAATTGACGGCAAATGTTGATAATTTATTATTAAAGCATGAGGTTCAATCGTTCTCACTGAAAATATTGACTTATTGCTTATGTTATTTTATTTATAGTTTATTTTATGTTTATTGGTGTCTGACCAATTAATGCTCGCATTGGGGATAAGTGCCCGGATTGATTTTTTTAAAGAACCCCCCTTTATAGAAAATATTTTTTTTAATTGTTCTGAAAATTCAAGGATACGTACACACTAAAATTCGTTAATTTTTTGCCTATTTTTAGATAACTTAAACGTATAAGAAGCGGAATTTAATCAAACTAACAGTGAAATTAGAAATTGTAGAACATACGTTTATGTTATAATTAATAAACGAACTCGCTTATTACTATTTTAAGTGAAAAACTTTTTTTATTATTATTTTTTACTTTTTTTATTTTAACCCTCTTATTTTTTTTCAATACGGGCACCTATTCCCAATGCGGGCACTTATTGGTCAGACACCTGTTTATTTAAAGTTACGTATATTTTACATAACAGATACAAAATTTTATTTTGAGTAGCTTTTATTTAAATTCAATTAATAAATGTATAAATTAACATGTGTTTTTACTTTAAGCTTTTAACACTAAACTTCACTACAGTTAGAAATTTACAGGAAATCAATATCAGGTAAGTAGGGGGTCTGCCCAACACGGAAAAACATGGCAAGGGGTCTACGACACAAAAAAGTTTGGGGAACTCTGGGCTAGAATATACAAGATCAAGAAACCAATCTGCAGCAGTTCTACGAGATGAAAAGAAAAAATATTACAATACCACAATTGATGACGGTAAAAATGATAGCAGGCAGATGTGAAAAACACTGAAAAACATTGCTTCTAAAATAAAATACCTATTTCATAGAAAGTGCCAACGACATTGTAAGATCAATTATTGACGGGGATCCCAACCAATGTTCCATTAGATCAGATTATAATGCCTCATTCAGTGAGTTTAGAACAATAAACATGAATCGTCTCAAGAAGCTTATATAAAAATTGAAATCAAATGAAGATAAGAGTAAGATTTTGTCTAAAAGGGTGCTTATTATTGGAGCTGATATTATTGGAGGAAAAATATTAATCCTGATAAATTACTGTTTAACATATGGCGAATTTCCAACAAAACTGAAGTGTTCTAGCATAACTTCTGTTCCGACAGTTAAGAATTCTCAGTTGTCACTAATATGCGGCCAATAAAATGTTTTGCCAGATGTTGTAAAAGTCTTTGAAGAAATTATTTACGAACAGTTCATCGAATTTGTCGAGGGAAATAAAATTTTAACCAAATTTCAAGCTAGATTCAGGAAGAAACAGTCAACTGAAACGGCAATACAAATGGTTTTAGGGGACTGGAGTAGATGTATGGATAATAGGAAACATACAGTGACAGTGTACTTCATAAAGGCGTTTGGTACTACTGACAGGAATAAGTTACTTACAAACTTGCAACAGTATGGATTTAGAGGATCTGTATTCGTTCAGATCCTGTTCAAGACGCCACTGGACTTAATTTTTGTTTATGGCACTAGGACTATGTCCCATTAACCAGATCCTTTTTTACAATTTAAACTTCTCTAACTAAGTAAGGATGGAATTGGACAGGGATACACTCTTCTCGCCTAAGGACCCATTAAGGCATTTTCAGAATATGACACACAACAATTAGGCCACGGTTACGTAGGTAAATTACAGAGGATAGTTACACATAGGATATCTAGCCAATCAAAACTAAAATTTTAACCCAGAGGTTTTCAAAGTGTCAATTATCAGACACGTAACATCAAGTCTATTCAAAGCTAGAATCTGGAGAACATTAAATGGTGAAATAAGGCCTAAGCCAAACAGATTAAGGTAAAGTCGATCACAGTATGGGGATATACTAAGTGACATATAAATCCGAACACCCAGTTTAAATGGTTTTATTTTAACAAAAGTTGGTGAATGTATTTATCTTACTGTAAATAACAAGTGAAAAAAATTTCAGCCTTATCAGTTGGACATTTCGGTTTTTATACTGCTTTTTTTAATTCACTAACGCTCTAAAAATGAATATTTCCGCCGCAGTAAAGAATCAACGTTGGCGGATTTTGGTTCTTGACATCCTTTACGATCGGTTACGATGCCTAGAGTACGGAGACCTGTACGATTTCGTCAACTTAGTGAGTTTTGATGCGGACTTCGGGAAGCTGGACTTTCTTTTCGGGCAATTGCAGTTAGAGTGCAAAGAAGTGTCGACACTGTGGTTACGTGTTGTCAGGCATGGCTTCGAGAAGGCCGTACGCAAAGAGCAAGGGGCACTGAACGCCGCCGTAGAACAACAGACCGTGAAGATCGCCGCCTAAGATTATTGGCCTTAAGGGACCGTTTCTCCACTACCAGGTCCATTTCAAATGAATGGTTTGCAGAACACGGAAGACCTATTGACATGCGAAGTGTTTACCGACGAATGAGAAGTTTTGGCTTGTTTTCATACCGGCCACACTGGGTCCTCCCTTTAACTCGAGAACACCGACGTAATCGCCTTGAGTGGTGCAGGGATCAGGAATGGAACAGTATTGTCTTTAGTGACGAGTCTCGATTTTGTTTAGGCATGCACGATGGTCGTGCCAGGGTTAGAAGGCGGCGTGGTGAAAGGAGGAATCCACAGTTTTTTGTTGAAAGACATGTTCATCACACTGTTAGAGTTAAGGTTTGAGGTGCTATAGCTTATGGTTCCAGGTCACCTTTAATCTTCAGCAGAGGTAACATGAACGCGCAGCGTTATATCCACGAAGTTCTAGAACCCCATCTTTTACCCTATCTTGACACCCTGGCAGATCCAACTTTCCAACAAGATAATGTCCGACCACATGTTGCAAGACTCACAATAGACTTCTTTCAACATAATGATGTCACATTGTTACCATGGTCACCAAGATCTCCCGACTTATCCCCAATTGAGCACGTGTGGGATATGATGGGTAGGAGATTGCTCAATTTGCAACGTCCTCCTCAGACTCTAGAAGCATTTCGAGAGGAGTTGGAATGAGATACCACAGGAGGACATTGACCACCTGATCAGAAGCATGCCTAGGCGCGTTGGAGAATGCGTAGCACATCAGGGTGCATCCACACATTATTAAAGGTCAAAGGGCTTTAAAGCAGTGCAATCATTTTGAAATTTTTATCATTTACTTATTATGCTTCATTAAGTACTTATACAAAATTTTATTGAAATAAAACCATTTAAACTGGGTGTTCGGATTTATATGTCACTTAGTATAACTTCAAACTGCCAAAAAATAGAAGATCCAAGTTCCCCTCAATGTTGCAGTGTTCACATAAGTTGGAATCAATAATACGGAATCTAGCTAGATGTGTTGGATAAGCTCCATGCCCAAGTTTTGCTCTAATAATCATAGATATGTATTTACGAGGAATTCTAAAATGTTTGTGCCAGGACGTTGTTGGGATATCAGGATGTATTAAAGTATACCTCGTTGGGTTCGTAAAGCAGAATTCCTTCCATTCTAACGTCCAGCTTTTAAATAGGATTTGTTTGGATAAAATATTATAATCTTATTTGGAAATTTGTGTCTGTAATACAGATCCTGTGTAGCTGCTTGATTTTGCGAGTTGGTCAACTTTTTCGTTGAATACGATTCCACAGTGTGCCTTGACCCATACAAATGTAACCTCACTGGATTTAATAAATTTAATCAAGTTAGAGGTAACTTAGCTCCTTAATGTTATAGATAGCACCGCCAAATTACAACAAAATTAGATAAAGGATATTTGAGAAATTTACGAAAGACATTTTTTTTTTATTTTAACATCCTGTATCTTGAGAACGAAGAATTTGCCGACCTATGCTTATATGAACTTTTTGTCTTAAAATTACTCAAAGAGTCGTCTGTTTAATGTATCGTTCATACTTAATTAACACCCTGTATGTTGCATAAATCCTAGCTCTACGTGTTTTAATATGACAGCATAGTCTACCTGCAGACATTCGTCAGAGAATTTCTGACAAAAGGGCTGCAATTAAGCAAGCGAAAAGGTCTTGTCATCCTGATGACATTCGCAGAGCGACGAATCTTGTTCATGAAGTAAGAAATGCTCTCCATGAATTCCGCAATGAGCAATGGAACGATTTTCTGAGAGGGATGCTTGACTCAAGTACTCCTCTCTGGAAAGTGGCGAAGTCGCTCAGAAACGGAAAGCGAGAACAACTCCCGCACATCCATGGTCCTGGGGGCATAGACTTCATGACAGAGGACAAGGTCGAGGTTTTCGCTGATGCTGTGGAACGACAGTTCTCTCCCAACTATGATCGCGATAATGATCTCGACGAGGAGCAACAAATCGTAAGATCCGTCAGGAGATATTTCAGAGCCAACGGCGTCAGTGATCCCGGCGCCGCCATTAGTGATTCTTCCTCAGAAAATTCTTTTTCGGAAGATTCTTCAGCTGAAGAGTTGCACAGCACATCAGCGGCTCCTCCCGAGATCCCGCATTGCACACCAGCAGAGCTTCAAGGTCATATTAAAGACCTCAAGGTGCGTAAAGCGCCTGGGGAGGATCAAATCCCTAATAAGGCGCTATTAGCAATGCCATGTTAAGGACCGAGTACTTTCCATCGGCTTGAAACACTGCGGAAGTTATAATGATTCCAAAGAAGGTGGGTTCGATATTTCCACAGGACTATCGTCCCATCAGCCTACTGTCTGCTCCATCTAAGTTCGCTGAAAAGGTGATTCTACGTCACCTTGCGAATTTCTCGTCAGATCACCATGCGCAATTTGGATTTCGGTCTGAGCATAGTACAGAGTTACAGGCGGTTAGGCTTGTGGAGCGAGTAACCATCGGCTTCACCCTTAACAAAAGTACTGGCATCTTGCTTCTGGATGTCTCGAAGGCATTTCACAAGGTGTGGCACAAGGGCCTTCTCTACAAACTAATTCAAAATGGCTTTCCATTTTGGCTCCTAAAACTTTTGAGATCCTTCCTTGAAGGTAGGAAATTTCGGATCAAAATTAATAATTTCTTGTCGACAGTATGGTCCATCAGATCCGGCGTCCCTCGGGGTTCGGTTCTAGGGCCAAACTTTTAATCGCTTTCCACGCATGATGTCCCTTGCCCTAGCGACTGTAAAGTCTATTTATATGCTGATGACATTGCACTGGTGGCCCAGAAGACGCAGGCAAACTTCATTCAACGAAGAAGGATTGCAAGACCTCTCGAAGCATCCATCTTCGACGAAGATATCCAGTGGAGCGACAAAGTCAAATATCTGGGGATCGTATTTGACAAGTCCCTCACCTGGAAAGACCACATAGAAGCTGTCATCGCAAAGACCAGAGCAGCCATGGCCCAACTCTACCCATTACTGGGTAGACACAGCCGGATGCCGCTAGCGACCAAGCTACGGCTGATCAAGGCCATCGCCAGACCTCAGCTCACTTACGCCTCCGCGGTCTGGGGGTACGCTGCTCCCAGCTACCGCAAGCGACTTGCTGCTCTAGAGATGAAGCTACTCCGGATCGCCACCAGTGCACCATCCTACGTAAGAAACTCAACCTTGCGTAGAGACCTGCATTGGGACACCATTCACGAGTACATTAGGAAAAAAGCGGAGAAGACCTTCGAGAAAGCTCAGGACCACCCGAACGAGCAGCTATGATTCCTCATGGACTACGATCCGGACGAGAGGCCTCGCAACCGCAGAACCAGGTACCCTAGGCCAAGGTCCCAGTTGGCACCCGCTAACTGGAACCTTGACTAGGAGACTAGGAGAACCCGCGGTTTTTCGAAAACAAGAGTTTCAAGAGAACCTAGCAGACCCTCTATCGATGATCGCTTAACGACATCGATAGAATGTGCGAGGTAAAGGGAACCAACCCGGCGTTCCCAGAGACTGAAACACATGAGGAGACGTTGTAGCAGACCGCAGGTCACGCACAACACATGGCCTACCGAGACGCTGGTGAGTCGGGCCACGCGGAGGTTAGGGTTTAGTGGGTATTAGGTGGTCTCCTCAAGACAACCTGGAGTCCCACACACACCGTAGCTCGGGCTATGGTATGGTGCGTAAACGCATTCCCCCCTCACCAAAAAAAAAAAAAAATAAATACTGGCGGCCCAGTCGCGTACCGGGAATCTGGTTCGCGACAGATTACAAGGTGCGGTGGATGAGGTACTGGAATGGGCAGATCAGTGGCTAATCAAAATTAATTACCATGGGGAAATTCTGCTAAGTACCTCGGTGTCACTCTTGACAGGGGGATGATCTGGCAGAATCACACTTAAGCATTAAAAACTAAATTCCAGATTACGTTTCGGCAACTCTACCCTTTACTATGTAGAACCTCAAAATTTAGTTTGGTTAACAAAGTTCGGCTGTAAAAGATGGTTATTAGACCAGCTATCACTTACGCATGTGCAGCATGGTGTTTTCTTGCCAAAACGCATATGCGTAATCTGCAGGTTTTGCAGAACAGAACCTTGCAAACCATCACTAACGCACCATGGTATATCTCCAACGAGACCCTTCGCAGAGACCTCGACATCCCTTACCTATGGAACTATATCGAACATCAGGCGCAGTTACGTTATAGTCAAGCGGAATCGCACAGCAACCCTCTGTTGCGTGACTCAGTAGACTACACAGTCGAGCAAGTTCGCAACACACAAGACCGCGGCTCGCACTGTGATCAAAATCAAATCGTGAAATTCTATATTCAACCAAAATTGCTAAATTATTTTTAGGATTAAATTAAATTAACCGAATACCAGTTAAGAATAGCAAGGCATCCCTTTAACCGGCGCACTTCACCCTCTTTGCTCTTCCTCCTTCATTCCTTTCTTTCTTCCTGCTTTCTTTCTTCGTCCTAACAGATCTACTGACCTACGATACTTTAACAAAGAGCGAATGTCCCACGGACCGCTCTGACGAACGATGACGAATAGAATGACAGCATAGGTACTTGCCTGCCTCACTGGTTATCATTGGCTGTAATTTCCTAGTTGCAAAGGTATACACGTGACCAGTCTCTGATGCCACCAGCAGCATTACTTGAGTACCAGTCAACGTTGACAGTTCGTATGCCTGAAACAAAACGAAAGAAACGTTTTATAATCAAGTCTGAGATAATAATTATTTTCGTACAATACAATAAAACACCGAACCAATGAAGGCCGAATCGTTTTCGAACAGAGAATTTGCTGTGAACTCCCTGGTTATTAAATTAAAAAATGGTGGACCAACCGGACCAAGTGTAAAAGGTTAATGATGAATCAAAATTGTCAACAAGTAATAAAAAAGATTAGAGTCCGGATTGTGTTGTGATCGATATCCGTCATGCTTGCACAACACACTGACACACCCGCAAACGTGTGGATGCGTCCTCAAATAAAGTCAAACGTTTGTAGAGTTTGCGGCTAGCGACAAGCGTGCTGACGCAGCGTAAGGACGATCCGCACGAGTATTATGTAAAAAACCTATAAAATTAAAAAAAAAACTATAAAATGTTATCTTTCAGACTAGGTAGTTTTTAGAGCGCAAACAGTCATTCCACGTTTGCTCACTAGGATCGTTGTCAGCGTCCATCTATGAAGGAATCACTCAACTACACGCATTGTTGGTTGCATATATTTTATGAAGCCGAGTACTCTGTAGTTTTCATCTCTGAAAAGAAAGTAATTTCTAGTAAGTAAGTGTATTTGAGAGAAGAATCCTCAACAACACATCCTCACTATGCACCTATGCATTGCCGTTTCCTTCTAGGCTATATTATACAACTTACAGCTTAGACCTCCAGTAATACCATCTCTGAACCAGATATTACATCACATCAGAGCCGAACATTGATAACTGAAGCCTGATGACGTTTAGGCAACACGTATAACTACAAAACGAGTTCACGTGTCCATCAGCTAGTGCTAAGTTAACATCTTGTAGAAAAACCTACGTAATATCACGAAAAACAATGTCAAAAAAAAACCCTCCGGAGTCCGGGTCCAACCTTTGGTCCTGTGGCGGATCCGGTAAGGTATCGTGTACATGCTAGAGATGCCACGAATAGTGGATTTACGAAAAAGGAAAGAATCATATGCAGATAAAGGTATACAGAGTGTTTCAGAACTATGGGATCAAACTTGTAGGGGTTATTCAGTGTAACAGTAGAAAACATTTGAGTATAGGAACCCATGTCCGGCGCTGTGTGTTGTTATCTTCAAAAACGATAACAGAGATTGTATTTTGTAGCTGCATTCCATATCGCCTTAGTCGTGCTATCGTATTTGTGAAGTTTTCAAGAATTTAACAAAAATTAATTGTTGCTAATGGAAAGCTTTACCAATCAAGAATTGGCGGATATGCATTTGCCATTTGGCATACGGAGGAACAAACTGCAATGCAAATCTGAAAAAGAAGGAAAGTGGATTCTAGCAGAAAATAGGATAGGTAACCCGAGCGATACGCATTTCTGCTGGTTGGCTCCATCAGACCCGAAACGAATGCACATATGCAACTACAAAAGTAGATACCCATGCCCACACATCCGGATACGGGCGTAACGTGAAGAAACGAAGATGGAGAGGGAAAAATTGACACACGAAATCCACAACAAGAGCCAACCTACACATTGTAGTATACAATGGGTAGAAGACCTCGAATTTTCAAGAAGACATCTAGCCACAACCACGCGGCCGGTTATAGCCACTTGCTGTGGTACTTCAAGTCCAAAGGATCTAGAAAGAGAAAATGATCATGCGGAGAAAGGTATACAACAAACAGTAGGAAAATAATAGGTTACATCCGCAAAAAGGAGTGAAGTGGATTCGAGCAGAAAATAGGATAGATAACCCGAGCGATACGTATTTCTGCTGGTTGGCTTCATCAGTCCTGAAATGAATGCGCATATGCAACTACAAAAGTAGATACACATGCCCACGCATCCGGATACGGGTATAACCTGAGGAAACGAAGATGGAAAGGAAACAAAACAAAACGCCACACGAAATCATCAACAAGATATTGAGTTTTCAAGGCGACATCCAACCACAACCACGCGGCTGGTTATAAAGTATGTCCTAAAAGTTTTGACACAAAATATTTATCGGATTTTTTAATGAAGAAATTTATTTAAACACTAACGTATCATAAACTACAACTCAATACTTGACTAAACTATACTATCGAATTATGTGGAGAGACCCATTCTGATTTACCAGACGCAACTTCGAATATCTCTCATGAGGTCCTGGACGGAATTAAGTTCAATTATTGTTCTTCATCTTGGACTTCCCAGTCTCCATGATAAATCTTCCTAGACAGTTTAGCCCAAAAATCCTGCGGCAATTTTTAGGAATATCGATTATCATGGACGGACTTCAGATCAATTTCTCTGTTTTTCGTAAATTCGACATGTTTATTGTTCTTCATTTTGGGCTTCCCAGCCCCCATGATAAACCTTTCTAGACAGTAAAGCCTGAAAATCCTCTATTGTGCGGGCCGGGGCAAGTTTAGAGGATTATCTTTTCTGGGAACAAAAGGTATGTTTTGTCGAAGACAGTTTTGGGTATCTCTTGATGCTAGGTCTGGCCAAAACATGATATGGTCACTAGCATGATGTTCGTGGACAAACAGAAGCAATTTGGAAAGGCAGTTATCAATATAGCTCTGACTATTCAAAGCTTCACCCGTCACTCTTCCCACAAAAGGTTGTGATACACCCCTGTTAGAAATTGCGCACTAGACAAGGATTTTATCTATTTCGCTACATTGTCGTTTCCCGTATAAAATTAGTGGTTTCAGAATTACTCAAAGTGAAATACTTTTCGTCATCTAAAATAATGATTTTTCCATTAACAAAGCTTCAACTGACGACAGCATCTTGGTGTACAAAGGAGTTGCGCTTGAGAGTATTTGGGGCACTTACGTCTCTTCCGATAATTAAGACCATTCATCCTTAATTCCAAAGATCGTACTCTTAGAAGATCTGCCCTCTGTCCAATACATGCACGTGGTCTTCCACTTTTTGGGAGATTCAGACATGGTATTCCGTGCTCGCACTCCGCTATTGTTCGATAAATTAATGGTTCTGTGTGAAATGTTTTCATTCTGGAATATTCGACAGATTTCAGCTTTGGATGCCATCCGCCCAACCAACTTGTAGATACTTTTTTTATTTATTTCTAATTTATACGACTTCTTAAAGCGAAAACATCAAAATAAATAAATGTCAACTGACAGTAACAAACTTTTGTTTCCAAAGGCAACTTGATATTATTTTGTGTTTGTTAAAATTAAAGCCATGAATTTTGTGCCAAAACTGTTAGGACATACGTTAGCCACTTGTCGTGGTACTTCAAACCCAAAGGATCTACAAAAAGGAAAGAATCATCATTAGTATTTACATATTTCGCGGCTGACATGTTACGACTTCCCCGTTTACAGTGCGCGCGGTGAAATCAAATGTGGGATCGCAAAACCATGAAAACTAGAGATAGGAAGATAAAAAATGCCGACATGAAGTGAGGTGGTACACTGCGCAGCAAATGAATTTCAGGTGCTGCGCATAGGGCGTCTCCCTCTCTGTTGTTGAAATAATGACTGTAAACCACTCCAATTTTGACAGTTCAGATGAGTTGCAAGCAAAAATACAGGTATGTTTATCCGAATTAATAATTTTTGGCACATATAGTAATGGACAAAAGTATACAGGGTGTCTGCAAAGTTAGGGTTTTCCTTTACACGACGTGTAGATCTTGAAAACAAGCAATTTTTCTTAGTACCATATACACCAATGTCTTAAGGGAACCGAGATAAAGGGCTCTGCAACATCAAAAAAATCTTAATACCGTCCTGTAGCCGCGACATCCCCGAATGGTACTAGGACACTAGCTCAACCCGACGACAGAACTGGGTCGGGGTCAGTGTGTCAGGTCAGTATGCAACCTTCAACCGACGGTTACGGTCACGCGTCTAAAAGGTAATGGCGTAGACGAGAATCCCTCAACAAGCACTAGAGACGTGGCTAGAGAAGTGCAAGTATCAAAAACTAAAGTGTGGCAAACGCTGCGTGAAGAGGGGCTGTATCCGTTTCACGTCCAACGTGTACAAGCCCTTCAACCTGACGATTTTCCAGCAAGAGTGCGGTTTTGTGAGTGGTTTTTGCATCAACATGACAATAATCCGGACTTTTTGAAGTGCATATTGGTGACAGACGAATCTACGTTCACGCGTAATGGGGTGAATAACTTTCGCAACACTCATGTTTGGTCAGTAGAAAATCCGCACGCTGTCCGTCGGGCACATTTTCAACAAACATTTTCGGTGAATGTTTGGGCTGGCATGGTAAACGGTATGCTCATTGGACCATTTATTCTCCCAAATCGATTGGACGGAATGCAATACCTAGACTTTTTACGCAACATTTTGCCTTCCTTGTTTGCCTGCGTCTGCTCGGTAGCGCATCAGCTGATTTCATTTTCTGTTGGAGCGGTATGATTTCGGGCAGAGACGTACTTAGCCCTTCTCGTCAACTGGAGAGTGAGTACTTTTTCATTTATTTTTTTTTTACTTGGTCGACCTCGTTTCACTACACATTACCTTTGTTATTTCAAGGGTAGTTGTTTCTGAAAAGGAAAACACCAACTTTGCGGACACCCTGTATAGACAATATGAATATTTACATAAATAACTTTAGAAAACGAATTCATACTTCATTTCTCCATAAACAAATACGTTACTAGTAGAAAAACTAAATTCCTTGTTTTTACATTATCTGCAATGAACAAGCACAATAAAAGTCTGAATATAAGCACCTTTGTATGAGGGAAAAAAATATGTAAACAAATTCTTTTCAACATTAGTTTAGTACAGTTTCGAGTCAGAAAAGGGTTAGTTTGTGTTCATCAAGTATTATGGAATAAGTTAAGTGATTTTAAGACCATGCCGCGTGGTACAGAAATTTCTTTCGATGTGAAAACTAAGATCATTGAGTTATAAGATGGTCAACGTCAAGACGATCTTAGCAAACATTTGAAGCTGAAGCGTAAAGCAGTTTGAGCAATATTGAACAAATATAAACAAAAAGGTATCTTGGAAGCCTCTAAATGAAGTGGTCGGCCTAGAAAACTAAATACTAGATCAGTTAGATTAATAAAAGTAATTTCGTCCGAAGATCCGTTTAAAATCCCAAGACCAATAAAAACCGAAATCGAGACAAAAGGAATTGTCAGTGTTTCTACGAAAACTATAAGTAGAAGATTAAATAAATTGCAGTAACTTGCACCTAGCCCAAGTAAGTAGCCGCTAATCTCGAGGAAAAATCGTAAGGACCGATTACAATTTGCACGGGTGCATCTTGATTTTAGCATTTGTGACTGGAAGAGGGTATGTTTCAGTGACGAATCAAGTTCAATATGTTTGGTTCAGATAGTGTTCATTACGTTAGACGTCTTAGTGGACAAAGATTGAACCCCAAGTACACTTTGCCCACTGTCAAACATGGAGGCGGGTCTGTTATGCTTTGGGGGTGCTTTTCGGGGTTTGGGATGGGACGTTTAGATAGAATAGATGGCATTATGGATAAGTTTGTATACACAGTCATACTAAAGCATGTCATGTTATCCTATATGGAAGATAATATGCCCTTAAGATCAATCTGCCAGCAGGATAATGACCCGAAGCACACTTCAAATATCGCAAAGAAATTCTTTCTGGATGAAAAACTACCAGTTCTCAAATGACCTACACAGTCTCCCGATATAAACTCCATTGAAAATCTGTGGGAATACTTAGATAAGCAAATACGAGATAAAAATTATTCAAACAAAGATGAACTTTTTGCCGCTTTAGAGCAAAAGTGGAACCAGATTGATGAATTTTATATCAAGAAACTTCTACAATCTATGCCGAGACGATGCCAGGCGGTGATTGATAATAATGAGCTACAAAATATTAACACAAACATGGTTGGTTTTCTATAATTCAGTGAACTTTGCTTCTTTTTTGTCTATATATTTTTGTCCTTCATAGTTCAAGTTTTTTCAATTAATTTTTTATTGAAGGAAATCTAATGAATTTATTTATGTATAAGTGAGCTATAACGAATTATGTATATACAGGTTGTTGTATTAATAAGTTAAAAAAGAAATACAGCACAATATTAATTTGTCTATTTTTGGCAGTATTCGACCAAATGGCAATAATTAAAAAACGGACCGAATAGGCAGAATACCAAATAGTAGCCAAATATTCACGGCATCTTTAGTACATACCACCACGACTGAAACGATGGCGTCGACGGCGAAAGTTCGACCGGCCTCATCTTGTTCCTCGTTTTTCTACCGCCACCGCCAGCTTCCTTTTTAAGGAAGATGATTGCTGGCATGTTAGGCCGATAAAGTTAGGTCGAAGAGCTACTCGGATATACATAATAATTTAGCAATAAAATGCCGATCAAAAATGGCGTCAAGTAGATTGACTCTATAGTTCCTAGGCCTTCGTTAAAGGATTCGAAAGAAAGGGTATCCAAATTATTTTCAAACCTCCAGTATACATCCCGTACGGACGACACTGATAGAAATATTAGAAAATATTCTACATCAAAAAATGCCTACTGGTGTTTAGTACGTGCATGTCAAATATCATGAAAATATAAGTTATGATAAGAAAACGATTTTTTTCTTAAACTGTTAACACCCTATAGCTCAAAAGGTAAGAGGTTTAGGACAAATAATGTTTATTTAAACGTTTCTTCCTAAAATGAGCTAAGGGATCATATCCTATATTTTAAGCCATCAATTAAATATGTATAAAATATGCGTAGTTGTTCCTAAATAGAAAGCCTCAACTTTCAGAACACCCAGTATAATATTGTAAAATCAATAAATAAAATATTTTTATGGTTAGAGTTTTATGCGGTGTTTTATACCTGTTCACCTACTGTTCATTCATTCATTCCGTGAGCGGTAAATGATCACACTGATCAACAGCCAAAAAATATCCTAAATAAAGTTAACAAAATATTACTATTTTTAATGTGCTAAAACCGGAATGAAACTTATTTTTTCAATATTAGTTCAAGTTTTAGAGATACGGTAATTATATGTGTTCCTGCTGTGACAGTGTTAATATACTGTAATTCACAAGAATGCACGTGCTACATTTTTATATTCGGCAAGGAAAGATGATGTAATCGGCATGATTGTGTTACGTTATACATACGTGTACATTATATTGTTTTATATTAGCCAGTTTTGTTCAGTTGGCTGACAGCGTTCATGCAAGATGTCTCGAAAGTGTGTAAACAATCCAGATCAGTTTTGTTACGTGTGTGGTGATGTGACTTTTGCGTCTCAGAGACGGTCTATTACTCCACTAATAACAAAGGCATATCAGCTTTATTTCGGTTGTAAACTAGGTGATCAAGACAAACAGTGGGCACCCCACATCTGCTGTAATACATGTGCTTCAAGTCTGAGGAGCTGGTTAAATGGCAAAAAACGGTCTATGCGCTTTGATGTCCCAATGGTTTGGAGAGAGCCTACAAATCATATTAATGATTGTTACTTTTGCATGGTACCTTGTGTTGGACAAGTCGCAGGTATGTCCAAAAAAAAATCGGTTATTAACTACCCAAACAGGTATGTTTGCGATGAGACCTGTGCCTCACAGTGACGAAAATCCTATTCCAAAACCCCTAGAATCCTACACTTGCGAATCAGAAAACTAATCAGATCATGGCGATCGAGTGATTCGTCAGGAAGAAGATATGCCATCAACGTCAAGAGATCCTGATTTTATACCGAGCACGTCATGCCACCAACCGCACAAAATAACACAGTCAGAATTAAATGATCTTGTAAGAGATTTAGAACTTCCAAAATGTAAGGCAGAGTTACTTGGATCAAGACTGCAGCAGTGGAACTTGTTAGAAGACGATGTTTCGGTACGTGTTTTTCGTAAACGCCACAAAGACTTAGAACCATTTTTCAATATGGAGAATAACTTGGTTTTCTGCAGTAACATTAACGGCTTACTGGCGGCTTTAAATATAAACTATAACCCAGAAGAATGGAGATTGTTTATAGACAGTTCAACATTGAGTTTAAAAGCAGTGTTATTGCATATTGGAAATATTTTACTATCTCTTCCTGTAGGGTATGCAGTTCACATGAAAGAATCATATGACAATATGAAGCACCTATTAACATGCATAAAATACCACACCAGACAAAACTGGCCTGTTCGTCAATTCCTAGAGCCAAGTCAAAAAAATGTACAGCATATGCCATGAGTAGATTCGAAAAAAATTGTATTACCACCACTGCATATCAAGTTGGGCCTAATGAAAAACTTTGTCAAGGCATTAGATAGAGATGGGTCAGCTTTTCAATACCTGCGTCAGAAATTTCCAAGACTAAGTGAGGCAAAGGTTAAAGAAGGTATTTTTGTTGGGCCACAGAGTCGAAATATTTTGAAAGATACACAGTTTGAAAACACTTTAACAGGTATTGAAAAAACTGCTTGGAATGATTTCCGTCTGGTGGTCACTAATTTCTTGGGAAATAGAAAAGCTGACAACTATAAAACCCTTGTCAAAAATATGCTGTCATCGTATGAAAAGATGGGCTGTAATATGTCTCTTAAGATACATTTCCTACACTCACACCTGTCCTTTTTTCCTGACAATTGCGGAGCCGTAAGTGATGAGCACGGCGAACGTTTCCATCAGGATATTTCAACAATGGAAAAAAGGTACCAGGGAAAGTGGAATCCTTCCATGCTTGCAGACTACTGTTGGACTCTTGGTAGAGATGCTCCAGAAACGATCCATAAAAGAACAGCAAAAAGCAGCATATAAATATATGAATCTTGTTACTTTTTTTAATATATCCTAAAAAATAAAAAAGTTTTTTTTCTAAACCGCAACTAATTTTTTTATTTCATTGTTATTTTTGGATTCAGCGCCCCAAAATTAACAAAGAAGTGCACTTTTCCCACAAGATACAATTAAAAAACTAAAATTTGTTGTCCAGTGTCATTGATTTCTGGTTAACCCTTCGCTTTCCAGCGACAGAACTCGAACTTTTGATTTTTTTATCATTCTTTATTCTTGCGTATCCTATTAGTCACTCTATCCATTTTACTTTCTACGCCACTGGGCGAAGAAGTATTGTAATCGCGAATAATTTCGAAAATGAGATATGTTTCACCGACCACTGTACGAACAAACCTCAAGTTTCCGCAAAACTTCTTGTCCGTCTTTGTATCGAATTTCTCTGTACTATCACGCTCCTTTTTAAGGAAGAAGATCGCTAGTCGTGTTCGCACGAGCCGAGCAAGCGGTGAGCGGTGCTGCTGTCTAGGTCGCCGTTTCCGATATTGTACCGCTTCCAGCGACATGCCATCGATGCCGTGCCACCGGACGTGGACGTGCCGGGGCCCCACAGGATTCACCAGAAACAACCACATCATCTTTCTTTTCTTCTTTTTCATCTTCTACGAAATTAAGAAAGTCGCACGCATGCCTGATCGCATGTCATCGATGCCATCGGTCAGGTACCACCTGCACCGTTCGGACGACGATTACATTTCTCGTTACTGTTGATTCTCTTTTTTTGAGTGATTTCGAAGTTAGGAGTGTTACGCCCAGAAAAAAATAATTTCCTCAACTTGATTTTTTGGCAATGATGATGAAATATTTGGGCGGGTATTCTTAACGATCAGGTAATTTGCCCTTTCGAGTTACCCCCAAAGTTGTCAGGAGAAGGATACACTAGCTTTCTAGCCAACAACCTAGCAGAACTTTTGGAACAGACCTCAGACAACATGCCATTACAACGGAGACAGAATTTGTGCTTTCTTCATGACGGGGCACCACCACACATTTTAGAGGCGTCATTCAGTATTTGAATGAACATTATCCAAATCGCTGGGTCGGTCGAAATGCTCCTGATCCTCTAAAATGGCCAGCAAGATCTCCTGACCTCAATCCGATGGATTTCTGGTATTGGGGAGAACTTAAAGGGATGGTTTATGGAGCTGGTCCAATAACAACTGAAGCACAACCTTGCGAAAAAAAATTTAATGCGGCTGAAATAATAAAAGGACAACTTCGATGACCTAGAGTAAGAAGAAACTGGGTTCGTCGTAACGAAGCTTGTGTGGCAAGTGGAGGACGACATTTTGAACACCTTCTTTAAATACAAAAAAGTGCAGTGTGGGTTTTAAAAAGAAAAACAATGTATGTATCGAAATTGTGTTCCCTATTTATGAGTGGATTCTTTTAATACGTTCAATAAACATTCACACACCACGTGAAGCGCTGAGACTGTTAGTGGTAAGTCCCTTTTTTTAACTGTTTGCATTTTACGAGTACATTATCAAATAATGAAATAATACCTAAGAGCCAAAAATAACAAACTCCATCTTCATGTTGACCCCCATGTTATATGAAACTTATTGCTTCTTTTAACCTCCTGTATCACCCATTTAAATAATGACTATCATAAAGTTTAGACCGTGTATAACAAAATAAATAATAATAAACTTATTAATATATTTATAAAACGAATAAGGCATCCATGTTTCCGGATAATTCCGGGACGTCTTTAAATTTCGTTAATTTTTCAACGGGGTTAAGCATTGAAATCCACATTCTTGCCTTAATTTAACCGAAGTCGGACAGTTGAAAATTATAAAATATCTTTCCTAGTTGGGAAGTCAATTAAATTGAAGCAAGAATGTGGATTTCAACTCTTAACCGTTTTAAAACGAAACAAATTTAAAGCCGTTTTGGAATTATCAAAAAAAAGCAATGCCTCATTCCTTTTATAAATGTATTACTAAATGCTTCTGTACTCTTACAAATATTTTGTTGTTTTATAATTTCTATCTGTAGCTTTTATACTAAGTGACACATAAATCCGAACACCCAGTTTAAATGGTTTTATTTTAATAAAATTTTGTATAAGTACTTAATGAAATTCCCAAGGCACCAGAAACTCTCCTAACACTTGTGGTCGGATCTCTATCAAACTCACGCAGAATCATACGGGTAAATCTGCACTGACGAACATTTATGTTTTGATCCCTTTGGAGATTTCCAAAACCATTTTCAATTATTTGGCGATGCACAATACTGAGCGAGTTGGATGTCGTCTGTTTGGAAATCTTCGTGCGTATTCTCTGGCTGCTTCTGCTGCGTTTCCATTTACAAAGCCATACACAAAATGAATATCCGCTAACTCTTGATTGGAGAAAAAAAATGGCATTTTTATAAAACTTACAAAAAAAAAACAGGTAAAAGAAACTAAATTTCGTGCATTCACAATTGCAAAAAAACGTTTCAGGTTTCTACAGACAACAAAACTAACTGTCAACTAATTGACGTTTAACCTTATTCTGCTTTCAATTTCAAAAATATTTGCAGGCACAGCCTACTTCTAAAAATTATCGAGATACTGACTTTTTAACGTTATTTTATCATAAATAAAAATGCATCGAACCTTGAAAATCGAAATATCTCAAAAACTTCTAACTATAACGAAAATTCACAAGAGAGCTTTTGTATGTTGAAAAGTGCGAAGAATCAGTTTTTTTATTCAAAAAGCAAAAAATTGCACTAAGAAAAATTTTTCGGTCATTTTAATACACTACAGGTACGGTAGAGAGCGCCCTCTAGCGGCTACAGTGAAACTATGCCCATGGTTCGTTTTGTCGTACTAAAAAACCCTTGTATACCAATTTTCACTGTTATACATCAAATATTGTTCGAAATATTTTAAAAAAACTATTATAGAAAGTAAATTTAAACACCCTGTATTTCGGAAGCCACGCATTTTTCGACCCATGTTTATATAGACTTTATGCATTAATTTTAAAAGTTCTATCGAATCTTAAAGTTATGCAATAATAAACTGAAACACCCTGAGAGATTACTTATCTACACTATTATAGATATTTCCGCTCAAGAATGTCATATGCACTTTTGAACTGGGATCGCAGTGTCCATATGCCTAAAAAATTTGCACTACAGAGGCGCTGCATCAGATTCATTGCAGGTCTAAATTATATGCAGCCCTTTAGGCAGGCATCGACCTGAGGATCCTTTCTCTTCCATCTCCATATATTAGTATGTATCTGCTTATGTTATGTACACAATTCGGGTCTATATAAAACGCACAGTGATGTACATTGTTACTATACACGTATCATGCAATAATTTAGATATTCCTAAACATCGTCTACAAAAAATTCGAAACTAACATACTATGGAATCCACTTCAACAGGGTGTTTCAGTTTATTGTTGCATATCTTTGAGATTCGATAGAACTTTTAAAATTAATGCATAAAGTCTATATAAACATGGGTCGAAAAATGCGTGGCTTCCGAAATACAGGGTGTTTAAATTTACTTTCTAAAATAGTTTTTTTTTTAAATATTTCGAACAATATTTGATGCATAACAGTGAACATTGGTATTCAAGGGTTTTTTGGTACGACAAAACGAACCACGGGCATAGTTTTACTGTAGCCGCTAGAGGGCGCTCTCTACTGTACCTGAAGTGCATTAAAATGACCGAAAAAATTTTCTTAGTGCAATTTTTTGCTTTTTGAATAAAAAAACTGATTCTTTTCAACATAAAAAAGCTCTCTTGTGAATTTTCGTTATAGTTAGCCGTTTTTGAGATATTTCGATTTTTAAGGTTCGATGCATTTTTAATTATTTATATTACCACGATAATTTTTAGAAGTAGGCTGTGCCTGCAAATATTTCTGAAATTGAAAGCAGAATAAGTTTAAACGTCAATTAGTCCTTACCATTTGCAACCTGTGCAAGGACTACAGCCAGGGGACGGAGAACGAAGAATCACATTTTGTCAGTGGATTCTTGATAGAATTGATAATAATAGGGAGTTTTTAAGTAACGTTTTATGGACCGATGAGTCATGCTTCACTAGACGTGGAGTGGTAAATTTTCATAATCAACATATTTGGTCGCATGAAAATCCGCATGCAGTTCGGGAAAGAAATTTTCAGCATGAATTTAGTGTGAACGTGTGGATTGGTATCTACGGTAATCGACTATTTGGACCCTACCTTTTGCCTGCAAGGTTAAATGCTGAGACCTTCTTGGAATTTTTAAAGGCTGAACATGCAAATATGTGGGATGATGTTATGTTAGATTTAAGAGGATTGGCCTGGTTCCAGCTTGATGGTTGTCCAGCTCATTATGCGAGAATAGTTAGAAACTGGCTGGAAGAAAATTATTCAGAAAGATGGATCGGCCGTGGAGGACCAGTCGCCTGGCCTCCACGATCCCCTGACCTAAATCCATTAGATTTTTTTGAGTGGGGATTTCTAAAAGAAAAAGTGTAACAGACCTTCGTAACCACAAGAGATATGCTAATAGACAGAATCAGGAATGCATGAGATGAAATAAGGCCTTATTTGAACAATGCTATACCACGTTCGATCATTCGTAGATGTGAATTATGTATTGAACAATTGGGTTTACATTTCGAGCAACTACTTTAGATTTTGTATGTTTCTCCTAACTATCCAATAGCATTTTAGTTGTAAATAATTAATTTAATTTGTTAAAAATAATATTGGAAAATTAAACAAATTAATATTCTGTTTTTTTTGTGTTTAGTTGGAGTTAGGAATTATTGCTGTGTTTAAAAACACAATATAAACGATCATCTTAATTACTTGTAATGCCCAAATCGAAAATGTAAAAAAAAATATTATTTTCCCATAAATTATTAAAAATGCATCGAACCTTAAAAATCGAAATATCTCAAAAACGGCTAACTATAACGAAAACTCACAGAAGAGCTTTTTTATGTTGAAAAGTGCGAAGAATCAGTTTTTTTATTCAAAATTAAAAAATTGCAAATTTTTGGTTATTTTAATACACTACAGGTACAGTAGAGAGCGCCCTCTAACGGCTACAGTAAAACTATGCCCATGGTTCGTTTTGTCGTACCAAAAAACCCTTGTATACCAATTTTCACTGTTATACATCAAATATTGTTCGAAATATTTAAAAAAAAAACTATTTTAGAAAGTAAATTTAAACACCATGTATTTCGGAAGGCACGCATTCTTCGACCCATGTTTATATAGACTTTATGCATTAATTTTAAAAGTTCTATCGAATCTTAAAGTTATGCAACAATAAACTGAAACACCCTGTATAATGTCAGAATGTCTGGCGCCGGTTCATTTAAGTATAGAATTGAAGCGTACCGTATCAAGAAAGTTTTTTATAACATCGAAGTAATAACTTTTCGGATCTCTTTCAATGGTGTTGGTGTGCTTGTTTACTTTTACTCTATTTGTTAATTTGTTCTATAGTTTTGTACTTATTTTAAATTCATAATATCATTTTACAGTTTTTCTGTTAATCTTGTCATTTCCAACAAATTATACTGTTTTGTGAACGTACACTTTTGTATTCTGTCTTCTACTTTGGCTTGTGTAAGTACTCAAGTGTATTACGCACCAATAAAGAAATGATGATGATAACGCTGAATC
Organism: Acanthoscelides obtectus; assembly: GCA_963669975.1. NCBI lineage: Eukaryota > Metazoa > Arthropoda > Insecta > Coleoptera > Chrysomelidae > Acanthoscelides > Acanthoscelides obtectus. The sequence continues at coordinate 2,927,358 of CAVLJG010000009.1, read as the reverse complement.
GCTAAATATTAGAATGCGGTTATTCTTACATCGGAAAGTTACCCAATTCTTAAATTAAACTAGCAGCGGTTTAGTTATTTTAAAAGCGTACAAGCCTGGTACGAACGCGTTTTACTCCTGTTTATGAATGTAGAGAAGGCATTTAAACCAAATTTAGAACGTAATGACTAGTCCGTCTAAATTTGTTCATGCACTGGCTGAGCAACATCGCTCAGATGCTTTCCAACGTATTTACATTTGCTTTGATGAGAGTTTAGTAGATTCTTATAAGAATTCTAACTATCACCTTTCATATGCTTACATAGAAATGGTATTTCTACTGACTCGGAAGGAGTTTTCAACAAAAAGGTGATAGATCTAATAATACAAAAGTATAAGTAATAAAAACAATTTCAATGTTCCTTTTACAGGTAAATGTAGGGCATATATTTATCAAGTACAACATTTCTCCCCGCCTTACCGACAATGCCGACCATGTGACAACGTTGCTATGACTAACCTCGGAACTCGCCCGTCACAGCGATCACCGATCAGCCAGACCGCGACGCAGGTTTGTCTAGAGACGCGTGCGTTGAAAATAATTATCATTCCAAGTTTTAAGAACAAATGTACGAGAAAATATGTGATACGTGAAATATGTCTAACGGACGCATTGGACAACTCCCAATACCAATTTCTTTCTGAAAATGAGCAGGAGCCTCTAAAGCGTAAAAAATGTAGTTTTGAACGATTTTTATTGTTTTCTTTTATTGCCCGGAGCTTTACCGCCACTGGGTTCAACGACAAGGATTTTTTGCCATTGCAGTAGCATTATGTGAAAATATACTAAGTGACATATAAATCCGAACACCCAGTTTAAATGGTTTTATTTTAATAAAAGTCGGTGAATGTATTTATCTTACTGTAAATAATAAGTGAAAAAATTTTCAGCCTTATCAGTTGGACATTCCGGTTTTTATACTGCTTTTTTTTTAATTCACTAACGCTCGAAAAATGAATATTTCAGCCGCAGTAAAGAATCAACGTTGGCGGATTTTGGTTCTTGACATCCTTTACGATCGGTTACGATGCCTAGAGTACGGAGACCCGTACGATTTCGTCAACTTAGTGAGTTTGATAGGGGCCGTATAGAGGGACTTCGGGAAGCTGGACTTTCTTTTCGGGAAATTGCAGTTAGAGTGCAAAGAAGTGTAGACACTGTGGTTAGGTGTTGTCAGGCATGGCTTCGAGAAGGCCTTCCGCAAAGAGCAAGGGGCACTGGGCGCCGCCGTAGAACAACAGACCGTGAAGATCGCCGCCTAAGATTATTGGCCTTAAGGGACCGTTTCTCCACTACCAGGTCCATTGCAAATGAATGGTTTGCAGAACACGGAAGACCTATTGGCATGCGAAGTGTTTACCGACGAATGAGAAGTTTTGGCTTGTTTTCATACCGGCCACACTGGGTCCTCCCTTTAACTCGAGAACACCGACGTAATCGCCTTGAGTGGTGCAGACAACTCTGGGATCAGGAATGGAACAGTATTGTCTTTAGTGACGAGTCTCGATTTTGTTTAGGCATGCACGATAGTCATGCCAGGGTTAGAAGGCGACGTGGTAAAAGGAGGAATCCACAGTTTTTTGTTGAAAGACACCCTGGCAGATCCAGCTTTCCAACAAGATAATGCCGGACCACATGTTGCAAGAGTCACAATAGACTTCTTTCAACATAATGAGGTCACATTGTTACCATGGCCACCAAGATCTCCCGACTTATCCCCAATTGAGCACGTGTGGGATATGATGGGTAAGAGATTGCTCAATTTGCAACGTCCTCCTCAGACGCTAGAAGCAATTCGAGAGGAGTTGGTGGTTGCCTGGAATGAGATACCACAGGAGGACATTGACCACCTGATCAGAAGCATGCCTAGGCGCGTTGGAGAATGCGTAGCACATCAGGGTGCATCCACACATTATTAAAGGTCAAAGGGCTTTAAAGCAGTGCAATCATTTTGAAATTTTTATCATTTACTTATTATACTTCATTAAAAACTTATTCAAAATTTTATTAAAATAAAAACATTTAAACTGGGTGTTCGGATTTATATGTCACTTAGTATATGTGTCTGAAGTTACACATATCGGAAAGACCGAAGAACGAAAATAATATTCAAAGTCTGAAAAATTCCTATTATGCAGCCCGATTGAAGAATACAAAGACATTATCGAATCATAAAAAGTGATTGTGTATCCATACGGAAGCGAGAAGCCCAGGAAAAAATAAACAATTTGCACACCTCCCAGGGAATAATCTAAAGGAATTCCAAGCATTTGAAAAAGTCGTGGGAACATATGAAACATAATAATAATAATTAACGTCTTTTATTTGTAATATTATTACAGGAGGCGAGATTTAAATAATATATCTATTCTACCATCTAATCCCCTTAACAATACGAGATGTAAGAAAAACAGAATTTGTTGAAAATTAATACCTGAATACAATAACGACAGAATAAAGTATAATCTAAGTAAAGGCATAACGAAAATCTGAGGCACTTATGGGTTACAACAGATTTCGCTGCTGATCAAGTAGAACTTCTTTCACTTTTTTCTTGAATTTGGGTAATGGATTGGTTTCTTTTAAACTGTGGTCTAAAGAACTATATGATTTGATCGCATTGTAAATATATGTAATCTGAAATAAAGATGTGTTGTGGCGTGGAATTGAAAGAGTCTCTCCATATCTAATATTAACGCCATGCATATTCCCTCTACGTATATATTTGTTTACTAAATATGACGTTGTTTTTAAAGAACCTTATGAGTCAGATTTAGGAGCTGGTACTTATACATTTTATCAATTTTCATCCATTTGAGTTCATTAATGGCATTCGATATATGATAATACTTTCAATAGGATTTCTTGTTATAATATCTAAATAGTTAATAGTAAATAGTAAACCACTAAGCAATACGATATCTTTGAAAACCAGAAAGATTCACACAATTGCTTTCTCGCAGATTTATGTAATATAGCCTTATTTGCAAATAAAACTCTAAGAATAGCGTAGCACTGAGAAATTAGATAGTTTAGGTGTACAACAAATTTTAAGTCATCATCCATTATAATATCTAGGTTCTTGGAATGATCCACAGGAACTAATTTATTACCTTTCAAATGTATGTATCTGTCCTTTTTTAAAGTATTCTTTTTTGTTCTATTTGCTTATACCAACATATTTGTCTTCAAAAGGTTCAAACGAAGATTATGACTACTGCTGAACTTTTCAATTTGGGCAAGATCTTGATTAATTTTATTATTTGCTGTTTCCAAGTCATTACTCCTAAATGAATAGAAAATTTGAGTAACTTCTGCAAAAAATTGTACGCTGCATGATTTTACCTCTGTTTTTAAATCTGAGATATATAATGAAAACAATAGGGGTCCTAAGACTGATCCCTGTGGTCCACCAGAACAAATTTTTTGTTCGGTAGAGTACTGTCGATCTAGACGAACTTTTTGATACCGATTTTCAAGGTAGGTTTGAATAAACGAAAGAGGTTTTTCAGAAAATCCATAATAACTGCATTTAGACATAAGAAGTGAGTGATTAATGGTCAAGTCAAGAAGTATGAGAGCTACTGTTTTTTGGTTATCAAGTGCCATTGTTATATTGTCTGTTAAATCACAGAGTGCCGAAACTGTATTATGACCTTGTCGAAATCCAGATTGTTTAGATGGAATAATTTTGTTAGAATATAAGTACGCGTAGAGCTGCTCGTAAACAACGCGTTCCAATACTTTAGAAAAAATTGGCAGTAGACTGATCGTCCTCAGTTGACCATAGTTAGTAGGATCAGAACACTGAGGTAGCGGAACAACTAAAGCACGTTTCCACTGATTGGGGAAATATCCCCTCTCTAAACAGCAGTTAATATATGTTAAGTACAAATCAATTTCAGGCATACATAGTAGTATCATATGCAAAGTTATTCCATCTGAACCACTGGAATTTGACTTTATTTTATGTACAATTTTAACAACGGTGTCAATAGCCACTTTATTAAATTGAAATTTAGGTTTTGTGTTATTTTTATTAGCTCGGTAATATGCAATTTTATCAGCACAACTCAAATCAGTATTCTCGAAAATTGAAATGAATTTATTTTATACGGATCTGATGAGCTCACGGGAATTGTAGTATCTTTCTGAGATTGCACTTTGAAAGTCTTTAAGGTTTTATAAAACTTTTGTATATCTTGATTTTGAACAGCTTGTGAGTAATCTCTTTTTCCTCTCCGCACAAGTGTTAATGCACGATTTCTGAAATATGTATAATGTTGCCAAGAGGCAGCTGTACGATCACGTTTGAACTTTGACAAAGCTTCAGCTCTCTGCTTGAATACAAGTTTAAGGGCCAATTTAACCAACAACAGTCCGTTATTCTCCACCTATAGGGTAACAGACCGTCAGATACAGCGAATGAGCTTCAAGTTCCAATCAACAAATTTTGGCAAGCAATAGCTCTGAAATGTTGAAAACAAAATACTGTCAAAGTATGAGATGATAACTAGTCATTGAAACATCACCAGCTTATTGAATATTAAGAAATTACATATAACTAAAAATTTTAAGAAATGTTTGATTTTTTAATTAAATTCATTTTTTAATAACTATTGTTGATATTTTATTCATGTTTATATTATTTTCTTCAATTGATATGTGATACTGGGTGTTTTTTCCTATAAACCTCTTGCAGATAGCCATTAAGCACCTACTTGATGACAGGCTCTACCAAAAGATATTGCTCGTTTCCAAACATTCATTCATTTACTTGCCGTTCATCAGAACCATTAAGGCACCTTAGATTGATATTCCCACAAAACCATTCAGGTTTTTTGATATCCATACATCCATAAAGTTGAATATTTTTCGTTGTTCAGGAACTGAACAAACATCCACACTATATTCACAGCGATTAAGAAATTCCCAAATATATGCCTTAAAGCTACCAGCAAACCTTAAACCTGCAAAAAAACTACAAATTTGCCACATTCTAGGTTATATTTATATTAGACATTATTTGAATACAGCTGATTATTGCATTTCAAGGAGTCACACATGTGTGGGATCTGTCAACTGTTGGTACCAGTCACAAATAATATACTCTGAAGGTTTAATTCCATGCTATTCAATGACAACACGGTGTGGTTGTCAGCGGCCATTTTGTGAGGGTGCGACAGGGTTGCCAGATTATGCATTAATATCCCGTTTCACCCTCCTTGTGCCAGTAGAGTAAGTTCAGCCAACTGTTGAAATATACTCTACTATGCGTTATAAGACTATTCGTGACATTTTTCTCAAACTCATTGCACAACACTTGAAAAAATGCAAATGAAAATTTAAAATTATTTCCCTGACGCCGCAAAATAGCTCCGTCGGTACCTTAGGTTATACATCTTGACAGTAGGGATGTTCGATACGATCCTATATTTAGAAGTATCAATACATTTCACGAGTATCGTCATCTTTCGATCCGGACTGTGTCAGAAAGAGTGACTGCCGTTTGGCTGCGACATTACCCTGCCAAATCAGACATATCTTTCATCATTTTCAAAGAAATTGTACAAAATCTTCAAATTTGTGAAGTTAGCGAGTTTCACTTCATACGTTATAACCAGACATGCCCAAATCAGCAGTTGCTGCCGTGATATTCATCCCGACCACTGCATCCACACGGCTAGGCGACCTGTATGTTAAATTTGTATTGATAGGGCAGCGGGTTATGCAATAAATCATATGTCACAGTGTTTGTGCACTGATTGCAACGGTTAGATGATACCAAAAATATTTTCATAAATAGGAGATCTTTTCCATTCCGGATCGAGCAATCTATCAAAGATGCTTATAATCATGATACCTAGTAAATTTTCACGGAAAAAATTCAAAACCAGCAAATGTAAAAGATTCATTTCGCACCCTCCACCACGGGACGTGATCGTCGTTAGACTTGGCAACCCTGCGAGTGACAGATAGATGTCCCCGCCAATCAAAAAAAGACAAACAATAAACATTACTAGCTTTTATGATTTTTGGACCACACTATTCAACAGGTATGTAATGATAACTTTCAGTATATTGAAGTTGGTAAATTCAAGAGTGGCTTGCATTAACAAACGTCCAAATCTGCTGCCAATTTTAACAGCTAGAAAATCGACGTATTATTTGCCGCATTCCCATTCGCTGAGGGGGATAACGGATTGTTAAATGTAAACCTATAACATATATCAAAATACATGAAAGTTGTTCTGTTTTTTCTGTACAAAAGCATCATGTTGGAATCAAAAAGTGGTCTTGTTGCAAGAAAACCGTGGGTGATAGAAAACATATAATGCTATTTCCGGCTTTTTGGGTACGTTTTACATAATAATCGCCTTGCTCTGTCCATGTCACAAAAAATTATTTTCGTTTTGTTCACCAGTGTTATCACGGTTTAATAATTTTATGGTGCGACAGTTTTGATTAATAACTTTTTCAACTTGCACTCCAGTGGTGTAACATATGTGATAATTGAGTAGTTAATACATTGATCACTGATCAACAGCCAAAAAGTATCCTAAATAAAATCAACAAAATATTACTATTTTTAATGTGCTAAAACCGGAATGAAACTTATTTTTTCAATATTAGTGTTTTAGAGATACGGTAATTATATGTGTTCCTGCTGTGACAGTGTTAATATACTGTAATTCACAAGAATGCACGTGCTACATTTTTATATTCGGCAAGGAAAGATGATGTGTTTTATATTAGCCATGTTTTCCTCAGTTGGCTGACAGCGTTCATGCAAGATGTCTTGAAAGTGTGTAAACAATCCAGATCAGTTTTGTTACGTGTGTGGTGATGTGACTTTTGCGTCTCAAAGACGGTCTATTACTCCACTAATAACAAAGGCATATCAGCTTTATTTCGATTGTAAACTAGGTGATCAAGAAAAACAGTGGGCACTCCCACATCTGCTGTTATACATGTGCTTCAAGTCTGAGGAGCTGGTTAAATGGCAAAAAACGGTCTATGCGCTTTGCTGTCCCAATGGTTTGGAGAGAGCCTACAAATTATATTAATGATTGTTACTTTTGCATGGTACCTTGTGTTGGACAAGCCACAGGTATGTCCAAGAAAAAAAAATCGGTTATTAACTACCCAAACATACCATCTGCGATGAGACATGTGCCTCACAGTGACGAAAATCCTATTCCAAAACCCCCAGAATCCTACACTTGCGAATCAGAAAACGAATCAGATCATGGCGATCGAGTGATTCGTCAGGAAGAAGATATGCTATCAACGTCAAGAGATCATGATTTTATACCGAGCACGTCATGCCACCAACCGCACAAAATAACATAGTCAGAATTAAATGATCTTGTAAGAGATTTAGAACTTCCAAAATGTAAGGCAGAGTTACTGGGATCAAGACTGCAGCAGTGGAACTTGTTAGAAGACGATGTTTCGGTGTATGTGTTTTTCGTAAACGCCACAAAGACTTAGAACCATTTTTCAATATGGAGAATAACTTGGTTTTCTGCAGCAACATTAACGGCTTACTGGCGGCGTTAAATATAAACTATAACCCAGAAGAATGGAGATTGTTTATAGACAGTTCAACATTGAGTTTAAAGGCAGTGTTATTGCATATTGGAAATATTTTACCATCTCTTCCTGTAGGGTATCCAGTTCACATGAAAGAATCATGTGACAATATGAAGTACCTATTGACATGCATAAAATACAATGAGCACCAATGGCATATTGGTGGCGATTTGAAAGTTGTTGTACTTTTACTTGGGCTGCAGCTAGGCTACACAAAGTTTTGCTGTTTTTTGTGTGAATGGGACAGTCGGGCAAAGGTACTTCATTACACCAGACAAAGCTGGCCTGCTCGTCAATTCCTAGAGCCAGGTCAAAAAAATGTACAGCATATGCCATTAGTAGATTCGAAAAAAAATTTATTACCACCACTACATATCAAGTTGGGCCTAATGAAAAACTTTGTCAAGGCATTAGATAGAGATGGGTCAGCTTTTCAATACCTGCGTCAGAAATTTCCAAGACTAAATGAGGCAAAGGTTAAAGAAGGTATTTTTGTTGGGCCACAGATTCGAAATATTTTGAAAGATACACAGTTTGAAAATACTTTAACAGGTATTGAAAAAACTGCTTGGAATGATTTCCGTCTGGTGGTCACTAATTTCTTGGGAAATAGAAAAGCTGACAACTATAAAACCCTTGTCAAAAATATGCTGTCACCGTATCAAAAGATGGGCTCTAATATGTCTCTTAAGATACATTTCCTACACTCACACCTGGACTTTTTCCTGACAATTGCGGAGCCGTAAGTGATGAGCACGGCGAACGTTTTCATCAGGATATTTCAACAATGGAAAAAAGGTACCAGGGAAAGTGGAATCCTTCCACGCTTGCAGACTACTGTTGGACTCTTGGTAGAGATGCTCCAGAAGCGATCCATAAAAGAACAGCAAAAAGACAGCGCATATAGTGATTCTTATAAGTATATGAATCTTGTTACTTTTTTTAATATATCCTTAAAAATAAAAAGTTTTTTTTCTAAACCGCAACTAATTTTTTTATTTCATTGTCATTTTTGGATTCAGCGCCCCAAAATTAACAAAGAAGTGCACTTTTCCCACAAGATACAATTAAAAAACTAAAATTTGTTGTCCAGTGTAATTTGTGATTGTTTTAAATATCTTGCGGTTTATTTGGCTCTATGTACAATTAATGAGTTTACGTCATTGCTATTAGATTTTTTCTTTTGAGTGGGTGCAAAACAAGTTCCAACTAACATCTCGGGGATTTGTCTTGAGTCACTGGCCGCTCTTCATCCGCCCCCCTCCCCCCCTATCGCTAGACAGCTGTTTCGCATTGAGTCGCCATTTGATTTTATTAATCGTGTTTTATTAATTCATCAATTAACTGCAAAAAAAGAAGGAGGGAACACATTACCTTTCCCTTTGTTTATAAAAAAATGGCACGGCATTATGCTCACAATTGTTGTCAACTGGGTGACAACTTTGATAGTACACGAAAATTACTTAACCTGAAAAATTCCCGTGAGTGACCCTCAAGTGAGCTTTCGATTCCCAGCCAATACGAAACACGAAATAACCATCAAGGGATCCTGAAGTGATCTTTATTAATGTCACTCCTATTGTAGCTGTATCTAGCTTCTTAAACTATAATTTGTTTTCGAACTGCATAATTTCTGATAACTGAAGTTATGCCAGTACAAGAACGGCAAGTGGACACACGGCGTGTAATGTCGTCGGTACGTGCTTTACGTCCCTAGTAATTTCAGTTTTATTATTTTCCTGAACTATTAACCCCTTGAGGACGAGACCAATCATCTATCGATCCTAGGCGCGAGCCGCTACAGACATGACCCGTCGTAACGGATCTGCGTGACCTATAGTAAAGGACAATTTGCTAAAGGATTACAAAACTTCAGCAGCGGCACTTTAGAACGATATACCATAAAAAAAAATCTCAAAATTAGTATAAAGTGTTTTAACCGAAATCTTTAAGAATCGAGAAAAATAGTTATACTAAGTGACATATAAATCCGAGCACCCAGTTTAAATGGTTTTATTTTAATAAAAGTTGGTGAATGTATTTATCTTACTGTAAATAACAAGTGAAAAAATTTTCAGCCTTATCAGTTGGACATTCCGGTTTTTATACTGCCTTTTTTTAATTCACTAACGCTCTAAAAATGAATATTTCAGCCGCAGTAAAGAATCAACGTTGGCGGATTTTGGTTCTTGACATCCTTTACGATCGGTTACGACGCCTAGAGTACGGAGACCTGTACGATTTCGTCAACTTAGTGAGTTTGATAGGGGCCGTATAATGGGACTTCGGGAAGCTGGACTTTCTTTTCGGGCAATTGCAGTTAGAGTGCAAAGAAGTGTAGACACTGTGGTTAGGTGTTGTCAGGCATGGCTTCGAGAAGGCCGTACGCAAAGAGCAAGGGGCACTGGACGCCACCGTAGAACAACAGACCGTGAAGATCGCCGACTAAGATTATTGGCCTTAAGGGACCGTTTCTCCACTACCAGGTCCATTGCAAATGAATGGTTTGCAGAACACGGAAGACCTATTGGCATGCTAAGTGTTTACCGAGGAATGAGAAGTTTTGGCTTGTTTTCATACCGGCCACACTTGGTCCTCCCTTTAACTCGAGAACACCGACGTAATCGGCTTGAGTGGTGCAGACAACGGTCACTCTGGGATCAGGAATGGAACAGTATTGTCTTTAGTGACGAGTCTCGATTTTGTTTAGGCATGCACGATGGTCGTGCCAGGGTTAGAAGGCGACGTGGTGAAAGGAGGAATCCACAGTTTTTTGTTGAAAGACATGTTCATCACACTGTTGGAGTTATGGTTTGGGGTGCTATAGCTTATGGTTCCAGGTCACCTTTAATCTTCATCAGAGGTAACATGAACGCGCAGCGTTATATCCACGAAGTTCTAGAACCCCATCTTTTACCCTAACTTTCCAACAAGATAATGCCCGACCACATGTTGCAAGAGTCACAATAGACTTCTTTCAACATAATGATGTCACATTGTTACCATGGCCACCAAGATCTCCCGACTTATCCCCAATTGAGCACGTGTGGGATATGATGGGTAGGAGATTGCTCAATTTGCAACGTCCTCCTCAGACTCTAGAAGCACTTCAAGAGGAGTTGGTGGTTGCCTGGAATGAGATACCACAGGAGGACATTGACCACCTGATCAGAAGCATGCCTAGGCGCGTTGGAGAATGCGTAGCACATCAGGGTGCATCCACACATTATCAAAGGTCAAAGGGCTTTAAAGCAGTGCAATCATTTTGAAATTTTTATCATTTACTTATTATGCTTCATTAAGTACTTATACAAAATTTTATTAAAATAAAACCATTTAAACTCGGTGTTCGGATTTATATGTCACTTAGTATATTTAGTTTTTTTTACACAAAAGCAGCCGCACAGGTAAATGCCAGGGTACCGCGGCTACTAAAGAAGAAGATATTGTTAATCTGATTTTTGAACTACCCAAGGTTAGTAGAACTGGGAAAAGCCTCATGTAAATTGTGTCGATACCCTAGGGACAAATGAGCGGTCGTATCGGCCAGTTCTGAATGCACGAAGTTCGACACGATTAGGATGGGAAGCCGAAGACAGGCGCAAAAAAATGTGTATCAAAGAGGTGTAAATGTAGAAGATAAGATTTAATGAATACTTGATGAGAATTCAATGTCAGGTTGTCTTCCTGGTGAATAATTTTTTAAAATTAGGTGTGTTTCGAAATTGTTTGAAGTATTTGGATACATGTTCACATAGTTTAGGAGTCACCTTGATAAAAGATCGCTTCATAATGGTGTTATAACGTTTTGCACGTAATAATTTATATTAAGGCAACTTTGTGATAATGACTGATAGTTGTAACGTGCCAACATCACGGAGCCTTTTTTTACTATTTTGATCACTTACCAGTAATTTGAATTTCTCTTTATTGATTATAGAGTACCGATTCCTAGGCCAAACCTTTTTTAATGATTTTCTTGTGGCAAATTTAATAGTTTATTGATTGTATAATTTCACACGAATTAAATCTTTCTTTCTCAGCGATTCAGTATTGTGTTGAAATCGTTTGGACACTAATGTTATAGTATTGTTAACGACTATCTCAGAAATTTCCTCATAAAATATTGTTGGTCCCTCGTAGAGGTGATTTCTACACGTACTATCCGTATAAGAAGATTTGCTTTCCTATCAAGATACCTTCTTTACCCAAACGAGATACCTTCTTTTAAAATTTGATTTCCGATCAAGACACCTTATTTCAAAAACTTGGTGTACAGACGCGTCCAGCACCATTTTCTTTTCTTTCTGCAGTGGTTTTGGTTGTTTGTAGGCGTTGTCTCGTTAACTTCCAGATTCTGGGGTAGTACCCTTTTATTTTGTGCCTTACGTTCAGTTATGTTGGTTTGGGTGCTACTCCGTCCATTTTCTAATGTGATTATAACGTGCAGCGGTAAGTTCTCTTTTGTATACCATCGGGCCACCTCCATTAATGAATGTCCTGAAAAAGTTTGTTCAATATCTTCCTTTTAGTGGAAAGGCATTGCGGAAAACCACCATTCACACTCCTCCATCTTTGTTTTGGAGCTGCCTTGTAGCTGTACTGCAGCTGATTTTGTTGGAAGCCATCCCTTCCCCTTGACAAAAAACCCGGATGTGAACAGGTAAAACATCATTTCAATTGGGTATTTTATAGATATTAATATATTGATTATTGCTGAAATTCTTAGAGTGTTCTTGATTTTGTTTGACATTTTTCGTATTCAAATATAGGGCAGTACCTACATGTTACCTTCTTTTGTTTACTACATTATACTGATCATGATTTAGATTTTTTAGCTGCCATAACTTTAGAACAAGTGATAAATTTCTGAGGGTATGTCACTTTAGTACATTTTTATCGTTTCTTACCTTTGCTTTACTTTTCTTGTGAAAGAGAATGTATATGGATTTTTCTTCAAGTGTCGAGTGTTTTAAATGTGTGTTTCTATCTCAGACAGAGAAAAGAGAGTAGATTTTTAAGCAGTCTTTCTCTCTCTTTTGGCAAGCAGCCCCTACATTATGACGTTCCTCACGTCTCTGCTCGCTACTGGCCACTGGTTTTTGACCTGAGCGTTTGTGAGCTGATGACATATCAGCTGTGCCTAGAGCCGTAACTGAAAGAAGACCACTGTCCAGATACGTTTAGGTTTAGGCGTTAAAATATTTGTAAAGCCTTCGTACCATGGTAAACGTTTTGCAGGGTTAATTATCGTGGTCTAATAATTTTATTGTCAGGTAGTTTTGAATAATATCCTTTAACTTGCACTCCAGTGGTGGAGCATATGTGCTACTTGTTTTGATAATATACTGTGAATCCTTTTTGAAATATCTTGTTTTATTTTTCTCTGTGCATACAGTTAATTAGGTTTCGTCATTGCTGTTAGGTTCTTTTCTGACAACTTTAGGGTATTTACTTTACTTTTTTTTTATAAGAAAACTTACCTTGTAAGTGCTAAATCCCAGTTTGTGGGTCTCTCTATGAGTCGTGAACCTCGAAATTCTCCTTCCAACAGCGTCACTCCACATAGCACTTAATTGTAAATAATTGGCACGCCTGTTTTTCACGATTATTCTTCTTAATGCTCTTCGGTCGGCATTTGTGATATTACTTTTTTTCACATATCGTCGCTTAATATTAACTGAACCAGTTACGTTATATCTTCTAACAATATTTCTCACACTGTACCGCGATAAGTCTAACAAAGTTGCAATATTTGAGTTTGATTTCCCAGAATTAAAAAATTTAATTATCAGTAACCGCATTTTCTCACTAATAACCTTTCCTCTACCCATTTTGAAAACCTTAACTACCCAAAACTATTTTAAACGTATTCTGACAGCTGTGATTAATAAAAACAATTGTCATGGCTTTTATTTTTCACAGCCACCTATGCGTTGTAGAGTTATTTTGCATTGAAATGGGTTAAAATGCTGTAATTGCAACATGTGTTATTTTTATGCTGCAAATTTGATTAGGGAGTGATAAAGTTGGTGTTTTCTACTATATATTATCAAAATATTCATTGTTAATATTTTAAACCTATAACACCCTGCTACATTTTTATTATTTGTGTTTGATAAGAAAAAAACTAAGATTTCAATAGTTGGGCCAACTGAAGTGGGAAGGGGCTCATATAATGTTGTGACCTCCTTAACTCTAATACTACTAACCATCCTCACACTTTGTTTCTTTTATTCAAATATTGAACGTTCACAAGGTGCACCAACGAGTCGCCTCTGTCACCGCAGTCCACAAACACATGTAAAACTTTTGCTTTTCTCAACGCAGATATCTCAAATTTCCCGGTTATGTGAACATTGTGCTACCGTGGCATAAATTGCTAGATGCCAGCGTACAGCTCCTATGCCAACTCGTTTAACATTAACTCTCGCTTCGCTTATGTGACGCACAGGAAATCTCCTTCAGTATTTTTAGCATTTTACAACTATTTTTACTATAGAAAATATCTCTAGCGGAATGGAGTAATGCCTAGTGCACACACCCAGCTCAGTAATGATTTCATTTTGGACTACTTAACCATTAAGGTTTGTTGTGTTCGGTCTGAATTAATCGAAATGCCTGAAAGATTTATATGTCCGGGGAATTGTATTGGCAGATCAGTTTGCAAGGTTTTAGTGAAATCGTTCCTGAGATATTCAATAATCACATTTTAATAATAATAATAAATGACTTTATTCGAAGAGACAATGCATACAAAAATAGTGTTCAACAAAAAGGAATAATTGCTCTCGAATCTCAAGGGGGAGTTCACGACCTGCGTGCTCTTCCACTCATCTCTTGCTCTATTTTAAAATAGTGATATCAACTGTTACATGACTACTACTAACTATATGAGAGCAGAAAAAAAAGCATGAGTACAAAAAACAAATAACACTGAAAATATTCCATCATATAATCATGAGATTCATCCAAAAAAGCTAAATGTTACAGTATTATCAGTGAAATTAATTATATACTAAGTGACATATAAATCCGAACACCCAGTTTAAATGGTTTTATTTTAATAAAATTTTGTATAAGTACTTAATGAAGCATAATAAGTAAATGATAAAAATTTCAAAATGATTGCACTGCTTTAAAGGCCTTTGACCTTTAATAATGTGTGGATGCACCCTGATGTGCTACGCATTCTCCAACGCGCTTAGGCATGCTTCTGATCAGGTGGTCAATGTCCTCCTGTGGTATCTCATTCCAGGCAACCACCAACTCCTCTCGAAGTGCTTCTAGAGTCTGAGGAGGACGTTGCAAATTGAGCAATCTCCTTCCTACCCATCATATCCCACACGTGCTCAATTGGGGATAAGCCGGGAGATCTTGGTGGCCATGGTAGCAATGTGACATCATTATGTTGAAAGAAGTCTATTGTGACTCTTGCAACATGTGGTCGGGCATTATCTTGTTGGAAAGTTGGATCTGCCAGGGTGTCAAGATAGGGTAAAAGATGGGGTTCTAGAACTTCGTGGATATAACGCTGCGCGTTCATGTTACCTCTGATGAAGATTAAAGGTGACCTGGAACCATAAGCTATAGCACCCCAAACCATAATTCCAACAGTGTGATGAACATGTCTTTCAACAAAAAACTATGGATTCCTCCTTTCACCACGTCGCCTTCTAACCCTAGCACGACCATCGTGCATGCATAAACAAAATCGAGACTCATCACTAAAGACAATACTGTTCCATTCCTGATCCCAGAGTGACCGTTGTCTGCACCACTCAAGGCGATTACGTCGGTGTTCTCGAGTTAAAGGGAGGACCCAGTGTGGCCGGTATGAAAACAAGCCAAAACTTCTCATTCGCCGGTAAACACTTCGCATGCCAATAGGTCTTCCGTGTTCTGCAAACCATTCATTTGCAATGGACCTGGTAGTGGAGAAACGGTCCCTTAAGGCTAATAATCTTAGGCGGCGATCTTCACGGTCTGTTGTTCTACGGCGGCGTCCAGTGCCCCTTGCTCTTTGCGTACGGCCTTCTCGAAGCCATGCCTGACAACACCTAACCACAGTGTCTACACTTCTTTGCACTCTAACTGCAATTGCCCGAAAAGAAAGTCCAGCTTCCCGAAGTCCCACTATACGGCCCCTATCAAACTCACTAAATTGACGAAATCGTACAGGTCTCCGTACTCTAGGCATCGTAACCGATAGTAAAGGATGTCAAGAACCAAAATCCGCCAACGTTGATTCTTTACTCCGGCTGAAATATTCATTTTTAGAGCGTTAGTGAATTAAAAAAAAGCAGTATAAAAACCGGAATGTCCAACTGATAAGGCTGAAAATTTTGTCACTTGTTATTTACAGTAAGATAAATACATTCACCAACTTTTATTAAAATAAAACCATTTAAACTGGGTGTTCGGATTTATATGTCACTTAGTATAGTATCAAATGCTTTGCTATAATCTAACAAAACTAGTGCAGTACAGTTACTGTTGTCATTAGCTGTTATAATATCGTCTGTAATGTGTGCCAAAGCTGTAGTACAGCCATAATCTTGACGAAAACCTGACTGAGTACTAGGTAAAATTTTGTTTCTGGTTATGTGGTCACGTAGCTGTAATTCTATTATTTTTTCCACTAACTTTGAAAGGCCAGGTGACATCTTTACCCTTAGGGATAGGAGTTATTAGAGCTGTTTTCCAGGCGGTGGGATATTTTCCGTCTAAAAGAATACTATTAGTAATGTGGACGAGAAAAGGCAATATGATTGGAATACACATTTTAAGTAAACGGACTGAAATTCCGTCACTTCCTGGCGAGGTATTTTTTATCCGACAGAAGGCTTGCAGAATTTGTTCCTCGGAGACCAAGGAAAAATCAAATTTATCATAGCATATGGCATTATTGTTATAGTGCATAACTAAATCCTCATTACTATTGATTTGTTGTGGAATATTGTCTAAGAAGAAGTCGTTGATATTATCAGCACTTTGCAGCTGTGAGGGTATACCAGGATTACTCGATTTTATATCTAATGATCTTAGTTCTTTCCATAGTACTTTACTGTTTCTATTCTGAGCCAATTGTGAGAAATATTTCTTTTTTTCTTGTAATATGGTATGATTAGTTTTGTTTTTGAGCTGTTTGTAAGCCACACCATTCTGCACAGAAGGATTCTTCCGGAATTTTGACCTAGCTTTGTCTCTATCTCTCATTAGTTTCCTTATGTTATTGCTAAGCCACACTCTTATGAGAAACCCTTATGAGGCTCATCTCGTTGCTCTTGGTAATACGAAATAATGGGTGATTTTTTTGCTAGTATCTTTTTGGCAACCCTGTTTTGACAGATGACGCATGAATCGTGTCTTGTATCATTGGCAAACTTGTTCAGTTTGGTCTATAATTTAACCACTTACGAACGAACAACGCTTGCAAATTATTGAATTTTACTATCAAAATTCATGCTCGGTTAAGAGAGTGCATCGAGCACTGCTTCCAATTTATGGGCAATTTGGTCGGCCTACTGAGGGAGCTATTCGGAAGCTTGTGACTAAATTTCGAACCCAGTTTACATTATTAGACATTAAACTACTAACACGCAGACGTAGAGTGAGGACTGAAGAAAATATTGCGGCTGTATCCGCCAGTGTTAGTGATGACCGTGAACCATTATTTTCGAAATAAAACTACACAAATTTGCAAGCGTTGTTCAGGCGTGAGTCTATTCATGATGAACTGCCAAACCAAACTGAGAATAAATCACTTGAAAGCTGTCAAATCGGTCGCCATCTTCAAAAGTAATGCCAGCTTAAAGTTCTATACCTCGAAAAAAAACACCCGTTATATACAGTATATTCAGATAAGAGATAGACCGGATGTAAACAAAAGGTTCGGGTGATTTTCACGCTAACGCCGCCGTCTCGACGTAAAACAGGAGCCCTCATTGGTCAATTCGCAATTAAATGCCTATGCCGAGCGGCAGAGCAGTCGTATCAAGGCAGAGTCACATTCAGGTTCAGACGTGTTACGTATGTCGTGTGCATCATTGCAATTTGATATTTCTTTGGACGTTTTCGTTTGTTATCTTATTAAGTTGTTGAGTTTGTCGTTGTTATTGTTATACCTTTTTATTGATTGTTATTGTTATCAACTGCTTGCGCAAAATGCCCATTAGTACAGATACTGCCGATGAAGTTGTAAACTCCTGTAGTCCACCTAGGAAACGCTCTAAAAAAAGACACCTGAGTGCAGAAATGAAAGAGGTCATTTTGAATATATATAAGATCGAGCGCGAGGAGAACGAGGCATCAACCATCAAAGAAATTGTTGTGAAGGTTTCTCACAAAGTTGGGGTGTGTCGCGCATCAGTGTTTAATGTGTTAAGACAACACAAAAAAAATCACACCTTTTCTGAGCCAATGACCAGTAAACATCGCAAAAGTATTGTTAAATCATTGGATGAAGCTGATAAGCATGCGATTAGGAGGAAAGTGCATGAATTCTTCTTTAGGAATGAAATACCTACTATAGATAAAGTACTGCAGGAGGTAAATGGAGATACAACGTTGCCAAATTTCAAACGATCAACTTTCCATGCGTTACTGAAGCATTTAAATTTCAAATGGAAAAAACGGGGTCGTAATAGTTTACTACTGGATAGAGAAGAAATTGTGCTATGGAGGAGGGATTATTTAACAAAAATTGGGAAATATAGAAATCAAAACAGGAAGATTTATTACCTTGATGAAACGTGGGTAAACACAGGACACACTACAAGTAAAGTATGGGTTGATGATTCTGTAACTTCATCCAGGAGGGCCTTTCTAGATGGACTGTCCACCGGATTAAAAAATCCAGCAGGTAAATACGAGTAATAGACAACAATCGGATGTTTTTCAAACCTTGGGAACAAGCTTCTAAACATTAATTCCAGGGGGCAGATAAAACATATTACAAGTAACAAAACTTTTATAACTTTCGATAAAATGCGTGGATGTTTTATTGTCATTTTCATTTGTTAGAACTTTTTTAAGCCATGTTTTTATGTGTTTTCGATATTTCAATAATTTTTTAATATAATCTTAAAATATGTCGAATATTCTAAACTTAAAAAAAGTTACTAAGTTTTATATTGTGTACCGTTCCTAATATTTCTAATCATTTTAATTCATACTTTAAGCTTTATAAAGTTATAATTTGTTAATAAACATTTGAAAAAGGTTCGCTTATTGAAATAAATCTACACCAGTTAGTACTTCGATTTCTAGGTAAAGGGAAAAGGCTCATTATCTGCCATATTGGCAGTGAGGATGGATTTGTTGTTGACGGTCTGTGGTGCTTTGAGTCTAAGAAAACTGGAGATTACCACGAGGAAATGAATGGCGAATCGTTTGAACAGTGGTTTTCAAAAATTTTACCGAACTTAGAGGAAAACGCAGTAATTGTGTTGGATAATGCGCCTTATCATTCTCGAAGAATGGAGAAGGTCCCAACAACGGCTTCAAGGAAAGTTGATGTTCAAAATTGGCTCCGCTCGAAAAATATCAACTTTGAAGAAGCAATGCTGAAAGTACAATTATTAAGAATTGTCAAGGATCACAAGGCGGAATATCAAAAATACGCCATTGACGAAATGGCAGCAAGTCAAAATAAAACTGTGCTCCGTTTACCTCCATACCATTGCGAGCTCAATTCCATTGAGCTCATATGGGCAGAGGTTAAAAATTATATAGCTAAGCACAATACAACTTTTAAATTTTGTGACCTCAAAGGACTTTTCAAAGAAGCACTAGAATTAATAACAGCGCAAAAATGGGAAAACTGTATTAAGCACGTGAAAGACAAAGTTAAAAAGAGAATGCGGGAACTGGACAATATTTTAGAGGAACAAGTCGAGCCATTCATTATTGACGTTGGTGCTTCAGGCAGTAGCGATGATGAAAGCTCATCAAGCTCATCTTTCCAATAAAAGATGTCGTTCATCAAATTCGGTAAGTTATAAGTAATTATAAAGCTACTGTATTTTTTAATTAATTATTGACATTTTTGAACCCATTTTGGCAAAACCTATTCAAAAATCTACTTTCTGACAATGTTCAACAATGCACATTTTTTTTACGTTTTGAACGTTTTAATTTGGTTATATATTTACCTAGAAATCAAAAAATATACTAATCAATATTCTAAAAGCAATTTTAAGAGATATACGATTATTTTTAATTTAGGCTAATTTAATTTTGAGATTATATTCGACTGTATTTCACCAAACATCAGGCGGCATCCGAAGCTGGAAATCGAAGCGAAAATTTTGAAACCCTTATGTATATTTACATCATTATATATTTCTTACCCCACCCCCACATGATCCTATATCCATCACCAATCGTATACACATCGAATTGTGCTAATTTACTACAAAGTTACGCAAAGCAGCATCTACTATCTAAAATATGTACTGCGTGACTCTTAATACGTCCCTGCCGAATGTTACAGCGTTCGATGATCACGTGGTCTTGTTTATGTCCGGTCTATCTCTTATCTGAATATACTGTAGTAGAAAACACCAACTTTATCACTCCCTAATTAAATTTGCAGCATAAAAATAACACATGTTGCAATTACAGCATATCAACCTATTTTCATTTCAATGCAAAATAAGTCTATAACGCATAGGTGGCTGTGAAAAATAAAAGCCATGACAATTGTTTTTATTAATCACAGCTGTTAGAATACGTTTAAAATAGTTATAGGTAGTTAAGGTTTTCAAAATGGGTATGTATGTATGTATGAAGGGGGGGGGGGGTTGGCTTTGGACAGAATTCCAATAGCCACAGATTTTAAATCGCCTAGCAACAGATACTTAAGGAGGCGATCAGGTGATCGCCATACTTTTTTCAACATAGGTTCATTTGTGCAAAAGCGGGCGCTAAAGAAATCTATTATCTGTCTTAGTCTAATCATATTAGTAAATTTCCACAAAATAATTGTAAAGTCTGATTTTACTGGTGCAAGTTGTTCAAGAGGGTATTTAAAACATGGACGCATAAAATGGGTACACCAATTTTTGCGGGAAAACTTTGTATTTGACAACGAAGAATGGAAAAACGTATTTTTTGGGATTCAATCGAAAGTCTTGCCAGGAACGAGAAAAAGTTTTCTGTCTTTAGACTTTTTTACACCGAAGCGGCCGCATAGACAGATGGCTAACTGTCAGGGCACTGCGGCTGGTATGACAAGCTTAAAGACACTTTTAATTCGATCCTAAGGTTGCTGGAAAAGGGGAAAAGCCTTCTCATATAGATTGTTCCCAATCCCTGATCATCGGCTTGTCAATCTGAAATTCCTGCATGTGCGAGCCCCTTTCCACTTCAGTTGGCCACCTTCAAGATTTGTACCAAAATATGCCTTTATAAACTAAACATGACGAAGCTATTTACTTCTAAAACAATTTATTTTCTCAAAAACACTCTAGTCGTAAAAGATACATATTTGAAATCACTTAGGCCCGTATCATCAGTCGTTCCTACAATTGTAGGGTGCGTTTATGGCCTCCTTGATTGTCATACTCCTTTCTCTCCTTCAAAAATTTCTAGATTACACTTGTCCCGTGTCAGCGACAGCGCTCTCCTATTGTGAAGATATGTTTTCCTTTTAAATTATAGGAAATTTCAGCCTGATAAGACATATAGTTGGAGTATATAAAAAATCATGAGAGCGTATGACAAGATGACAGCCTTATTCATTACAGAATCTTCCAGAGACAGCCTGATAATGATACGGCCTTATGTAAAGTAAAGATAATTTAGATAATTAAGTTTAGTATCGAAGCTTGACTTAAAATTTTATGTTATGGCACCAGTACCACCTTCGGTACATCTTTAGGCCTCTGGTAAGTACCGGCCGGCCGAAAATTGGCTGTAACATCAGTCGTAACTCATCCTGCTAATCGGCGTAACCGTTATTCTCGTTTAAAGCGTCACATCGTCGTGACGAAACACCCCACCCTGTCTGACACTTTTTACATCTTCGCCGATCAAAATCGCACCGCGACCATATCATTGAGCTGACTTGATCGCCAGTCGAATTTGCGTATAAATTGGCACGTCATCGTGTTTGGTGAGTGCTTATTCAACTGGCACCTTTTATTTTAAGTACTCAAAAAATTGCGGCAAGTATATTGACTTTACCGGGTGATTCTCCAAGGTGGCTCGCACCTATAACTTTTTTATGACACAAAATTGAAATATTTTTTAGTGACATGGACAAGCGTACCCAAAAAGCCAGAAATAGCATTAGATTTTTTCTATCACCCACGGTTTTCTTGCAATAAGGCATTTTATTTGCTGCTTATACCCGTAAAATATAAGGATATGTGTGTAAGAGTACTAATAAACACTCGAATAAACATTAATCTCAGAATGTTGTAGTCGATGTTTTACGGCGATATGTTGCTTAGTGTGATTTCTATTGAAATATTGAATAAAATCGTGAAAATTCGACTGTATTATGAACAAGACCACTTTTTGATTCCAACATGATGCTTTTGTACAGAAAAAACAGGACAACTTTCATGTATTTTGATATATGTTACAGGTTTACATTTAACAATCCGTTATCCCCCTCAGCGAATGGGAATGCGGCAAATAATAGGTCGATTTTCTAGCTGTTAAAATTGGCAGCAGATTTGGACGTTTGTTAATGCATGGCACTCTCGAATTTACCAACTTCAATATACTGAAAGTTATCATTACATACCTGTTGAATAGTGTCGATTTGTCTGTATTTTACAAGAAAATAGAATATAAAATACATTCCATCCAATACCTCATCTACCTTTTCGTCATAATAGTAATAATTTATTAATTTATGGGTTAATGAATTTCTTCCAAGCAATAAAAACATTATCTCCTCTCCACCCTAAAACACAGATAATATGTGTAATACGTGTCAAACCCTATATCTCCCTGATGCATAATGCAATTACTATGGACATAGACAAAGAATTATGAAAAATGTTTCACAAATAATGTCTTTTAAGTCCAAAAATCATAAAAACTAGTAATGTTTATTGTTTGTCTTTTTTTGACTGGCGGGGACATCTATCTGTCACTCGCAGGGTTGCCAAGTCTAACGACGATCACGTCCCATGGTGGAGGGTGCGAAATGAATATTTTACATTTGCTGGTTTTGAATTTTTTTCGCGAAAATTTACTAGGTATCATGATTATAAGCATCATTGATAGATTGCTCGATCCGGAAGGGGAAAGATCTCCTATATATGAAAATATTTTTGGTATCATCTAACCGTTGCAATCAGTGCACAAACACTGTGGCATATGATTTATAGCATAACCCGCAGCCCTATCAATACAAATTTAACATTCAGGTCGCCTAGCCGTGGGGATGCAGTAGTCGGGATGAATATCACGGCAGCAACTGATGATTTGGGCATGTCTGGTAACAACGTATGAAGAGAAACTCGCTAACTACACAAATTTGAAGATTTTGTACAATTTCTTTGAAAATGATGAAAGATATGTCTGATTTGGCAGGGTAATGTCGCAGCCAAATGGCAGTCACTCTTTCTGACATGGTCCGGATGGAAAGATGACGATATTCGTGAAATGTATTGATACTTCTAAATATAGGATCGTATCGAACATCCCTACTGTCAAGATGTATAACCCAAGGTACCG
The DNA here is from genome assembly GCA_963669975.1 of Acanthoscelides obtectus. NCBI lineage: Eukaryota > Metazoa > Arthropoda > Insecta > Coleoptera > Chrysomelidae > Acanthoscelides > Acanthoscelides obtectus. The sequence continues at coordinate 2,904,023 of CAVLJG010000009.1, read as the reverse complement.
ACGGAGCTATTTTGCGGCGTCATGGAAATAATTTTAAATTTTCATTTGCTTTTTTTCAAGTGTTGTGCAATGATTTTGGGAAAAATTTCACGAATGGTCTTATAAAGCATAGTAGAGTTTATTTCAACAGTTGGCGGAACTTACTCCAATGGGACCAGGAGGGAGAAACGGGATATTAATGCACAATCTGGCAACCCTGTCGCACCCTCACAAAATGGCCGCTGACAACCACACAAGTCACCGTGTTGTCGTGGAATACCATGGAATTAAACCTTACCTAATCAACAAATGCTTTGAATCTGGCATATATCCCTCAATTTTAAAAAAAGGTAATATAATACCGATACATAAATCAGGAACAAAAACAGATGTTAACAACTATAGACCAATATCAATAATATCCAGTGTAGCAAAGGTTTTTTGAAAAAGTTTTATCTACTAGAATGATTCGATACCTCACAAAATTCTAAATTTTGAGTGAAAATCAATATGGATTTACAGAAGGGAAGGCTACATCGGACGCAATAACTAAAATTGTAAATCAAATACATCAAAATATTGATAACAGAAGCCCTTCAATCTGCATTTTTGTTGATTTAAAGAAAGCTTTCGACACAGTTAATCACAAATTATTATTAGAAGCATTGGAGAGAATTGGTTTCAGAGGAAACGCGTACTCACTGATCGAAAGTTATTTGTCAAATCGCCCACAATCTGTGCAGATATCAGGATCATTTAGTAAAGAAATGTATATTAAGTGTGGTGTCCCACAAGGAACTGTCTTAGGTCCGCTGTTATTCAATATATATTTAAATGATGTTTTCCAAATTAATTGTGTTGGCAAAATTACTAGTTTTGCAGATGATACTGCAATATTATATGAAGGCACTGACTGGTCTGATCTGAAAAATGTAATTGAAAATGATTTTATCAAAATTATTCGGTGGTTTAACAGTAGAAAATTAAGCATTAACTACTCTAAAACACATTTTTTACCATTTGGATCTTATGCTAGACATCTGCCAAATTACACAAATTTCTCGTTCAACATTAATGATCAAAAAATGCAAATTAACAGAGTGCCCAACATAAAATACCTTGGAGTGGTCTTGGATCCCCACTTAAGATGGGACATCAATGTCAATTATATTTTAAAGAAAGTTAGATTTGTATCCTACAATATTAAATACCTTGGGAATATATTGACAGAAAAATATCTTCGAACATTATACCATGCACTGATTGAGCCTCATCTCACATATCGACCCCTGCAAGGAAGACTATCGTAACTCAGTTTTGGTTGAACTGAGATATAGGCATTAGACGTTCTTCTGATGGATTTCGTTGCCAGAAAAGTGAAGATCTCATCAAAAATATGTTGCACATTGCAGTAATTCTTGTATATAGAAGGTTATAAATGGTATTACTATACAAACCTAACGAAAATGACAATTTTCTTATAAATGTTGCTGACTTACTATAGTTTTCGTTGGATCAATTAAAGAAAAAAGTACACTTGCTCTAGACTTAGTAGGATATTTATTGAAATATTACAGTACTTTTCAAACAAATGGTCGATAAAAAAAACGTCTTTAATGCCAATCTCACTCAAATTATATTCATCTTCCTGTTCTCCACTATCACCGTTCTCAACTTATGTATTTTCAGCACTGTTAATATTATGTCCTCTTTGTATTTTTTTGTCTTCCTTGGCTTTTAGAGAGAAATGAGAAGCAGGTAAGTCTCAGGAGTGCTAGGAAGACTGTTTGCTGTTGATTTACATAGCTCTAATAAACCATTTAATTTTCTAGCATCTACTGGAAGCAAGCTTGTGTAGAGCAAAGGTAGTTCCTGAAGCGTATTGTTCTGCGGTCTCATTCTCTCATAAATATTCAATGTAGTCACACTTATATTTTATTTCACGAGGCTCTCATCTTATTCATTTTCAATTTTTCTCCACAATCGTCTTTGTTCTAATTTTCCGATTTTACCTTTTATTTAATACTTTTGGATTCACGACCATCTGCAGACTCCTTAGCCCTCATCAGTACGATATAGGTCATGTAGGTATGTATCAGGTACAGACTTGGAGATGAACGAATGAAAAGCAAACACGTGAGTGTCGTCTTAGCTAAACCAAGGACTGTAGTAGTTGAATTCTGGTGATGCGACAGATCCCAATGCATAACGTGCAGAAGAAGAGGATGCTATGTTTGAACCTTGTTGTTGTGTTAATTCATCATTATTTATGAACCAAACCTGCCTGAATTTAACGGTTCAGCAACTGCACTTAGCTTCTTTGCATCTGCCAGTCTTATTTTGGTTCTTGAATTAATTTTAGTTCGATTTGATAACTAGTCTTTTCATACAGCTAATATTTGAAACGTTTTCGCTATTAATTAACGTAACTTCAAAATATGCCGCGAAAATCATAGTTAGTCAGACAGAAGGTTTAACAGTAAGTTAAGCTTTCCGTGATCTTTTGCATCGAAGACTAAAGTAACTTAATTTGATGTAGCTTTCGCGGGACCAACCGCCACTATTATACTTACTATATGACATAGAAGATTTGTTGGTTGCCTATAGTTGCATGGCTGAGATACCATATTATTCCACCAAAGAGAACCCGATAAGGTCTATCGATATCGAGTAGTAGGTCAAAAGCAAGGGTTTTTGAGTTACTATAGTCTTCGTTGCAAGGGTCGATATGGTATATTAGCATGGGGAGCTGCATGTTCCTCACATATCTATAATTTAGATGTTTTTCAAAAAAGTATTCTAAAAATGATATTTAAAAAACCGAAACTTTATCCCACTGAAAAATTATACGCAAATGTTCGAATGTATGATATAAGACAGCTTTATTTCTTACACAGTATCACTCACTACCATAAATTTGTAAACACCGACCAAAAAATTAAACATAATCATTATACCAGGTACAAAATTCGTGGCACAGTAGTTCCTCAACCGCATAAATCTATAATGCAGCGATCATATCTCTATTTAGCGCCTAAATTTTATGAAATTATACCTAAAGGCTTAAAAGATTTACGTTTCGGAAATTGTTTCAAAAGAAATTTAAATAAGTGGCTACATTCTATATCTAGGACTGAAATTCATAAACTCATAAATACGAACATCAACTAAATACATAATCTACTGTAGCTAATTTTTGTCCTTTTTGTCATTTGGATTCTACAGTTTCAACTTAAATTTATTGGTCCATGTACAGGCGATGTCTTCTATTGGGCCTGTTTTGATTTTATATTTATTTACTCATATTGTTTGTTATCTTTGTACATTGAGTGAATAAATATTATTATTATTATTATTATTATTATTATTATTATTATTATTATTATTATATGTTTTGTGAATGGTACCAAGAGGTGACAGATCCCACACATGTGTCACTCCTTGAAATGCAATAATCAGCTGTATTCAAATAATGTCTAATATAAATATAACCTAGAATGTGTACTCGTGAAAAAAGAAAAATATAGCAAATTTGTAGTTTTTTTGCAGGTTTTAGATTTGCTGGTAGCTTTAAGGCATATATTTGGGAATTACTTAATATAGTGTGAATGTCTGTTCAGTTTCTGAACAACGAAAAATATTCAACTTTATTGATGTATGGATATCAAAAAACCTTAATGGTTTTGTGGGAATATCAATCTAAGGTGCCATAATGGTTCTGATGAACGGCAAGTAAATGAATGAATGTTAGGAAAAAACACCCAGTATCGCATATCAATTGAAGAAAATAATATAAACATGAATAAAAAAATCAACAATAGTAATTAAAACATGAATTTTATTCAAAAATCCAACATTTCTTTAAATTTTGACTTAATTATATGTAATTTCTTAAAATTCAATAAGCTGGTGATGTTTCAATGACAAGCTGTCATCTCATACTTTGACAGTATTTTGTTTTCAACATTTCATAGCTATTGGTTGGACTGTTACCCTATAGGTGGAGAATAACAGACTGTTGATTTGACAAACCTGGTGAAATCCACACTTAAACTCTTTTTGGTTATTTTTCTGGTAAATTTCAACTCAGGTCAAACCACTAAGAACTACTGCTACTACTAAGAACGGTTAAAACCACTTTTGACTTCAAACATCAGGACATCGGTCAAAACCGATTTTGACTGGCTTTTGCAGTCAAAAGTGGTTTTAACCGGTTATGGGTTTTGACTGTAACATATATGTAAGTTCAACATTATGCACATTGATTGTACGACGGAAAATAAAAAAACCACTGTTCAATATTCAGAATTTATTGTTGAAAAATGTATACATAATAAATTATGTATCTCTGACTAATTGGCTCCATATTTGTTAGTTTGCCGTAATTTGTATTGTTCCGGACGGCAGAAGTAATAACTTTTTGCCGATCAAATGAATTATTCAATATATGTTAACACTTCTTTCACTAAATAAAAATCTACAGACATTTTGATTGGTACCAGGTGAGAGGATTGAAGAAGCTAACAGGGATACTATATTTGGACTATGTTGCGGAAAGGACAAGCTTCCTAATTTGTCAGGGAGCTGTCCGTCTTTATCAGTTGGTAGCTAGATGTTCACAGCTGTTTGCACAACCAGTTGTGAAGCACTTCTGTACAACATGGTGATTACACACAGGAATAGTAGCGGTGAGTAAATGAAGGGTGGGCTATACGTCGGTTTCTTTTTTTAAATTGGTAGTAAACACTCTTCAATAATATGTAACACTCGACTTTATTCAAAAGACAACACCTTTCGATTAGTTATGAAAAACTATCCTATTAACCCAATTTTGAGGCACATTTGTGTTAGTTTGTGGGACTGTTTTATCACTAGCTCGACGGATATTTTCTTTGAGAACATCAATTGTTTGAGGATCGTTAGTGTAACAGCGGTCCTTAACAGTACCCCATAGGAAGTAATCCATGGGCGTCAAATCACAGCTGCAGGCTGGCCAATGAACGTCTCCAAAACGGCTGATATCGCGATGACAAAACTATGTGGGTAAAAGATCGATTGTTTCACGGCTGGTGTGGCATGTTGTTCCACCCTGCTGGAACCAGAGATAGTGCGAGTGCATGTCGTCTAATAAACTCCTCAACATGTCTCTGTAGTGTTCCCCGCTTCACTGATCAACAGCCAAAAAATATCCTAAATAAAATCAACAAAATATTACTATTTTTAATGTGCTAAAACCGGAATGAAACTTATTTTTTCAATATTAGTTCAAGTTTTAGAGATACGGTAATTATATGTGTTCCTGCTGTGACAGTGTTAATATACTGTAATTCACAAGAATGCACGAGCTACATTTTTATATTCGGCAAGGAAAGATGATCGGCATGATTGTGTTACGTTATACATACGTGTACATTATATTGTTTTATATTAGCCATTTTTTCCTCAGTTGGCTGACAGCGTTCATGCAAGATGTCTCGAAAGTGTGTAAACAATCCAAATCAGTTTTGTTACGTGTGTGGTGATGTGAGTTTTGCGTCTCAGAGACGGTCTATTACTCCACTAATAACAAAGGCATATCAGCTTTATTTCGGTTGTAAACTAGGTGATCAAGACAAACAGTGGGCACCCCACATCTGCTGTAATACATGTGCTTCAAGTCTGAGGAGCTGGTTAAAAAACGGTCTATGCGCTTTGCTGTCCCCATGGTTTGGAGAGAGCCTACAAATCATATTAATGATTGTTACTTTTGCATGCTACCTTGTGTTGGACAAGCCACAGGTATGTCCAAGAAAAAAAAATCGGTTATTAACTACCCAAGCATACCATCTGCGATGAGACCTGTGCCTCGCAGTGACGAAAATCCTATTCCAAAACCCTTGCGAATCAGGAAACGAATCAGATCATGGCGATCGAGTGATTCGTCAGGAAGAAGATATGCCATCAACGTCAAGAGATCCTGATTTTATACCGAGCACGTAATGCCACCAACGGCACAAAATAACACAGATTTAAAACTTCCAAAATGTAAGGCAGAGTTACTTGGATCAAGACTGCAGCAGTGGAACTTGTTAGAAGACGATGTTTCAGTATGTGTTTTTCGTAAACGCCACAAAGACTTCATTTTTCAATATGGTGAATAACTTGGTTTTCTGTAGTAACATTAACGGCTTACTGGCGGCTTTAAATATAAGCTATAACCTAGAAGAATGGAGATTGTTTATAGACAGTTCAACATTGAGTTTAAAGGCAGTGTTATTGCATATTGGAAATATTTTACCATCTCTTCCTGTAGGGTATGCAGTTCACATGAAAGAATCATATGACAATATGAAGTACCTATTGACATGCATAAAATACGATGAGCACCAATGGCATATTTGTAGCGATTTGAAAGTTGTTGCACTGTTACTTGGGCTGCAGCTAGGCTATACAAAGTTTTACTGTTTTTTGTGTGAATAGGACAGTCGGGCAAAGGCACTTCATTACACCAGACAAAACTGGCCTGTTCGTCAATTCCTAGAGCCAGGTCAAAAAAATGTACAGCATATGCCATTAGTAGATTAGAAAAAAAATTTATTACCACCACTGCATATCAAGTTGGGCCTAATGAAAAACTTTGTCAAGGCATTAGATAGAAATGGGTCAGCTTTTCAATACCTGCGTCAGAAATTTCCAAGACTAAGTGAGGCAAAGGTTAAAGAAGGTATTTTTGTTGGGCCACAGATTCGAAATATTTTGAAAGACGCACAGTTTGAAAACACTTTAACAGGTATTGAAAAAACTGCTTGGAATGATTTCCGTCTGGTGGTCACTAATTTCTTGGGAAATAGAAAAGCTGACAACTATAAAACCCTTGTCAAAAATATGCTGTCATTGTATCAAAAGATGGGCTGTAATATGTCTCTTAAGATACATTTCCTACACTCACACCTGGACTTTTTTTCTGACAATTGCGGAGCCGTAAGTGATGAGCACGGCGAACGTTTTCATCAGGATATTTCAACAATGGAAAAAGGTACCAGGGAAAGTGGAATCCTTCCATGCTTGCAGACTACTGTTGGACTCTTGGTAGAGATGCTCCAAAAACGATCCATAAAAGAACAGCAAAGACAGCGCATATAGTGATTCTTATAAGTATATGAATCTTGTTACTTTTTTTAATATATCCTTAAGAATAAAAAGTTTTTTTCTAAACCGCAACTAATTTTTTTATTTCATTGTCATTTTTGGATTCAGTGCCCCAAAATTAACAAAGAAGTGCACTTTTCCCACAAGATACAATTAAAAAACTAAAATTTGTTGTCCAGTGTTACCGTCACGCTCTTACCATCTTCATCTTGAAAAAATTAGAGACCAATAATCCCACCACCCCAAACTTACTCTTTTTGGATGCATTGGTTTTCGGATAACCACATGTGGATTTTCAGAACCCCAAATCCTACAGTTCTGCTTGTTAACGCAGCCTTCCAGATGGGAATGGGCTTCGTCCGAAAAGATGATTTGGTGAGCAAAATTTTCGTCCGTTTCCAATTGATTTAGAGCCCACACAGAGAGAAGCCAATGGTCATTGATTCAACTCTTGGACAAGTTGCACCTTGTAAGGAAATAATTCCAGGTCGTTATACAGGGTGCGGAAGAGAGGATGGACGGTATTAAAAAAATCATAAAATAGTTAATTTTTACTCGAAAACAAATTTATTGATGGAATCAGGTTCACAAGGAGACAGTCAAATGTGGAAAATCACATCAGGCATGTGGAGGCCGAAATCGTTGATGCATTGCTGGAGGCGTTCTTGGAAGTTCGCGTAGACTCTCTCCAACATCGCTCTCTCAACTTGGGCGACTTTCACGCGAATTTCGCCCTTCAATTCGTCTGAGTTCGGGGCTTGTTCACATATACTCTAGCCTTGAGGTGTCCCCATAAGAACAAATCGCATATGGATAAATCTGGGGACCGAGGACGCCAATGAACATGGCCAAACCTGGAAATAAGGCGACCAGGGAAGAGAGGGCGAATAACGTCCATGGATGCTGCTTAGGTGAAAGTGGGCTTCGTCACTCATAAACAAAATGAGGTTCTCATTTTGATCGATCATATGCAAAATTCGCCTTACCGAACGATCACTAAGGCGAAGTGCAGCAGCATGTTTCCGGGCAGATCGAGTCGGACTGCGAAGAAAGACCTGTCGAACGCGTTCAACATTTTCAGGAGTTCGAACTGTTCGCGGCGCTCCTCTTGGTCTTCTGTTGATCAGTTCACCACGCCTGCGAAGTGATTCAACCCAACGAAGGATGGTGTTTCGAGAGGGAACAGCTCTATTTCGATAAATGTTGAAGTGGCGACGAAACTCACGCTGTACGACGAAACAATCATAGGCGAAAACGCGGTGCTCCACCGTCCAAGGCTCCATAACGACAACTGGTAAAATAATGCTAGGATCTCACGAGTCAAACGGCACCCTCCCCACCTCTCTCGTAGACGGAGGCGGGGAGTACTACCCATCCCAAAAACGTCCGTCCTCTCTGCCGCACCCTGTACAATATTCTCCGTACAGAAGTGCGACTGATGCCCACTTGTTGTGCTCTGTGGCGAGTTGACATTCTTGCGTTTCCACGCACACTCTGGGCGACAGCAACAATGTTTTGGGCTGTACGTACGGGTCGAACACGCTCATCCCTTCTGTTATCCACAAGCAGGCCAGTTTGACGAACGTTCTTCACGAATTTTCGCATACCAGTCGCGGACGGAGCTTCATTCCGACCAAATAGTCTTCTCAATTTTCGCAAAGTTTCTTCAACACAGCACTCACTTTGGAAGTAGTTTTTCAATATTTCCCACCTTTATTCAAGACTAAAACGATCCATTGCTCACAGCGGAAGTTTGACACAATATACAGGGTGACTTCGAAGTTGAGTCATTTATTTTAACAGTGAGCAGATCTGATCAAAAGAAATGTTTTTTTTGTTTAACATTTTTCTGGTAAAATTAAAGTAACAAAGTTATAGCCCTTTAGAAGTTTGAGTACCGCCCTGTCTCAATAATATTATATGCTCGTGTTTGGCAACAACGGATATAATCCGCGTTATCGGTTCATCGCATCGGAAACAAAAGAGCGAAAGAATTTGAAACGCTAATCACGATGTTTTTACTACAATTTTATTCAGTTGTATTCAGTCAATGTGTCAGTCGGTAACGCGTGAGTGAATAATGGTGTTTGTTGCGTGCCTCAAACGAAATAAAAAATGGCACATGTTTACGAAAATGCTGAACTTGTGGACAACCAACCCCTCGTGCCTTTGTTAATGTAGTACAAAGGACTCGTGAATCAGGTGACTTAAGACCTCACAGGGAAGGGCATGCCGGTGCTCCAAGCGATCAAATACAGGTCCGCACTGAAATACTTGTCGGGAGGAGACTTTATAAAACAACGTAACATTTTTATTTTTTTATTTTTACACACATATTTTGGTTTATCTTCCTTCTACAATCATTATCTGAAAATTAATGACTCAACCTCAAAGTATCTGTCAATATGTTGAGCATGGAAGTGATAGCAACTGTCAAAATAATACGAACTTAAAAAACAACTAATGGCTCACCCTTTATAAAGGCTTTACTCTTCACTATTAACTAGTTAGTTAACTCTAGTTTCCGCGCACAAAAGAGAATTTAAACGGACAGTTTCTCATGGACGGACATTCTCAAAATAAAATCAAACGCCTTGTCTTATTTTTTCTGTTGAGAGTATCGCTATTGGATTTCTCAGTCGTGTCGCGCGTCATCTTCGCTGGGACTTTCTCGCGAATTAGGGAGTTTCCCGAGTTGATCGGGAATTTACCGTTCTTCTTCTTTGTATACACGCTTTCGATTAAATTTCCATTCAGTATTAGACTTACGTCTAAGCGGAAAAGACACATTCATTGTAGAAATGGCTCTAAATAGAAAAATTCTGATGCTTGAACAAAAAATTGAGATTGTTGAAGTTTAAGGAACTTACCCAAGCTTTTTAATACGGGAAAACACAAGCTGCAGATATAATTAAACGTAAAGAAATCATTCTTAAGAAATGGATTTCGAACAGCAATGTGAATGAAAAAAGAAACTTTTTGCCGGGGATGGTACCAAAGTTGACAAATTGTATCATGACTGGTTTCTAGCAGCTCGTCATAAGGAGATTCCTTTGACAGGTATGTACGCATATTTTTTTAGATGAGGTTTTTGGTATTAATGCGGTGATTTTCTTTAGATATCAACTCTAAAATAAATAAAAAGAGTGACATTATCAATAGGTCTGTCGAAAAACGCAAAAAACGTATTTTTCTTTCAGGCCTGCTAAAACGATGCAAAGCAAAAGAAATAGCCGATTTTCTGGGACGTTCTACATTAAGTGCTTCTTCTAGATGGCTCAATAAATTCAGAATTCGCCACAATATACAGTAATGGACAAAAGTATATATACAAATATGAATATTTACCTAAATACCTTCAGAAAACGAATTCATGCTTCATTGCTCCTTTATTAGTATAAAAACTAAATTCCTTGTTTTTACATCATCTGCAATGAACACAATCTGAATATAAGCACTTTTTTATGAGGAACAAAAATATGTAGACAAATTCTTTTCAACATTAGTTTAGTACAGTTTCGTGTCAGAAGAGGACTAGTTTGTGTTCATCAAGTATTGTGGAATAAGTTGAGTGATTTTAAGACCATGCCGCGTGTTCTAGAAATTTCTTTCGATGTGAAAACTAAGATCATTGAGTTATACAAAGATGGTCAACGTCAAGTCGACATCGCCAAAAATTTGAAGCTGAAGCGCAAAGCAGTTTGGGCAATATTGAACAAATATAAACAAAAAGGTATCTTGAAAGCTTCTAAGAGAAGTGGTCGGCCTAGAAAACTAAATGCTAAATCAGTTAGATTAATAAAAGTAATGCCGTCCAAAGATCCGTTTAAAACCCCAAGACAAATAAAAGCCGAAATCTAGACAAAAGGAATTGTCAGTGTTTCTACGAAAACTATAAGTAGAAGATTAAATTGAAGTTATTTGCACGTCGCCAGAGTAAGAAGCCGCTAATCTCGAGGAAAAACAGTAAGGACCGATTGCAATTTGCATGGTTGCAGCTTGATTGCAGCATCTGTGACTAGAAGAGGGTATGTTTCAGTGACAAATCCAAGTTCACTATGTTTGGATCAGATGGTGTTCATTACGTTAGACGTCCTAGTGGACAAAGATTGAACTCCACTCTCAAACATGGAGGCGGGTCTGTTATGGTTGGGGGTGCTTTTCGGGGTTTGGGATGTGACCTTTGCATAGAATAGATGGCATTATGGATAAGTTTGTATACACAGACATACTAAAGCATGTCATGTGACCTTATATGGAAGACAAAATACCCTTAAGATCAATCTTCCATCAAAATAATGACCCGAAGCACACTTAAAGCCTCGCAAAGAAATTCTTTCTGGGTGAAAAAATACCAGTTCCCAAATAGCCTTCACAGTCTCCCGATAGAAACCCCATTGAAAATCTATGGGAATACTTAGATAAGCAAATACGAGATAAAAATTATTCAAACAAAGATGAACTTTTTGCCGCTTTAGAGCAAAAGTGGAGACAGATTGATTAATCTTATATCAAGAAACTTCTACAATATATGCCGAGACGATGCCAGACGGTCATTGATAATAATGGTTATGCTACAAAATATTAACACAAACATGGTTGGTTTTCTATAATTCAATGAACTTTGCTTCTTTTTTCTATAATTGTTTTGCTTTGTCTATACAGGGTGTCCGCAAAGTTGGGGTTGTCCTTTTCAGAAACAACTACCCTTGAAATAACAAAGGTAATGTGTAGTGAAACGAGGGCGACCAAGTAAAAAAAAATAAAGGAAAAAGTACTCACTCTCCAGTTGACGAGAAGGGCTAAGTACGTCTCTGCCCGAAATCATACCGCTCCAACAGAAAATGAAATCAGCTGATGCGCTACCGACCAGACGCAGGCAAACAAGGAAGGCAAAATGTTGCGAAATGACCAAACATGAGTGTTGCGAAAGTTATTCACCCCATTACGCGTGAACGTAGATTCGTCTGTCACCAATATGCACTTCAAAAAGTCCGGATTATTGTCATGTTGATGCAACAACCACTCACAAAACCGCACTCTTGCTGGAAAATCGTCAGGTTGAAGGGCTTGTACACGTTGGACGTGAAACGGATACAGCCCCTCTTCACGCAGCGTTTGCCACACTTTAGTTTTTGATACTTGCACTTCTCTAGCCACGTCTGCTTGTTGTTTTTTGAAACGCAATCGATTATACGAGTTCGTTTACCTCTACACGGGTGACCGTAACCCTCGGTTGAAGGTTGCATACTAACCTGACACACTGACCCCGGGTTGAGACCTTGTACCAATCGGTGATGTCCCGGGTGGCGGCTACAGGACGGTATTCAGATATTTTTGATGTTGCAGAGCCCTTTATCTCGGCTCCCTTAAGACATTGGTGTATATGGTACTAAGAAAAATTGCTTATGTTTTCAAGATCTGCACGTCGTGTAAAGGAAAACCCCACCTTTGCGGACACCCTGTATATTTTTGTCCTTCGTAGTTCCAGTTTTTTCAATTAATTTTTTATTGAAGGGAGTATAATGAATTTATTTATGTTTAAGTGAGTATTATGCTATAACGAATTATGTATTATATATATATCAATAAAACAAGTTAAAAAAGAAATACAGCACAATATTAATTTGTCTATATACTTTTGTCCATTACTGTAAGTACTATAGCTGGGTCACAGTCGATTGAAGAACTAGAAAGACAACTGACAAGACCCCGGAGGTAGAATGGCTTCAGATCAATCAGATAAAACCAACATGAACTTTCAAAAAGTTTGTTAGTTTTCGAGATATTACCACTTTTAAGTTTTCTCAAAAAATGACACAATGCTACCGACAGAACAATGAATGTGAGAGCGAGACAGTCAATGTCATGTTTAGGTCGTTTCATTCCCTAGTGATTTAGATTACTGCACTTATAATTTTTTATTTGTAGAATTACGACTTCAATGACAAAACTGGAATTTTTTCAGTTTTTAGTAAAAAGAACCTTCAAATGTTATACTATTTTTGAAAGAGCATTAAATAGCTAGTATTTAAGGTCATTTGCTGATTCAGTCTGGTACATTTTTTTCTCATAGTAATTAGTCAAACTTTAGTAAAGATTTCTTTTCGCATTCAAACCAAATGTAATTATTTAATTTTTTTAACATACCGTGCTAGTTTTCAATGAAATGAATACTAGGTTGTCTCAACCAACTATTAATGGTAGCCCAGCAAAAAGCATAAGTTAGAAGTTCTTTATAGCCATAGCAGGCAAAGAGGGAGCAAAAGTAGCGATCTTTTGATAAAACTTAAAAGTGGCAATATCTAGAAAACTTTTACTAAGGTCATGTTGATTTTATCTGACTGATCTGAAGCCAATCTGCCTCTCGTGTCACTCTGGCCTGTTATTTCCGGGACACAAGATATAGACGGATTCCTTCAGCTGCCTTTTGTAATTGTTATCGTCTGGATGTAGTAGTGAGACGTCCTCCCTATGTCCTGTTTCCCAAACAGATTTGCATAGTGATATTGAGGTTTATCCCTTTGTTATATAGCCTTGACGTTCCTTTATTCTATACGCCAGAGAGTAAATAAGTAAAATTATTTCATTTTCTGCACGCTGTATTACTTTGCAAAAGTTTCTGCACTATAATATACAATTTTAATAGTTAAAAGCATATTTCATGTTCAAAAACCAACAAAAGTTTTTCGGCCGCGCCCATGCCACGCATACATCGCTAGAACAGTATTTCCTGAGTAATCCGCTAGTTGAATTTAAGCAAAATAGGTCGTTTTATTTTAGTACGAAATTGTAAACTTTCTAGCGCAGGCGAAGTTGGCGTTCTACTGTTCTATTTACGTCTGCAACCGTCTCGCACTCTTTCTCGATCTGCAAATATTACATTTAGAGGATGCTGAGTGAATTCTTGAACGATAGAAGTTTCGATTCAGTAATGGAAGTATACTGGAAACCAATTTGTAGACTATGCTGAAGTAATTAAGATAATTATAATGCTTTACATGTAAATATCTATACTACAACTATTTAAAACTGTAATGACTCATACGCGTGATCAACACGTGATCAGAGCTCGATCCCGGCTTCCTTCCAGTACAGCCGTATAGCGTACGACATATGTCGTTTCTGTGGCTTTGCGGTGGTCAACAGTACAGACAGAGATGGAAATAATGGCTGATTGTTCTCCGCCGGTAGAACCAAAGAAATCAAAGACGCGCCTCGACCGGCAGACTCATAGGCGTCGGCAACGCATTGGAACGTGTTTCGTTGAGCGATCGCATATTGTGTGTTTTTATAAGAAATGTTGTGTGATTGTTATTGTTGTGGTTTCTGTGGTTACTGTTTTGGTTATACTTAACCATGGAGAGTACAAATGGCACGAGTGGAAGTACTGAAAGCCAGGGAACAAGTAGACGGCTTCGTAAAGCACTGAAGAGGGACGCGAAAGAAATCGTGCTCAACGTGTTCAATTATTTGAACAGAACTATGTCGCAGGGAGATGCACTCGCGCGTTGTGAAAGTATGACAGGCGTTCCAGAGTGGACCATTCGCAGGGTGGTGCATGAAAAGAAGAAAACTGGAGCTACTACTGATCCAAAGTTTAATTTGAAGGGACGAAAGGCCGTTAAATTGGATGACGATAGCAAAATGGCGTTAAGGCGAACCGTACATTCATTCTTCTTTAGGAATGAGATACCAACCCTCAAGGCTGTACATGCAGCGATCAAGGAAAATGAAACTATACCCCAAATGAGCGTCGAGGTAATGAGGAAATCCCTGCACGAAATTAATTTTCGTTACGAAACGCGTAATCGGAAGTCAGTATTGATAGAGAGACCTGAAATAGTCGCCTGGGGTCGAAAATACCTACGCGAAATGATTGAATATAGGCGACAAAGCAGAAAAATCTATTATTTGGACGAGACATGAGTAAATGCAGGTTACACAGTTAAAAAAACCTGGATAGACAAAAACGTAGTGAGTAACCGACAAGCAAGCATTGAAGGTTTGTCAACAGGTCTTCGTGGACCATCAGGGAAAGGTCAAAGATTGATCGTATCTCATATTGGTAGCGATAGTGGCTTTTTAGAAGAGTGTGACTTGATTTGCGTCTCTAAGAAAGGAGGTGATTACCATGACGAAATGAATGCCAGCTGCTTCGAGAGCTGGTTTCAAGGGGTGCTTCAGCGAGTTGAGCCCAACTCTGTGATCGTCATGGATAATGCTTCCTACCATAGTCGTCGAGCCGAACGTGTACCGACTATGGGATCTCGAAAAAGTGACATGCAGCAATGGTTGCGCGAAAAAGGAATCCCGTTTGACGATTCATGTGTGATAGCGGAATTGTATGAAAAAATTAAACAGCACAAACCTGCGAACATTAGTTACGTGACTGATGAGATGGCCCGTCAATGTGGTGTCACTGTGCTGCGGTTACCGCCCTACCACTGTGAACTGAACCCAATAGAGCTCATCTGGGCTCAAGTGAAGGGTTATATTGCGCGCCATAACACAACCTTCAAATTACCAGACGTTAAGGTTTTACTTGAGACTTCCATACAGCTAGTAACGCCCGAAGCTTGGCAGAATGCTATCCGTCATGTTGTGAAGGAAGAAACAAAAATGTGGCAGCTTGACCACCACATCGACACCATCATAGAGCCAGTTATAGTCAATTACAACGAGGAAAGCGATAGCGACAGTTTATTACTGTCAGATGTAAGTGGAAGCGACGATGAATAAAGGTAATTCCCAAATTTTTTACTTACAATATGTTTCAAACCACTCTTTATTAAGCATGTGACAAATCTAGTTCACCCATGTTAAACAATCATACCCCGCCTATGAACAGCCGACTACTGGTAGTTAAGTGATGTTCACGTGAACATCGATGAGTCATTACAGTTTTAGATAGTTTTATATTATTTTTCAGGTGCTACCCTTAATTTTTGTGTTGGTAATTTTTTAACTTCCACTGGGAGTGAATTAAAATGAAAAACTGACTGATACGTAAAGCTTCTATAGAAAAAACTTGTTGAGTGGGAAGACATAGCCAGACATAAGTAATCTCTTATATTTAGATTATGGAGATTGGATCTAAAAATTAATTTTTTTATGAGGTATAGAAAAGATTTGGATTGATTCATTAATTTATGTACAAAATTAGCAAAGCGTATTTAAAACTGACTGAAATTTTAAACCAATTTAAGTTCTCAATTTTCTTCTCTTCTCAGAAACATGACCATATTTTCACAGTCCATGAATAAATCGACAACCTGTATTTCGTACCATTTGAATTGTGTTTCTACTAACTACGTCCAAACAAGAGAAATGCATACACCGAAAAATCATATCTAAGAATAGAAAAGACTAAGGACTCGCAAAACTGTTGTTTAATGTATAATTCAAAATAAATCTAGTATTGTACAATGTGCGAATTCGAATATAAGTTTTTGGATTAAAGTATACTAAGTGACATATAAATCCGAACACCCAGTTTAAGTAAATGATAAAAATTTCAAAATGATTACACTACTTTAAAGCCCTTTGACCTTTAATAATGTGTGGATGCACCCTGATGTGCTACGCATTCTCTAACGCGCCTAGGCATGCTTCTGCTCAGGTGGTCAATGTCCTCCTGTGGTATCTCATTCCAGGCAACCACCAACTCCTCTCGAAGTGCTTCTAGAGTCTGAGGAGGACGTTGCAAATTAAGCAATATCCTACCCATCGTATCCCACACGTGCTCAATTGGGGATATGTCGGGAGATCTTGGTGGCCATGGTAACAATGTGACATCATTATGTTGAAAGAAGTCTATTGTGACTCTTGCAACATGTGGTCGGGCATTATCTTGTTGGAAAGTTGGATCTGCCAGGGTGTCAAGATAGGGTAAAAGATGGGGTTCTAGAACTTCGTGGATATAACGCTGTGCGTTCATGTTACCTCTGATGAAGATTAAAGGTGACCTGGAACCATAAGCTATAGCACCCCAAACCATAACTCTAACAGTGTGATGAACATGTCTTTCAACAAAAAACTGTGGATTCCTCCTTTCACCACGTTGCCTTCTAACCCTGGCACAACCATCGTGCATGCCTAAACAAAATCGAGACTCGTCACTAAAGACAATACTGTTCCATTCCTGATCCCAGAGTGACCATTGTCTGCACCACTCAAGGCGATTACGTCGGTGTTCTCGAGTTAAAGGGAGGACCCAGTGTGGCCGGTATGAAAACAAGCCAAAACTTCTCATTCGTCGGTAAACACTTCGCATGCCAATAGGTCTCCCGTGTTCTGCAAACCATTCATTTGCAATGGACCTGGTAGTGGAGAAACGTGAGAGCTCTCACCATGTTACTGGACGTTTCCCTCATCCTATACGTAAACAACAATTAGCAACATCCTCACATACTACTGTAAGTTGAGTCAATTTAAATTCATTTTACACTTTTGTTGCTACTGTTATCATTGTAATTGCAGCTCCTGATGATGATGGCAAAGTCCATTGAAAGCTAGAGAGAATTAAAAAAGTATAAAGAGTCCTCTTTGCTTAAATTTTGTCGAAGTACCCAACAAAAGGCGGAAGCTTTAATTTTTCACCTATATATATATATATATACAGGGTGTTCCATAATTATTGCGACAAAATGATAGGGGTTGTAGAGGGCATCAAAATGAACAATTATGCCTTATAAACCCCTGTTCGGAAATATGCCGTTTGGGATGCAGCAAAAAAAAAAGATCAGTTTCTTGAAACAGCTTACCTACAGTAATTGCTCAAAGTGTCCTCCACCTTGCTCAATACACAGCTGTGCACGATTGTTCAATGATCGGCGAACTCTGTGGCATACCCCCGGTTTGTCCTGAACATGTGCGGACGCGGCCATCACTCTTCCCAGTAGCTCTTGATGGTTGGGAACAGTAGTTTCGTACACTAAAGCTTTCAGATGGCCCCAGAGAAAATAATCCAGTGGGGTCAGGTCGGGTGACCGCGCAGGCCAAGGCACAGGGCCACCTCGGCCGATCCACCTATTTGTCGTCCAAATACTGCCGCACTTGTAAAGAAAAGTGGGCTGGAGCGCCATCGTGTTGAAACCACGTGTTGGCTCTCATGTTCAGTGGCACATTTTCTAATAGTTCCGGTAGCACATGCTGTAAGAATCGACCATAAGCATGCCCATCCAAACGTGGTGGAAGCAAATATGGCCCGATGATATGCTCGTCCACAATGCCGCACCAGATGTTAATTGAAAACTATGTTGGTCTCTATGGATGGCTATGGCATGAGGGTTTTCTTCATCCCAAATGTGACTGTTACGGCTATTAAAATAACCTTCCTTTGTGAAACAGGACTCGTCAGTGTACAAAACGTAGCGACCAAAGTTTGGTTGCCTCAACTCCTGCTGCAGCCACCAACGACAAAAACGTCGACGCGGCAGATAGTTTTCTGGACCCATGGCTTGGACTTTTAAAAGGTGGTATGGGTGTAGTTGCTGGTCATGGAGAACCCGCCAAGCAGTAGTTTGAGACGCTCCCATTTCATGTGCAATAGCACGCACGCTTGTACGCGGATTGGCCTCTAGTTTGACGCACCACTCAGATAAATTAAATGAATCGGTGTGGAGAATTTACGATAACAAAAATGTAAACACAGCAGGCTTTTTTTACAAATCGGCGAGACCATGAAATGTGCTAGACGAATATTTTGCAGCTGTTGAATTTTTTGTTTCTCTTAAGGTAAAATTAGCGGTAGTGCTCAAACGGCATATTTACGAACAGGGGTTTCTAAGGCAAAATTGCATATTTTTATGCCCTCTACAACCCCTATCATTTTGTCGCAATAATTATGGAACACCCTGTATATAGGTGGAAAATAACGGCTTGTTGATTTGACAATCATGGTGAAATCCACCCTAATTCTACTATACTAAACACATCTGGACGATACGATTGATCCGTCACGTTATCGGTCATTCCCATAAATCCCTCTGCTCGCATAATGTTGTCATGGTCATATTCAAGTGATCGCGATGTTTCTTTCGCGCAGCTGGGCCGTATTGCAGCATCACGGCACGACGGCATCAGGTACTCACCGGTACTGGCGGGGCGATACTGGCGGTACGGTGATGTTTCAAAACGACGAACACATGTTCGTAATTTGAATATGGCATTACGGACGCACGGACGCCGCGGCGAGTAACAGTATCATCGTGCCGTCTGCGTCTTCGTCTTCGCGATGACCACCGCCGCACCATGGGTGGAGGCGTGAAGGACATGCGATAGAACCGTACTTGTTGATTGAATAGATGCCTCTCTAATTAATTTATTTCTACAAAATCCTTTATCTACATGACATCCAGTAGGTTGACTACCCAACTGACAATTATCACTCCTATTAGAGTTGCAAGAATAATTATCCAGTATTCCTTAAACAGCATTGTATACTGTAAGAACATTAGCAAAACCCTCTTAGAACAGCTATACAAGCGGAATGGGCACACCTAATGGAACACTTCAGTCATTTAAGAGGTTGTATAAGGGCTGCAGGTAACAGTTATAAAACAAAAGTGTAAGCCTCTTGCAGCCGCTATAGGACATTTGCGTCAGTGCAAGATTCAGTTTTTGTCAACTATACAACTATTCTGTTACGTGATTCTACTTTATTGCAACCAAACTATTTCCTATGTATTGTATAGACGAAGTGAAGAATATATAACTAACACATTACAGTCATCTTGTTTACTTACATATCGGCCATTGTGAATTTCATACACAGGTATATGATAAACTTCTACACTTTGATATAGGGCTATTGAATTACTTGCGCAGCAAATTTTATTGTGATTATCGTGCAAATTAGTTACCGAATTTCTACGGGCTTCGTATTTGATTCATATTTTGACAATGATCAAAAGTATGTCTAGATTTTTAAGATGGAAAACTGAACTTATCTGCGTTAAATCTTCCACAAATCCTATATTTAGACACAATTACACTAATGTTTATCACTTTATATCTGTAATTTCGAACTGAAACTTAATTATTTAATATTAAATAGAGGAATAAATGTTTGCCCAATATGGCGGGTGGTTGTGTACAATCAAGGCATCGTCCATGTTGTCTTTAGGTTATTAGAATATTTTGGTGTTGCCTGCAGGTGTTATACAACAATTTGACAAATGTCTGAAATGAAATACCGACATAGTCGAATGATTTACCCAAAATTTGTACCAGATCTATATATTCTATTTGAACAGTTGATAAAACCTTTTGAACCTATAAAAAACATTGGTTATGACATTTTAACAAAAATATGACAGCAGAAAGTAAGGTTATGGTGAAGTTGTTTACCAACATATTTAGCATATGTAACAGTTGTATAAGTGCTTCCGTTGGGAGCAATTTGTTGGCTAATGTAGTAAATTGCACAGCAAAGCAACAAGGCTCGGGTTTGTTTTATAAACGTTAGCATGGGTGCCACAACACAACCATTTTGACTAACTTGCAAATATGCCGAATAAAATAGTTGTATAAACGTTTATGCAACAGTTAAAAATTTGCCCTATAAGGTGTTGTATAACTATGCTATAAGAATATTTTAAACACCTCATTTTAGAGCAAATATGTTGCAGAAAGCAAATTTGCATTCCACACAACATTAAGCCAGCATTTTGGTGTTCAGGCAACAACAAGAGAGAGCTTTTATGGCTGAACGGTTCTCTTACCAAAAGCTTATACCACTACTTTGCTAGTTGGGTATGTACTTCCTACGCCTTCGTTGGAGGTTTCAATCGTGATTAGGTAGGTACATTCAGGTACAGATAATAGGTAGCACACATCTTTGCCAACATAGATATTTGCTGTCGTTATTCCCTATTCGCATTAATGTATTTATTATCTATCTTCTATACCAGTGATCGCCAACCTTTTCAGTGTATTGAGCTACTTTGATAAATTTGGAATAAGCAGTGAGGTACCTAGTCGTAAGCAAAGTAAGCCAACTTAAATAAGTTTTTATTATATACTCAGTATGCGACATAGATGTGTTTGTTTTACTAATACATACTAATAAGCTTGAATAAGCTAATACATACTATACTACAACTATTTAAAACTGTCGTTTCTGTGGCTTTGCGGTGGTCAACAGCACAGACAGAGATGGAAATAATGGCTGATTGTTCTCCGCCGGTAGAACCAATGAAATCAAAGACGCGCCTCGACCCGCAGACTCATAGGCGTCGGCAACGCATTGGAACGTGTTTCGTTGAGCGATCGCATATTGGGTGTTTTTATAAGAATTGTTGTGTGATTGTTCTTGTTGTGGTTTCTGTGGTTACTGTTTTGGTTATACTTAACCATGGAGAGTACAACGGCTTCGTAAAGCACTGAAGAGGGACGCGAAAGAAATCGTGCTCAACGTGTTCAATTATCTGAACCGAACTATGTCGCAGGGAGATGCACTCGCGCGTTGTGAAAGTATGACAGGCGTTCCAGAGTGGACCATTCGCAGGGTGATGCATGAAAAGAAGAAAACTGGAGCTACTACTGATCCAAAGTTTAATTTGAAGGGACGAAAGGCCGTTAAATTGGATGACGATAGCAAAATGGCGTTAAGGCGAACCGTAAATTCATTCTTCTTTAGGAATGAGATACCAACCCTCAAGGCTGTACATGCAGCGATCAAGGAAAATGAAATTATACCCCAAATGAGCGTCGAGGTAATGAGGAAATCCCTGCACGAAATTAATTTTCGTTACGAAACGCGTAATCGGAAGTCAGTATTGATAGAGAGACCTGAAATAGTCGCCTGGCGTCGAAAATACCTACGCGAAATGATTGAATATAGGCGACAAAGCAGAAAAATCTATTATTTGGACGAGACATGGGTAAATGCAGGTCACACAGTTAAAAAACCTGGTTAGACAAAAACGTAGTGAGTAACCGACAAGCAAGCATTGAAGGTTTGTCAACAGGTCTTCGTGGACCGTCAGGGAAAGGTGAAAGATTGATCGTAACTCATATTGGTAACGATAGTGGCTTTTTAGAAGAGTGTGACTTGATTTTCGTCTCTAAGAAAGGAGGTGATTACCATGACGAAATGAATGCCAGCTGCTTCGAGAGCTGGTTTCAAGGGGTGCTTCAGCGAGTTGAGCCCAACTCTGTGATCGTCTTGGATAATGCTTCCTACTATAGTCGTCGAGCCGAACGTGTACCGACTATGGGATCTCGAAAAAGTGACATGCAGCAATGGTTGCGCGAAAAAGGAATCCCGTTTGACGATTCATGTGTGAAAGCGGAATTGTATGAAAAAATTAAACAGCACAAACCTGCGAACATTAGTTACGTGACTGATGAGATGGCCCGTCAATGTGGTGTCACTGGGCTGCGGTTACCGCCCTACCACTGTGAACTGAACCCAATAGAGCTCATCTGGGCTCAAGTGAAGGGTTATATTGCGCGCCATAACACAACCTTCAAATTACCAGACGTTAAGGTTTTACTTGAGACTTCCATACAGCTAGTAACGCCCGAAGCTTGGCAGAATGCTATCCGTCATGTTGTGAAGGAAGAAACAAAAAAGTGGCAGCTTGACCACCACATCGAGACCATCGTAGAGCCAGTTATAGTCAATTTCAACGAGGAAAGCGATAGCGACAGTTTATTACTGTCAGATGTAAGTGGAAGCGACGATGAATAAAGGTAATTCCCAAATTTTTGACTTACAATATGTTTCAAACCACTCCTTATTAAGCATGTGACAAATCTAGTTCACCCTTGTTAAACATTCATACCCCGCCTATGAACAGCCGGCTACTGGTAGTTAAGTGATGTTCACGTGAATATCGATGAGTCATTACAGTTTTAGATAGTTATAGTATACATAACTACATCCATTCCTACCAATCGCAGGTGTGTAAAACTATATCATTGCTCATTACTTCTACTCGTCTCATCACTGTATTAGCAGAAAGATAGATTTTATAGCAGACACTATCTCGTCTTTATTTCTAAAGTTGGCAAATAATGAATCTGCAGTTTCTAAAAACGCATGTTTTATCATTTCCTCGTCTTCTTCTTTTGTGTAATTATCTGGGACACCCGGTAAGATGCTTCAGTTGCAGCCTTACTTTTGTCGATTGTTTTTGAAAACATTGTCTGTTGTCCAATTAACTGATTTTCTAATTGTTTCAGTTTTTCCATTCTGGTTGCAGAACGTAATGGGAATTATTTTTGAAAATTCGAATGTACAGTTTTATAGTGCCTCCCGATATTCCTTCTTCTAGCAACGGGTGTATTACATAACAAACATACATTTTTACCTTCTTCTGTAAAGAAATATTGTTCTTTCCATTCCGAATAGAAACGGTATGTCTTCATCTTCTTACTACTGCTCATAACTTTTTTAAATGCAGACCAACTCTAACTAAACCGCTGGACATTGTGCCGTTCAGTTTCAAACTGAGCGCACCGTCGCCGCGCCTTGCGTATTTATTCCGTTCAAGGTAATCGAGATCGTTCTCGAACAGATCGCTCACCGCAGTGTTGCCGCGGCTTGTGTTTATTATGAGAATTTCCAAAATTTACGGAAGCTGGTATTATTTTTACACCTTTTTAAAATATCATCTGAGCTACCAGAATTTTCTACCGGTAACTCGCGATCGACGGGATGGCAACCACTGTTCTATACAATGAACCGAATGCCCAATTGACGCACATGCGGTATGAAAAGTAGCAGACCATTCTCTATATAGGGCATCCTCTAAGTTAGGATTTTTCCTTTTCAGAAACAACTATATTTGTAATAACAGAGCTAACGTGTAGTGAAACAACAGCGGATAAGTAAAAATAAATAAATGAAAAAGTATTACCGTTCATCGAAAAGAAACTTCAAGTACAACTCTGACACTTGTAAGTATTGTTCAGAGTTGTCTGATATACAGTAATAGGCAAAAGTATACATAATTCGTTATAGCAAAATATTCACTTATACACAAATAAATGCATTAGACGCTCTTCAATAAAAAATTAATTGAAAAAAACTGGAACTATGAAGGACAAAAATATATAGACAAAGCAAAACAATTATAGAAAAAAGAAGCTAAGTTCATTGAATTATAGAAAAACAACAATGTTAATATTGTGTAGCATAACCATTATTATCAATCACCGCCTGGCATCGTCTCGGCATAGATTGTAGAAGTTTGTTGATATAAGATTCACCAATCTGTCTCCAATGTTGCTCTAAAGCGGCAAAAAGTTCAACCTTGTTTGAATAATTTTTATCTCGTATTTGCTTACCTAAGTATTCCCATAGATTTTCAATGGGGTTTACATCGGGAGACTGTGAAGGCCATTTGAGAACTGGTATTTTTTCATCCAGAAAGAATTTCTTTGCGAGATTTGAAGTGTGCTTCGGGTCATTCTCTTGCTGAAAGATTGATCTTAAGGGCATATTGTCTTCCATATAGGGTAACATGACATGCTTTAGTAGGTCTGTGTATGCGAACTTATCCATAATGCCATCTATTCTATGTAAAGGTCCCACCCCAAACCCCGAAAAGCACCCCCAAACAGACCCGCCTCCATGTTTGACAGTGGGCAAAGGGTACTTGGGGTTTAATCTTTGTCCACTAGGACGTATAACGTAATGAACACCATCTGATCCAAACATATTGAATTTGGATTTGTCACTGAAACATCCCCTCTTTCAGTCACAGATGCTCCAATCAAGAGGCAACCGTGCAAATTGTAATCGGTCCTTACGGTTTTTCATCGAGATTAGCGGCTTCCTACTCGGGCGACGTGCAAATAACTTCAAATCATTTAATCTTATACTTATAGTTTTCGTAGAAACACTGACAATTCCTTTTATCTCGATTTCGGCTTTTATTTGTCTTGGGGTTTTAAAAGGATCTTTGGACGAAATTACTTTTATTAATCTAACTGATCTAGCATTTAGTTTTCTAGGCCGACCACTTCTCTTAGAGGCTTCCAAGATGCCTTTTTGTTTATATTTGTTTAATATTGCCCAAACTGCTTTACGCTTCGGATTCAAATTTTTGGCATTGTCGATTTGACGATGACCATCTTTGTATAACTCAATGATCTTAGTTTTCACATCGAAATAAATTTCTGGACCACGCGGCATGGTCTTAAAATCACTCAACTTATTCCACAATACTTGGTGAACACAAACTAATCTTCTTCTCACACGAAACTGTACTAAACTAATGTTGAAAAGAATTTGTCTTAATATTTTTGTCCCTCAAAAAAAGTGCTTATATTCAGATAATTGCAGATAATGTAAAAACAAGGAATTTAGTTTTTCTACTAATAACGCATTTGTTTAAGAGCAATGAAGTATGAATTCGTTTTCTAAAGGTACATATTTATGGTAAATATTCATACTTGTCTATATACTTTTGTCCATTACTGTATGTAGATTCAAATGCACACGTATATGCTCGATGTAGCCAAGTGTAGCTTGCTTTTATAATGGACTGCTTTTCCGAATGAATCGAGCAGATAGCTAAGTTCGTCAACTTCAATTTTATAAATTAAACATTTCGCCTCAAGCAAGAAGGGATCTTGAAAAACGATATGCATGCACTCGTGAAGCTTCGGTAGCATTTCATCGTAAATTAAAATAATATCGATATTGCTGTTTGAGTGTGCGATTTTTTTTCGGAATCGTTTAGCATTGAGGTCCCTGAACCGAACCCTAAGGGACACCGGCTTTGAATGGCCGTGTTGTTGACAGAACGTTACTAATTTTGATAGTACACAGTTCCACAGCAGCTCGGTAGTTCAACTAAACTAAAGTACTATTATTCAATATTCGATTTGATTAGAATCAAAGAACTCGGAAATCTGCAAGCAAAATAAGAACAAGTCCCAAACTTTCAATGGGAGAGTATGAGTAATTGCTCGGAAGTGAAACATAAGCCTAGCGTCGAACCGAAATATAAAATAGTATAAATTCAAGGTTTGGAACTGGTTCAGATCTATAGATAGCTTATACGGATCATGCAGAAAATAAGATTCGAGCGTCCGTGGGCGAAAAACACGTATGAATAGGTACGAGTAGCTGTCACTCTTGTAACATAATTTCCATTGTTAAACAGAATGAATATAAAAACATTTGAGATTTTTGGTTTTAACATTTCAATGAACCTACTCTAGGTAGGTATTAATACCTAGTTTGAGAAGTGGGTCATTATTGGGCAAGAACTTTTATGCAGTGTTGCAACGATTTAAATAAAATCATTTGAATCAATTATACCAAATAACTGAAGTGACTCATCAGGAAAATCAAGAAAACGAAGATACAGTACCGAGCAAAAGTGGAGAAACATTTTATTTTTGTAAAGATTTTATTAAATTATTAAAGTGAACTAAACACTTATGTTTTATTATAACTTAATGTAATTCAAAGCCAACATGAAAATAAAATTTCAGCTTTAATAAAACTATACTAACAATTATTATTAGAGAATACAACGAGCAAAAATAGAGAAACATAATATACAAAGCAATTGTCGTATACAAAGCAGCTAATACTTTTTAAACTGGATGTTCGGATTTATATGTCACTTAGTATACATTAAATTTACTTTCATCAGAAAATAATACATAATGCCACCTTGTTTCTGACCAGTTCAAATGATCGTAACAAATTGAATACGGGCGGTCCGATTTTTCTTGGAAATAAAGGGTTTTTTAGATGGTCTCCTTGCTGGTAAATCACTCTCCTTCAAACGTCTTCGAACAGTGCGGACACCAATATTTACTTCTTCAAGTTGAGCTGTTATGTCGACAGCAGTAGTTAATGGATTTTTAAGAGCAAGTGTTTTAATTTTCCTATCAATCTTAGGTGTGGTTTTCCGCGGTCTACCAGTCTTAGGATTTTCTGAGGCGAAACAGCTTAATAGTTTTGCAAATTACCGATCGGTTTAAATTCAGCTGTTTGGCTATGGTTGCTTGTTTAATGCCTGATCGATATTTTAAAATAATCAATTATTTTATTTGCAAATTCAATGTAATTCCTCTGGTCATGTTTTTGAACTACACTTTACCGAATACACTCAAAAATAACACCTATTCTAATCAACGACTATATACAGGGTGTCCCAGAAGTCGACGTCAAGCCGAAACCGTGTGATAGGCAAAGTCATAACAGGTATCAGAAAAATATTTAAAAAAATTTTATGTATGTGTTTTGAAAATTATAGGTCTTTGAATAAGATATAGAAATTTCACACCCTACGGCAGTCTGTCAACTCCTGTTACTACAAATATTAACTTTTTTTGGATTTTATTTTTACAATGTAATGATGAATAATGCATCTTCAAACTGGTGTCTCAACCTTACTGCCAACTTTTCTCGTTCAGGAAAAATTGCCACTTATTTCCCAACCAAGTATTCCAAAGTAAAACTTTGCTCAACTTTAACTGGCTGTACTGGAAAAAATGTACTATGAGAGTTTGGCAAGTAACCTTAAAAGTTGGCGCATTTAATAAGGATTCCAAAATTGTATAACACTTAGAAAATTACTCGTTAACTTATGCACAATTTTTATTTGAAGAAAAACTGATGAAAATTTTTCAAAATTTCCTAATTAAACAGCGATTATGAAAACGCACAAGGACGCTTAAGGATAACTGTTTGCACAACAGTGGGCGTCAAAATGCTGCTGATGATGATTTACCTTTACAGCAAATGCTCAAACTGTTTTCCTTCAGCCGCAATACACGCTCGACATCTTCTTAAAAAAGATCGGGTTATTAAACGAGCGAATCCACGGTTATTAACAAACTCAGCTGCTTCCAATAGTCTTTGCCGTAGCTCAGTTACATTTTGAATCGGCTTGAAATACACTTTTTCTTTTACAGTCCCCCAGTAAAAAAATCTAAAGGATTCAAATCAGGTGATCGGGCTGGCCACGGTATTGTACCAGACCGCCTTATCCATCTGCCTGGAAAGTTTTGGTCGAGATACTCTCTCACTGAGAGTGCATAGTGCGCTGGGCAGCCATCATGCTGAAACCCTGTAAATACTCAGTGGCACGTCCACCAATAAATTTTGTACAGCAACGCATTCTTGTTGCGATAATTGTCTCTGAAAGTTGTAATAAATTATGGCGCGAAAATGTTCTCGGTGGAGTTCCATTTTTCTAATGACTTGGTGATACTTAAGAATCAGTTTAAGATTCAGTACTGACGTTCGATCCGCGCGGCCTACTTTGTTTCTATATGCAAAACTTAAAAGACATCCCTGTGATGCATTGTTCGTTAAAATCTGCATCCTAAATACTGATTCGAGATTTTTGAAACGGTTGCATCAGTTCTTTGAAGCCTTTCAATAGGCAACATAAATAGGCTTTAGAATCGCGAAATAATCTTCAGAAGATCTTTTCAATTAGAATCGCAAAAATCCATAAAAAGGTAAACACGCACAACGATAGGAAAGTTGGACCTGTAAGAGTCGCTCCTCGTCGTGCTAATGAACTGATGTGCATTATTCAAAATTTAGAGCACCATGATGTTGAATGGCTCGATGAGAACGACGTAGACATTCCAAAATCCGATGAAAGCGAGCAAACTCACAACACTAAGCAGCAATCGAAGCAATCCAATGTCATCGAAAACTTAGAATCATGGATTCGGGTTTCATGGATTGAAGACTTTTAATTTGAATTTAATATATGTACCAAAAATTTAAAATAAGTTTGTTATGTTAGTAAGGTATAATATTTTTGGCCTTTACTCTATGTTGAATACCGTATCAGTAAAATATAATCTCTATCCTAAATCTATTTTCTTATTTTTCAAATTATAATTATAACGTTATAATTATAATATTAAAAAAAACAATACTTTAATTGACAAATGTTTACGTAAGTATGGGAGGAGGGGGTAAGAGCTTTGCTTACTTTTGCTGACAAGGAGGATGGGGGGTAAATAATTGTAATAAATCTGCTTACGTAATACTTGAACGGCCACTTTGATGCAAAAAGTTAATCTTATGCTGCTTCAACGTGCCAATAATACATCTAACTCAACTGTTTCAATATTCACGCGGATCTAAAATTTTTCGACAACGTAAAATCCATCTAAATTGTTCAGATAAAGTTCCAACTACAGATTTTGCTGGCAATAAGGATGTCACATATTAACAGCGGCTTACAATTATATAAACATGTCAAGCATAGTTGTAGAAGCCTTTGATACATGTTTTTCTGACCATTTAGGTATTGCATTTCATTTTAATTTGAAAACTCTAAAACCTGTTAGGAAGAGAATAAACTACAGGCCTGTCACTGATGAAGGTCTTTTCAAGTTATACAGTAAAATTGAAACAGTCGACTGGATCTTTTTGTCTGATATTAGTTTACCACTGACCACAAAACTCGAACGATTCATGAACATCTTAACAAATAATGTCGCTGAGTGCTTGCCAATCAAATCTAGGTTAGTATCAGAGGGTTGTCGCAACAAAATCAACTGGTTTGATCACGAATTGGCTCATATGAGAGAGACTTTGGAACTAATAACACAAATTAATAAAGATAATCCCCAAGTAGTATCAAAGAAGGAGATTAATGTCTTCAAATCAAAGTACCGATCAGAAATCAGAATTAGGAAAAAAAATGCTCATGATAAATTTATACGTAGAGCGTCAGATAAACAAGCAGCTATGTGGAACGTGATTAAATCCAATGGTGTGCAATCATCAAAAGCACATTCGTCTACTCTCAGCGCGAATGATTTAAACTCTTTCTTCGTCAGCATTGCTGATACCATTATCGCTGAAATTCCAGCTACCCAGTCGAACTTCAAAGATTTTATACAGACTAGTGATACACTACATTTCAACTTTCGAACTGTTTCATTCAATGATGTTCGAGACGCAATCAAAAGCTTAAAGAATTCTAAAAGTAAAGATCCATATGACATCGATGTTAAAATTATGAAGACCTTAAATAACTTGTTAGTATATCCTATAACAAAATTGATAAACATGTGTATAGAAAATAATGTCTTTCCTGCCTTATTAAAACTTGCAAAGATTGTGCCACTCTTCAAGAAAGGCTGTGAGAATGATCCATGTAATTTCAGACCCATCTCTATAATACCAATTATAGCAAAAATTTTCGAAATTCTTCTGAAGAATCAGATATGTGAATACTTCGAAGTTAACAATTTATTCTGTAACAACCAGTTTGGATACCGTACCAACAGATCAACGAAAGCAGCAATAAACAATTTTATCAGTTTCATCAACAAATGTCTGGAAGATAACATGTTTGCCCTCGCTAACTTCTATGATCTTACAAAAGCATTTGATTGTGTCCAACATCACATTTTGATTCAAAAGTTGTCGCTGTATGGTTTTAGTAATAATAGCCTGTCCTTAATTGCGTCTTATTTATCAGATAGAAGACAGTATGTTAGTTTTCAAAATTGTTTATCCAACAATGTGCATATTAAGCACGGAGTTCCCCAAGGAAGTGTCTTGGGACCGATTCTTTTTTTGATCTACATCAATGATCTGCCAAACTGTAGCATCAATCAGTATATATTATTTGCGGATGACACGACATCAATATCCTCCAATAGTAGCTTTGATCATGTATTGCTCGATTCTCAGCAGCATTTTGACAACATTCAAAACTGGTTTAATGCCAACAGTTTGTCAATCAACATAGCGAAAACTCAATCTCTTCTACTCAGTACTCGTCCACATAGAAGTGATTTAGTAGAGCCCGTGAAATTTCTTGGAGTGATTATTGATGCAAGCTTAACTTGGGAATCACACATCACTTCTTTATCAAAGAAGTTATCTAAAATAACATATATGATACGTAGTTTAAATACCTACGTAACAAAATCGACTTTAATGACAGCCTATTATGCTTACTTCCAATCTAACTTGCAATACTGCATACTGATTTGGGGACATTCATGTCATGTATCGAAGGTGTTTGCTGTTCAGAGACGATGCTTGAGAATAATAGCAAACTTATATTTCAGACAGTGTTGCAAGACGACATTTATCGACCTAAAAATTTTAACTGTGCCATGCATATATATACTGGAATGTCTGATCCACGTTAAAAATAATTACGATGATTACAGAACTCCGAAAGAGATTCACAAATATAACACAAGGTTCAACGATGAATTAATACCAGAGTACACAAGACTTTCAAAAACTAGACACGGTAGTAATTATTTCGGTGTGAAATTTTTTAATGCGCTGCCCAAGTTTTGTCAAACACTCAACTCAACCATTTTTAAAGCAACTGTGAAAAGATATTTAGTGACGAAAGCTTTTTACAGCATAGATGAGTTTTTAAATAATGATTTTACCGACTTTGTTCCATAATTGTTGACTATTTATTACTTTGTTTTCGTTTGTTTTTTTATGTGTTATTTTTGTATTATATTTTATCGTTCTCCAGACGTGTGTAAGGACATTTGAGTACAAACATGAAAAAATGATTAGTATTTCATAACTTTTTAACCATCTTATTTTATTGTTCCTCTAAATTTTAAAATAGTTTTATCAAGTTTTTTTTTACCTTTTATTGCCACTTTGTGTTTTACGTTTGTCTTATTTTCGTATTGTTTGTTACTTTTACTTACTCTTTTATGTTCTACTTTAAATGACCTGTGCAAACACATTTTTGTGTAATAGTACCAATAAATTATTATTATTATGCACAATAGCAGCTGCTGCGCACTGTTACCTCTATTTTTTTACTATATGTCTATATTGCCTGAATCAAGTAGAGACTGTGAGATCAAACATTTTTTATTCAATACAAAATAACAGAATTATTCTAATTTGAATCCGCGACTTGCTTTTCGTTCAGCAAAAACATCCGTCGCAGAATCCAAATTGAGTGTATTAGCTACTGATCTTTCGATATAGAGGTTAGAGAAATCCTTCAGTACGTTCTTGCGATTCGTTACTCATTGAATCCAAAACTTCGTAGTAATTTATTCGATGTTTTTCGTGTGTTTCCAGTGGTGAGTCAGCAGCTTTTTCGTCGTAAATTTTTTTGATTTTCCACTTTCTGACAATGGGAAAACCCGGATTTTCCCATTCCATCTCTTCCCATTATTCTTAGCCTTCAGAACGAAATTATCGTATGTGCTTTCGCTCCTCAAATCTTTTAATTTTTTTAATGCTGCTGAAATGCACCTTTGAGCCATCATCAAGTCTATTTCTTTCTTTTTCATTTGAACTTGCACAGTATTCATTACGCTCAATACTGAATGCCACCATAATAAATTGAAAAAAAAGGTCCAGTTCATGAAGAAAAGGAGAGATCTTGCATTCATTATATCTTCGCCAGAAACTCCCACTCTTCATCTTCTATGCAATTGATAATAAATACATTCAAAACATTTCTTTCACGATATTATCACGAAGAAAATAGATATGTCATCAAACAAAAAAATGCACAGAATTGTGAAAGTTTATGGTTATAAGAAGAAGTGAAAAAACTGTAATAGAAGCATTAGTCTTTATTAGGCCCGTATCGTCAGTCGTCCCTACAATTGTAGGAAATTTCAGGCTGATAAAACATGATATAACTCAAAAGCAAGCACAATTTGATGCAAATAGATGTTTGTGACATAACCTCAAAATAGAGTTCTGACACGGAGAAGTAGAAAACTATGACAATCAAGAAGGCCATAAAGGCGCCCTACAATTGTAGGGACGACTTACGATACGGGCCTTAGACTGAAAGAGGCTGATTCATGCCACGAAGATATTTAATTACTGAACATTTTATGCCAGGTAATAAAATATATTATAATAATAATAATAAATGTCTTTATTAATCAGCATACATCAGTGAGGCGAAGTTTAGCCAAATGGCTACTCTTACACTTAACCTCACTGTGTACGAAAGAGTAACACAGTTAAACTCGATACACAAACAAACAATAGTAATAATAAGAAAAAGAAACAAATGCACACTTGAACTATTAATACCCCATCAGCTTCTTAACGAGTCTCCTGAAAGGCACTATTGTTTTACTGCGACATATTTCATCTGTAGAGTTGTATAACTTGGCAGCATGAAATGTGAAGCTTTTCTGGAAAAGGGCTGTATAGTGGACTGGCATCGCAAAATTTAGGTTGTGTCTGAGATTTCTCTGATTAATGTTGCCTCTTGGTACTAGCTTTTCTAAAATGTACGGTGGTTTTTTTGTGTGAACTACTTTATGGACAAACACCTTCATAGCATAAACAAACTGTAATTCCATCTTTAACCAATTTAAATCTTTAATCTTCGAAGAGACATGACTATATTTACGAAGTCCAAACACAAACCTGCAGCAGCCGTTTTGAATTTTTTGTAACCTATACCGATCCGACGAATCCAAATCAGAATAGAATAAAATCAGAGAATGTTGCAAAGATGACAGGATCAAGCTTTCAACTAATTTTTTCCTAGTCTTAAAGATTAAAATGAAACGGTTGGAATATAAAAGTTTTAATTTGGCATATGTTTTTTGAGACAGGTAACCGATGTGTCTATCAAACTTCAAGTTAGAGTCCAAGATAACACCCAGGTTTTTAGAATGTTCTACCATGGGGATGCGCTCGTTATTTATAATGAGTACAATTGCTTCCTTTATGTTATTATACATGTGTTTCGGAGAAAAAAGCATACTTGAACTCTTTTCAGGATTGATCCTGAGACAGTGCTTTTTACAAAAATCCTTAATATTTGTTAGGTCAGTATTAATTTTAACCGACACTTCATTTAACTGAGCATATGTGAAGTGAAATGATAATTGTGTCATCAGCATACGTTTGTATAGAACAAAATTCCACACATGAATCTAAGTCTATAGTGTAAATTAAATATAGCAGGGGTCCCAGAACTGACCCCTGCGGAACGCCAGACGAAACCACAGTACTAGAAGAGACGCCCCTAACCGTCTTAACTAATTGTTTTCTTTCTGCCAAGTAGCTTTGGAAAAATCTTAGCGATATATCAGATAATCCAATGTACTTCAGCTTGCTCAACATGATTTTGTGATTAACTGTATCAAAGGCTTTTGAGAAATCAATCATCACTAATATGGTATTAATATGTCTGTCTAAGTTACCTACGATGTTGTCAGTTAGATGGAGCAAAACTGAAGTAGCACGAAATCCTGATTGATGGGGAGAAAACAAGTTATTTTGCTCTAAATATTCCACTAGTTGAATGTACACTGCTTTCTCTAATACCTTCGAACAAAAGCACAGCAAACTAACAGGCCGCAAATGATTATGAGTGGTTGGATTATTGACTTTGGCTAAAGGGATGATAATAGCTTCCTTCCAAGCATCAGGAAAAGTCCCGGTCTCAAGGCATATATTAACAATATGTGTTAAATACAATAAAATTTCTGGTAAGCAGTACCCTAGCATGTTCAAATTAATTTCATCACTCCCTGTAGCAGGTGACTTGATAGAGGTAACTACAGTATATTCAGATAAGAGATAGACCGGCTGTAAACAAAAGGTTCGGGTGATTTTCACGCTAACGCCGCCGTCTCGACGTAAAACAGGAGCCCTCATTGGTCAATTCGCAATTAAATGCCTATGCCGAGCGGCAGAGCAGTCGTATCAAGGCAGAGTCACATTCAGGTTCAGACGTGTTACGTATGTCGTGTGCATCATTGCAATTTGATATTTCTTTGGACGTTTTCGTTTGTTATCTTATTAAGTTGTTGAGTTTGTCGTTGTTATTGTTATACCTTGTTATTGATTGTTATTGTTATCAACTGCTTGCGCAAAATGCCCAGTAGTACAGATACTGCCGATGAAGTTGTAAACCCCTGTAGTCCACCTAGGAAACGCTCTAAAAAAAGACACCTGAGTGCAGAAATGAAAGAGGTCATTTTGAATATATATAAGATCGAGCGCGAGGAGAACGAGGCATCAACCATCAAAGAAATTGTTGTGAAGGTTTCTCACAAAGTTGGGGTGTGTCGCGCATCAGTGTTTAATGTGTTAAGACAATACAAAAAAAATCGCACCTTTTCTGAGCCAATGACCAGTAAACATCGCAAAAGTATTGTTAAATCATTGGATGAAGCTGATAAGCATGCGATTAGGAGGAAAGTGCATGAATTCTTCTTTAGGAATGAAATACCTACTATAGATAAAGTACTGCAGGAGGTAAATGGAGATACAACGTTGCCAAATTTCAAACGATCAACTTTCCATGCGTTACTGAAGCATTTAAATTTCAAATGAAAAAAACGGGGTCGTAATAGTTTACTACTGGATAGAGAAGAAATTGTGCTATGGAGGAGGGATTATTTAACAAAAATTGGGAAATATAGAAATCAAAACAGGAAGATTTATTACCTTGATGAAACGTGGGTAAACGCAGGACACACTACAAGTAAAGTATGGGTTGCTGATTCTGTAACTTCATCCAGGAGGGCCTTTCTAGATGGACTGTCCACCGGATTAAAAAATCCAGCAGATAAATACGAGTAATCGACAACAATCGGATGTTTTTCAAACCTTGGGAACAAGGTTCTAAACATTAATTCCAGGGGGCAGATAAAACATATTACAAGTAACAAAACTTGTATAACTTTCGATAAAATGCGTGGATGTTTTATTGTCATTTTCATTTGTTAGAACTTTTTTAAGCCATGTTTTTATGTGTTTTCGATATTTCAATAATTTTTTAATATAATCTTAAAATATGTCGAATATTATAAACATAAAAAAAGTTACTAAGTTTTATATTGTGTACCGTTCCTAATATTTCTAATCATTTTAATTCATACTTTAAGCTTTATAAAGTTATAATTTGTTAATATTAATATTTGCTCGTATTTCAGGTTCCTGATCATTCATTTTTTAAAGGTTTATAACTTTAAATTAAATTGTGAAGCGCTGAGTAATCATACGACGTTCAATATTCTTTCTTTCAATATGACTAAATAATCCCAATTATAGCAATCTGATACTCATGTCTCAATGTTTTTTCGCTGAATGTGATGAAAACATTTGAAAAAGGTTCGCTTATTGAAATAAATCTACACCAGTTAGTACTTCGATTTCCAGGTAAAGGGAAAAGGCTCATTATCTGCCATATTGGCAGTGAGGATGGATTTGTTGTTGACGGTCTGTGGTGCATTGAGTCTAAGAAAACTGGAGATTACCACGAGGAAATGAATGGCGAATCGTTTGAACAGTGGTTTTCAAAAATTTTACCGAACTTAGAGGAAAACGCAGTAATTGTGTTGGATAATGCGCCTTATCATTCTCGAAGAATGGAGAAGGTCCCAACAACGGCTTCAAGGAAAGTTGATGTTCAAAATTGGCTCCGCTCGAAAAATATCAACTTTGAAGAAGCAATGCTGAAAGTACAATTATTAAGAATTGTCAAGGATCACAAGGCGGAATATCAAAAATACGCCATTGACGAAATGGCAGCAAGTCAAAATAAAACTGTGCTCCGTTTACCTCCATACCATTGCGAGCTCAATCCCATTGAGCTCATATGGGCAGAGGTTAAAAATTATACATTAATACAATACAACTTTTAAATTTTGTGACCTCAAAGGACTTTTCAAAGAAGCACTAGAATTAATAACAGCGCAAAAATGGGAAAACTGTATTAAGCACGTGAAAGACAAAGTTGAAATGAGAATGTGGGAACTGGACAATATTTTAGAGGAACAAGTCGAGCCATTCATTATTGACGTTGGTGCTTCAGGCAGTAGCGATGATGAAAGCTGATCAAGCTCATCTTTCCAATAAAAGATGTCGTTCATCAAATTCGGTAAGTTATAAGTAATTATAAAGCTACTGTATTTTTTAATTAATTATTGACATTTTTGAACCCATTTTGGCAAAACCTATTCAAGAATCTACTTTCTGACAATGTTCAACCATGCACATTTTTTTACGTTTTGAACGTTTTAATTTGGTTACATATTTACCTAGAAATCAAAAAATATACTAATCAATATTCTAAAAGCAATTTTAAGAGATATACGATTATTTTTAATTTAGGCTAATTTAAACGCCATTTTGAGATTATATTCGACTGTATTTCACCAAACATCAGGCGGCATCCGAAGCTGGAAATCGAAGCGAAAATTTTGAAACCCTTATGTATATTTACATCATTATATATTTCTTACCCCACCCCCACATGATCCTATATCCATCACCAATCGTATACACATCGAATTGTGCTAATTTACTACAAAGTTACGCAAAGCAGCATCTACTATCTAAAATATGTACTGCGTGACTCTTAATACGTCCCTGCCGAATGTTACAGCGTTCGATGATCACGTGGTCTTGTTTATGTCCGGTCTATCTCTTA
Organism: Acanthoscelides obtectus; assembly: GCA_963669975.1. NCBI lineage: Eukaryota > Metazoa > Arthropoda > Insecta > Coleoptera > Chrysomelidae > Acanthoscelides > Acanthoscelides obtectus. Next base: position 2,866,536 of record CAVLJG010000009.1, on the reverse strand, counting down.
TCTGAATATACTGTATGTCCAAAATTTCTTCAGCGGTCATCATTCTAAATGTAAATGGAGTTACATCTTGGCTGTTAAAGCTGTTCTCATAAAATTCTACTGTACTGTCAATCAAACGGGAATTGATATTAAGATTTTGGTAATTTAACATGAAGTGGTTATTGACTTCATTAGGGTCTAACAGGTCATAGGGTATTTCAATGTGTTTCTGGGGACAAATATTCATTGCTCTCAGCTGATCCCAAGCTTTTCTAGAATTGAGATTATCAAAGCGAGATAAATATGCCTTTTTCTCACGCCGGATTGAAGCAAGTGAATAATTTCTTAACTGTTTATACGCTGTCCAATTTTCATCTGATGGATTGTGTATCACTGTAAGCACAAAATGAAAAAATAACCCCTCCGCTCCTTGAGGAAGAAAAGGGTCATCCGGTCATTTTTTTTTAAAAACTTTATAAAAAATGAAGTTTTTTGACCAGTGTGAAGCCCCCCCTCCCCCATACACAAATCCTGGATACACCGTTGTGACCACTTTGCAACATTTCGTACATTAAAAAGCACACATCAGCTAGAATGATTGCTCCTCAAACATGTCATTAAACTCTTCCCACTTGACGCCACTGGTGCCGACACAGAGCGCCGGTGCCCCATAATAATCACACTCACGTGTTTCCATCTGTGCTCATAACGCCTTTCCCTATATAGTTACCGTGGCAAACCTTCCGAACTCGTGATTGTTTCCGTTGTGGTCAGGTGAATATGTCAATGAAAATCGAATAGGGACACGGGATCGTTGTGAAACTGTGAAATTGTTGGCAGATGTATATCGTTGCGTTATTTTTTATAGGAAGGATGGACGGGCCAGCGGCCTGGCGGTGTTGCCACGTGCTGCCGGTGCCGTTTCCGCGGTTTGACCAGACCAGACGAGGACTTGATCAGCTGGCTGGCTTTCTCTTGGAATTTGTAACGCGCTTGCTTCTGAGCTTGTGGAAAATAATTGCTGAACTTTTCTAGATCAAGCAAAAAGAGCCGAGATGTTGTTCTAACTACGATAAACTGATACACATTTACAAATTCCATAACTGTATAAAGGTACAGCAGACGCTCGATAATGTAAACTAATTTGATCCAAGTGTGGTTCACATTATCGAAATGTTTACATTAGCGAACGTGATTTATATAATATTTGATTTATTAAAAGAAACGTTTAATACATACTATTTATAACAAAATAAACAAATATTCTAACAGCGATAAGTATTTTTTTAATTAGAAGAAAAATAATTAACAATTTTTGTCTGCGTAAATTTGCGCGTAGCATTGTCTTCCAATGCCTGCGCCCGTAATTTACGAAGAACTAAAATATCCGTGTATGAAACTTCTTTTCTTTCAGCCCAAGCTAAAGCTTGGTTAAAAACTTGTATAGCTTTCGCATCAGTCACTACACTTCTGACTTCAATGGGATCGTTCTCATCATCCTCACTGTCCATATCCTCCTCCTTATCAGCATCATTCGTCTGCTTATCTTCGTTCCATAAATTAATATCAGCCGGAGTACAAACGATGTTGGGATTCACTGTTTTCATTAAATCAACAACATCCAATGACACACTAATAACATTATCATTAATGCATCGCAAACGTTCTCTAATTACGCTTAAGGGGACATCGTCTTCTTCATCATCTTCATTATTGATAAAGAGAGATTGTTCCAACATTTTTGAATAGTTTGCTGGTTAAGTTCATTCCAGGCCATATGTAAATCTAAAACAGCTTCTCGTAATGTTACTTTTTTAAAGCCTCAGATAAGTTTTCAGGATTCTTTGATAAGACAGACGAAGGTAGAAACTTCCTATAGTATAGTTTGGTGAGTCTTATTATATTCTGGTCCATCGGTTGAATTAACGGTGTTACGTTGGGCGGCATGTACATGACGAAAATTGACCCATCCCTGCTCCTCAGTTGTTGCTCGGGAGGATGACTTGGTGCATTATCCAATAGTAACAACGCTTTTATTGGAAGCTTCTGTTGTTTTAGGAAACCTTTTACCTACAAATTGAAAACACATCTTCAAATTATGAATAGAGCATTTGTGATAATTGATTGTAATACCTGAGGGACAAAGCACCTGTGGAACCATTTGAGGAATATACTGCTAGTCATTCAAGCGGTTTTTGAACAGTCATAATCAACAGGGATATTAACATTTTTAAATGAGCGCGGATTTTTTGCTTTCCTAATTACCAGTGGCTTTATTTTGTGTGAACCATTAGCATTAGTGCAGGCTAGAAACGTTATTCGTTGTTTCTCCGGCTTTCTTCCCGGGGCAGATTTTTCAAATGATGCAGCATAGGTTTTCTCTGGTAACATTTTCCAATAAAGGCCACTTTCATCTGCGTTGTAAATTTGTTCCATTCTTAAATCTAGCTCGGTAATTGTTTTCAACAATTTTTCTTTGAATGGTTGCACTAATTGTGGTTGTGCTGATAATTTTTCACCAGATATAGACAGCAGTCGAATTCCATATCTTGTTTTGAATCGTTGTGGCCAGCCATCACTAGCTACGAAATTTTCAGTTTCTTTCAGTTTTTAATTTAACAGTCTCGCTCTCTGTTTAAGTACTTCGCCACTAACTGGGACATGATTTTCCCGTTGTTTTAAAAACCACTTAAACAGGGAATTTTCCATTTTATGTGCCTTCGCATTTTTTTAAGTTTTTCTTTTTCCCGAACCTCCAAATGTATTGCACGTTCTTTGTAAAATTTGAGTTTTCATACGCTTAATTTTACAGATTGTTGCTTTCGATACTCCACATTTTTTTGCTAACTGTGCCACTCCCGCACCTAGTGCAACTTCGACTATGATTTTCACTTTCTCACTCAACTTTAAACACTTTCTTTTATAGGATGTGGATGCCATAGTCGTAAAATATATTAACGTGTGCAATGTATTCACTTAAGTTCAAAAATGAAATACATACATACGTATAAACGTATTCTAAATGATCATACGACTGACCGAGTTTGTCGTATTTTATCGCAGAGGTGAATCCCCTACACTCTACATCATAAATCGGGGACTCCCCGACGCCCGACATAAATCATCGAGGCTTCAGCATTTTACCGTCGCGCTGTTTCCGTGCGCCGAGAGTTGTTTACGTTATCGAGCGTACACATTGTTTACGTTATCGCGCGTTCCGTTTGATCCTATAGAACGAAGTTTGTGTTTACATTAGCGCAAGTTTTCATTATCCCGTGTTTACGTTATCGAGCGTCTGCTGTATATCACAAAAAGCAAGTTTAGAGTTGTTTAGGAAAATATGCATTTGATTTGGATGTTTGTTCGTTATTTTACGCTTCTGATTAAAAAACTTGTATTATATATTGAAGTTCATTATTTTTATTGTATCAGACTGGGCATACCAAAAAATTATTAGTTTATTAGAACTGCAAAAAATGTACAGGGTGACCTACTACAAATGTGAGGAACTATATCTGGGAATATATCCATCGTAGAGGCTTGCGGCAAAAAAGTTCTTACTAAGGCCCGTATCGTCAGTGGTCCCTACAATTGTAGGGCGCCTTTATGGCCTCCTTGATTGTCATAGTTTTATACTTCTCCGTGTCAGCGCTCTATTTTGAGGTTATGGCACAAACATCTATTTGCATCAAATTGTGTGTTATATCATGTTTTATCAGCCTCAAATTACCTACAATTTAAAAAGAAAACATATCTTCATAATAGGAGAGCGCTGACGCTGACACGGGACAAGTGTAATCTAGAATTTTTTGAAGGAGAGAAAGGAGTATGACAATCAAGGAGGCCATAAACGCGCCCTACAATTCTAGGGACGACTGACGATACGGGCCTAAAACGGACAAGAGGAAAACCTGAGAGATTTTCAAGTTTCTGAAATGGCCACTAGGCGTAACTGCAATTAAGAATCTAAAGAAGTGATGTTTCTGTGAAATCCGTTATATTAACCTAACAAAAAATACCTGATCTTTAAAGTAGAGGATATGAACGTTTTTTGTTTGACGATTTTTGCTGAAATCTAAAAATAAAGAGGTACGGGGTATTCAAAGGTTTACGTAAAAAATACCCTGTATCTTCGAAACGGCTAAGCCGATTTTAACAAACTTGGGCTCGTTGAAAAGAGCTATTCTACAAATGTTATAATATTTGAAGTTTGGTTAGTTTCACATGTGGCCACTAGAGGGCTTTTTTCGACATTCCGACAGAAATGGTTAATTTTCTCAATAAAATTAAATGCACTGGTATAATTTATTTTATGAAAAACTAGCTAACTGATGTCTAAACAAGCTCCCGAAAACCGTATCTCGATATCTTGTTCCTAACCTAAAATTTAGGCCAAAGAAAATTTCATACGGAAACCCTCATTTTTTCTGGAATCCTTTTTTATTCATCAGAATAAAATCACCATTTCTGAACATATTACAAAATATCGCTAAAAGGTAAGTAAGTAATGCTAATCAAAATTAATGTTAGTTTGCTTTATAACCTGTGGTCCAAAACTGTTTCCTTACAAAAACTCGGGGTATTGAAGTTTCAAGAAAAAAATGGAAATCAATTAATATTTTCACAACCGCTCTAGATATTTCACTGATATTTAGTACGTAGTGAAAGTTAATAAGTTGCATATGTTTCAATGCAAAAATAATTTTTAGCTTACCAAATAAAAATTATATTTGAATTTCCCGTTCAATTTAAAACAAATGATCTCTCTTGAATTGTTTTCCTTGGATGCGCCATTTTTGAGTAAAAAAATAAAAACCGTTCAGTTGTCCGAGAAAATTAATGTAATAATTGAAGAATGCAATTTAGCAATAAATATCTAGTTGCTCTGGAATACGTCACTGGCTGTTGACATCTGACAAGTCTCTGTTATTTAAATCTGTTCGCTGTGACATCTTTTTCATTATTTAGTTTTTACAATCTTGTTAATAATGGTGAATTAGTCAAATGCAGAAATGGCGGAAATGCATTACGTATAAGGCCTTGCCGACGGTAATGGTGAGCAAGCCAGACGGATTTATCACCAGAGATATCCCGATCGTGCTTTGCAGATAATCGAACCTTTTCTAATATGCATCGTCGTCTTGTTGAAACTGGTTCTGTTCGAAAAGGAACATCTGAAGGTAAACCTCTAAGTATGAGAACACCTGAAATTGAGGAAGCAGTGCTGCACGAAGTCAAAGAACATCCTGAAACGAGTACAAGGAAGATCGCTAGACACAAATATTTGCCATCAAATTGTTTGGAGAATTTTAGTGGATTTTTTGTTATATCCTCACCATATTTTAAGAGTACAGGCATTACTTCCCATTGATTTTCCAAGGCGTGTGACGTTTTGTCAGTGGTATCTTCCAAAACTTACACAAAATCCGCAATTTGAATCAATGATTCTGTTCACGATCGAAGCTAATTTTTCTCGAAATGACATTCACAATTTTCACAATAATCATTTGTGGGCAGAAGAAAATCCCTATGCCGTAACCGAAACCCATTTCCAACACCAATTTTCGGTTAACGTATGGGCAGGAATTATTGGCAACCACTTCATTGGCCCATTCTTCTTGCCGGGACGACTTGATGGACAGACTTACCTCAATTTTCATTAACAACATTTCCTTTGCTGCTTGATTATGTTAGTAATAAGAAACAATATGTGGTACATGCATGATGGTACACCAGCGCATTTCAGTGTAGCGGTGCATAATTATTTCCAAACTGTTTATCCAAATCGTTGGATTGGCCGCGGTGGGCCCCAAAAATGGCCACCAAGGTCCCCAGACCTCAACAGTTTAGATTTCATTTTGTGGGGCTATCTTAAGACACTAGTGTACACAAGTCCCATTAACACTGTAGTGGCATTAAATTCAAAAATAATTTTTATTTAGCAAAAAACCATTGGCGTACCATTTTTTTCTTAAAAGTCAATACCCGTACGCACGCCACTGTTAAAGCTAAAAATTATTTTTGCATTGAAAAATTTGCAGCTTTATTAATTTTCACTACGTACTAAATATCAGTGGTATATCTGAAGCGGTTCTGAAAATATTAATTAATTTCCATTTTTGTCCTAAAACTTCAACACCCCGAGTTTTGTAAAGAAACATTTTTGGACCAGAGTTTATAAAGCAAACTAACATTAATTTTTCATGTAGATTCACACCCTTAAATATTCGCATATCATTAAGGAACACCCTGTATCCTTACTTACAGGCCAAGCTAATAAAAGCATGTTAAGAAATATTAGGAAATTTATTTCTGAAATGGTAAAAATTGTTGTATCTTCTAATACGTCAGCCAAGAAATTCTATGTTCCAAAGTCTAAAACCCGATTTTGCTATTGACCCGCGAGAATCAACATTTGCGCCTTTGACACAATTTGGACCAATGAGAGGTCGTCTTTCTTTCAAGATGTCCCTTGAACTAGCGAATCATACGATTTATGTAAATACAAACAACAAAGCTTCATAGACCACCAATCAAACAGGATTTGTGGCCTACTCGCAACATGGATCAAACCTGATACAGATAGATGTAGATTGACATGACGCCAGTACACAGCATTTATTGAAAATAAATACAGAGCTTGTCCGGAAAGTAATAGGACTGAGTCGATTTAAAAAAAAATATTGAGCCAATCGTTACAATTCTTTAAAAACTTTCAAAATAGGCTCCTTCTGCGTCGCTGCAGCGCTGCCAGCGCGATTTCCAAGCATTGAAGGCGTCACTGAAGGCATTCTCCGGAATAGCCTTGAGAGCCGCGGTGCATGATGCTTGGATCCCCTCTGTCGTCTCAAAATGCTTGCCTTTCATCGGCCTTTTCAGGCGAGGAAACAAAAAAAAGTCCGGGGGGGGGCTCATCTGGGCTGTAGGGCGGCTGCGGAAGCGTTGGGATGCCGGCCTTGGTCAGGTAGACTTCCAGTCGGCTGCGATGTCTTGTTGGACCCGACTCACCCTTCGTTTGAGTCTCCTGAGCAATTCCACGTAAAACTTGGCGTTGACGGTTTGTCCAGGAGGAACAAATTCATGGTGGACGATGCCTTTGATGTCAAAAAAGACAATGAGCATCGTTTTCACTTTGGATTTGCTCATTCTTCCCTTTTTTTGGAGAGGAGACGCCGTCGTGTGCCGCTCAGAAGATTGCCCCTTTGTCTCGGGATCATACTCAAAGATCCACGACTCGTCACCTGTGATTACGTTATTCAAAAATTGGGGGTCACTTTCACACATGTTCAAATTTTCTTGGTACGCTTCCACTCGCCGCAATTTCTGGTCGTCTGTGAGCACTTTTGGGACCATCTTCGCGCACACCTTGCGCATGTTCAAATGCTGTGTCACAATGTCATGAACCACAGATTTTGGTAAATTTAACATCTGGGCAGTTAAAAGAAGTTGAAGGTCTTCCAGCGACCTCTTCCCGGCCCTCCAAAAAGGCCTGGTGCCACCGAAACACACCACTTCTTGCTAAAGCAACACCTGGGTAAGCCTGCTTGATCATATCAAACGTCTCTGTCGCAGATTTACCGAGTTTCACACAGAATTTAATCGCGTACCTCTGTTCTAACGAACGCTGCATTTTCGGCTAGCACCACTCACAGAAACACGTCGCGCGAAAATGCCTGTCCTGACTCTCCAAGTGCTCGGAGACAACTGACCAGCCGCTCATTGGTTAGCTAGGAACGCCCTCTACCGAATCCAGCCGGTGCGCGTACGCTCCGAAGTACAGTCATGGCGGAAGAAAATGAGTCCTATTACTTTCCGGACAAACCCTGTAAATGCTTATTGTTTAACAAACATCAATTTACTTACTGTTGATAAGAAGATACGGGCAGATTGCTGCTTTCTCTTTGGAGTCATGTAAAAAAATATCCGAACCTATATAAAATGGCACCAAATACTAATATGTCATTAGTTCCATTATTTTTATTATCAACATCTAACTCAACAGCAATCTGTCTCACTTTTTCAACACCTTCCCTCTTGCTATGTGTTTGACAACATAGTCAACTGTGTACCCGAGCATCTGTTCCAGTTCTATCAAGTATTCAATCTATCTACATAAATTCGTTTAAATGATTAAGAACATCGCCCTCATCGTCACAATGATTACAATTTTCAAAATAATCTTTCCGCACTACTCCCCATGTCAATCGAATGTTCAATGTCTGGGATTCTCAAGAGAAAGCGGTGGCTTCCAGTAAAATCGGCTACAAAACAGCTACAAAGCTGGAGGAGTGCAGATGGTGATTTTCCTCAATGCCTTCCAGGGTTAAGCGGTTAAAATGGAGAGAGTAGCACCCAAACAACAACCAAAACAACTAAACGTAGGGTATACAGGGTGTTTCAGTTTATTGTTGCATAACTTTAAGATTTGGTAGAACTTTTAAAATTAATGCATAAAGTCTATATAAACATGGATCGAAAAATGCGTGGCTTCCGAACTACAGGGTGTTTAAATTTACTTTCTAAAATAGTTTTTTTTAAATATTTCGAACAATATTTGATGTATAATAGTGAAAATTGGTATACAAGGGTTTTTTGCTACGACAAAACGAACCATGGGAATAGTTTTACTGTAGCCGCTAGAGGGCGCTCTCTACTGTACCTGCAGTGTATTAAAATGACCGAAAAAATTTTCTTAGTGCAATTTTTTGCTTTTTGAATAAAAAACTGATTCTTCGCACTTTTCTGCATAAAAAAGCTCTCCTGTGAGTTTTCGTTATAGTTAGCCGTTTTTGAGATATTTCGATTTTTAAGGTTCGATGCATTTTTAATTATTTATGATAAAATAACGTTAAAAGGTCAGTATCTCGATAATTTTTAGAAGCAGGCTGTGCCTGCAAATATTTCTGAAATTGAAAGCAGAATAAGGTTAAACGTCAATTAGTTGACAGTTAGTTTTGTTGTCTGTTGAAACCTGAAAAGTTTTTTTGCAATTGTGAATGCACGAAATTTAGTTTCTTTTGACTGTTTTTTTTGTAAGTTTTATAAAAATGCCATTTTTATTCTCCAATCATTTTGTGTATGGCTTTGTAAATGGAAACGCAGCAGAAGCAGCCAGAGAATAAGCACGAAGATTTCCAAACAGACGACATCCAACTCGTTCAGTACTTGTAAGAGTGCATCGCCAAATAATTGAAAATGGTTTTGCAAATCTCCAAAGGGATCAAAACATAAATGTTCGTCAGCGCAGATTTACCCGTGTGATTCTGCGTGAGTTTGATAGAGATCCGACCACAAGTGGGGAGAGTTTCTGGTGCCTTAGGAATTTCAGCAAGCCATGTTCACCGTGTTCTTAGAAATAACCATAGACGTCCTTACCATTTGCAACCTGGGCAAGGACTACAGTCAGGGGACGGAGAACGAAGATTCACATAATGTCAGTGGATTCTTGATAGAGCTGATAATAATAGGGAGTTTTTAAGTAACGTTTTATGGACCGATGAGTCATGCTTTACTAGACGTGGAGTGGTAAATTTTCATAATCAACATATTTGGTCGCATGAAAATCCGCATGCAGTTCGGAAAGAAATGTTCAGCATGAATTTAGTGTGAACGTGTGGATTGGTATCTACCGTAATCGATTATTTGGACCCTATCTTTTTCCTGCTAGGTTAAATGCTGCGACCTTCTTGGAATTTTTAAAGGCTGAACATGCAAATATGTGGGATGATGTTATGTTAGATTTAAGAAGATTGGCCTGGTTCCAGCTTGATGGTTGTCCAGCTCATTATTCGAGAATAGTTAGAAACTGGCTGGACGAAAATTATCCAGAAAGATGGATCGGCCGTGGAGGACCAGTCGCGTGGCCTCCACGATCCCCTGACCTAAATCCATTAGATTTCTTTGTGTGGGAATTTCTAAAAGAAAAAGTGTACCAGACTCCCGTAACCACAAGAGATATGCTAATAGACAGAATCAGGAATGCATGTGATGAAATAAGGCCTTATTTGAATAATGATATACCACGTTCGATCATTCGTAGATGTGAATTGTGTATTGAACAATTGGGTTTACATTTCGAGCCACTACTTTAGATTTTGTATGTTTGTCCTAACTATCCAATAGCATCCAATATTCATTTAATTTGTTAAAAATAATATTGGAAAATTAAACAAATTAATATTCTGTTTTTTTGTGTTTATCTGGAGTTAGGAATTATTGATGTGTTTAAAAACACAATCTAAACGATCATCTTAATTACTTGTAATGCCCAAATCGAAAATGTAAAAAAAATATTATTTTCCCATAAATAATTAAAAATGCATCGAACCTTAAAAATCGAAATATCTCAAAAACGAAAACTCACAGGAGAGCTTTTTCATGCAGAAAAGTGCGAAGAATCAGTTTTTTATTCAAGAAGCAAAAAATTGCACTAAGAAAAATTTGTCGGTCATTTTAATACACTGCAGGTACAGTAGAGAGCGCCCTCTAGTGGCTACAGTAAAACTATTCCCATGGTTCGTTTTGTCGTAGCAAAAAACCCTTGTATACCAATTTTCACTATTATACATCAAATATTGTTCGAAATATTTAAAAAAAACTATTTTAGAAAGTAAATTTAAACACCCTGTAGTTCGGAAGCCACGCATTTTTCCATCCATGTTTATATAGACTTTATGCATTAATTTTAAAAGTTCTATCGAATCTTAAAGTTATGCAACAATAAACTGAAACACCCTGTATACCAAAAAGGTGCTACTTGATAAACTGGTGATTGGGGCCAAATATCCCAAAAACCAAATGAATGACCGATAACCAACGCTTCAACGGGAAAATGATGAGCCACACGAATTTCAAGGAACCTACAGAAACAACATCACTGGTTGCCTATGGGTAGACCTCAAAACCGTATTATTTCGCAAACTAATGTTGCGGGTAACGATATTTTATGAGGAAATTTCTGAGATAGTCGTTAAGAAAATATTATAACATTAGTGTCCAAAACACTTCAACACAATCCTGAGTCGCTAAGAAATATACAGGGTGGCTCATCGAAAACGAAACAGACGCATTTACTGGCAGCTCAGTTTTTTTTTTAAAAACGTTCAGACCCGTCGTTTTTGTTTTCGAGGGGGACACAACTTTGGCAAAAAATCACGTTAACACGTGCAGCCCCCTGGGCGGGGGTGACACCAACCCTAACATCTTAAATGGAAAGGGGGGTCGAGTGATACCTTATTTTAAAGGTCTTTCAATTCCCTTTATAATGATGTAAAATACATGAGCTTAAGTTCAGTAGTTTTGACAATTTATTGATTTAAAGCTTAAAGTAGACTTTAATAGGTACATCAGATTAGTTTGTACTACTTTCAGAAGAAATTTGACTAAAAGAATTTATTTAATAAGTAAATGCTTTTCTTCACTACGTCCATGGTTTTTTTATCATTTTGTTGTTGAAAATAGCCATTAAAGCGTTTTTTGTAGCAAAAGTTATTTCTTGAAGAGAGATAAGGAAATCTCGTACATATTTTAAATAGGAATTTAGTACATAGTTTGCGATTCATTTGACCAAACTTTGTTGCTAAAATAACTTATAAGCTTTATTACTTAAATTAACCATGGTATATTCCACAGCAGAAAGAGTTGAAATTATCGAAATATATTAGAACAGCAGAAATATGTTATTTAATGAGCGACATGAGAACAGTAACGTGCATCGAAAATATGTTCTAGAACTTGTAGCTAAATTTCGGGAAACTGGGTCAGTCGCCAATAAAAAACGCAACATTGAAAATCCCATAAGGAACGAAGAATAGAAGTGGGGGTTTTAGGGCAAGTTTATGTAGATCCTACGTTAAGTACCCGCAAATTGGAGACTGTGTGTGGTGTTAGTCGACGTACTGTCCAACGGATTCAAAAAGCCCATAGTTTTCATCCGTATAAAATTCACCTGGTACAAGAACCTAATGAAGACGATTATGATCGGCGATTACAATTTTGTGAAGATATGAGTGAACGAATTATAAACGATGAACATTTTCTATTCAGCACTTGCTTTTCCGACGAATGTTCCTTTTTCTTAAATGGCGTAGTAAATCGTCATAACTGCCGATATATGTCCGATTCTAATCCCAGAATTTATCATGTGCTGGTTATTAAACCCACTGACATAAACATGGGGAACGCAAAATTGGAGCAGGAGCTGAAGTCTAAATTCAGGCCGAGTCAACTAAATGCGAATGTTACTGGTACTAGACTCATTAGGGATGGCGTGCTAGTCAACTGTGCTGATGTCAAGTCGCTTCAAAATTTGAAAGATGGTCTCAAGAGGCAAGCTGGAAATGCATTTAATGTTTATGAGCCGAAAAAACTTCGTCCGAAGATTGTAGTCTACAGTGTTGATAAATCAGCTGCCGAGGATGCCCGCCTTTCTGAAATTATCATCGCAGATAATGAATTAGATGCTACGGAAGCTGATATTCGTGTGGTTACTAATTTTAAATTTAAGGACGGTATCAATGTTGTCCTTGAAGTTACTCCTTCTATTTTTAAAAATGTTATGGGCAAAGGATTTTTATATATAGGTTGGAAAAGATGTAATGTAAAGGAGCATTTTAATGTTGCAAAATGTTTCAAGTGCTATAACTATGGGCATTATAAAAAAGATTGCAAGAGTTCAGCTACGATTTGTCCTCAATGTTCAGGGAATCATGAAAAGCGCGACTGCATTTCTTCTGATCTCTGTTGTATTAACTGTAAGACTTCCAACAATAAGTTTAAAACAAATTTTCCTACTGACCATTCAGCTAATAGCACTCAATGTTTGTGCTACCTTAACAAATTAGGACAACTTAAGGATAGAATTCAATATGAACAATAAAAACATAAAAATTGGCCACTTGAATTGCAGATCTATTTTCACTCATTTTGATTGTTTTGTTCATCTAGTATTGGATTTTGACTTTGATGTTATGTGCGTTTCTGAAACTTGGTTGAACAGTGATATCTCTAGTGGAGCAGTTGGTATTCCAGGATTCTCTTTACTTAGAAATGATCGCTGTACCAGGGGTGGAGGAGTTGGGATCTATTTTAAAAACTCTATGGCTTGCAAGCAAATACTTCAAGATTTTGATGGTTTTCTGGGAATTGAGCACATCTGGTTGTCTATAAAAACGCATGGTGAGGTATTGATAATTGGTGTAATTTATAGGCCCCCATCAGTAAGCAATAATGATTTTTTGGATTATCTGGACAATGTCCTTTCCTTTATTACTCCCCAGTTTGATCACATTATAGTTCTTGGAGATTTCAACGTCGATCAATCGTATGATAACGAAGTCAATCATTGCTTTATTTCATATGATTTCCATCAACTCATTACAGAGCCAACTAGAATAACTGCCTTATCACAAACGATAATTGACTTAATTTTTACCAGTGCAAATGAAAGAGTTGTAAACTCGGGTGTTATTGATAGTTTTGGCATATCTGATCACAAAGCAATCTACTGTGAGCTCTCACACCGAACATCGCGTCCTAAGCCGTTCATATTAAAATACAGAGATTACAGAAATTTTTCGTATGATGCTTTCAATTCAGACTTAGTAAATTTACCTTGGAATGATATTTTCTATATAAATAATCTCGATGATAAAGTAGCGCTGTTTAATAATCTAATAGTCGATCTTTTTGACAGACATGCCCCTGTTAGAACCTCTCGCATAACAAAACCTTTGGCTCCGTGGGTTACCCCTAACCTCAAAGCTATGATGAAAAAAAGGGATCAAGCTTTGCAAAAGTATAAAAAATCCGGTAAACTGTCGGACTTTGCTATATATAAAGAATTACGCAATTCTGTGTGCTCTGCTTTGAGACATGAAAAAGCTGTATTTTTGTCATCAACACTAAACTGTCGTAACTATAGGGATCTCTGGCAAGCAGTCAATCGCCTCAATATCAAAAGAAAACATAATACAGATATACCTCTACAGCTAAAAGAACCTTTTGAAATTAATAGTCATTTTCTTTCAGTCTTTAGTCCATCAAATAGCTGTCCTGAAGCTACTGCATTTTATAATTCAGCCAAATTTTCTAATATTTCTTTTTCTATTAATTTTGCTAATGTGGATGAAGTAAAAAAACTGGTTCTTGATCTAACGTCTAGCGCATATGGTGTGGACGAAATTAGTGCAAAAATGCTACAATACTCTATTTCTGTAACTGCCCCACACATAACTCATATTATAAATTGCTGCATAGAGGTTGGTTATTATCCGAGTTTATGGAAATATGCTCTTATAAAACCTTTGCCCAAAATAAGCATACCGTCTGTATATAATGACTTAAGACCAATTAGTATACTGCCTGCTCTGTCTAAAGTACTGGAGAAGGTGATCTATTTACAGTTATATGAATTTGTGATTTCTAACCAAATTATACCTGAATCACAGTCGGGATTCAGAAGGGGCTATAGCACAACTTCGCTCCTTTTAAATGTATCAGATGATATTATTAGATCTCTCGACGCTGGCCTTGCTACAGCTCTTGTATTTCTTGATTTTTCGAAGGCGTTTGATACGATTGATCACTGCTTACTTCTTGCAAAGTTACGATATTATGGTATAAGGGTGAATATCAGTTATTTGGGAATTCAATGTTCCTGCAAAAAAATCTTAATCCAATGGACAAATTGTGGAAATAGACCATTCAAATAGTGGAAGATGTCAATCTTTAGTTGGAACATATGGCGAAATTGAGGTAACCATTAAGATTTAGGAAAAATCTGATTGAAAGTTAACAAAATGTATACTCCCCTGGCATGTTCCATTCCCAAATTTCACTACAAACATCAACAAATCTCTGAATTATGTACTGGTATAACAATAAGCGGATACTCCTTGTATTACCTAATACATCTGATAACATATTTTCGCAAAAAGACACACTAAAAATATACATAAATGCGTAAAAAATCCCGTTTATTAGTGGTTCTTGAGAACAGTGTCACCCTCACCTGGCGCAATTCAAATTGCATATATTCATCAAAACATGGCAACTAAGCGACTTGACCTTGAGCAGCAAGTAGCAAATGAAGAAGGGATAGTGCGAAACTATCGTAATTTGGAAAACGAAGACCAGGGACGCGTCAGTAGCCCACTAACAGTTGGCCGATACCCTTTTGCCAGTGAGTGAAGCATTTCCCCTGGTAAGCATATCTTTGTGAATTTAAAAGTTACATTTTTGCGACTTTTTTAAAAAATTAAGATTTTTGAATACAAAAGCCATGAATCACGTTAAAATAATATAATAATCAAGATATCTTGCTTTTTTGGGGCTTACGCACGTTTTTGTCACTTCCCTGGTGTCACTCCCCTGGCAGTTTTTATGTCAGGGGAAATACACACTGCACAGGGGAAATACAAAGGCACCTTTTTGTATAAGATGTGTAGCTACTATACCAAATTCAACTTCAAGAGGCAGTAGATCTGAAATAGGTCAGGCATGAGGGGCCGGGCCAGACACGGCCAGACGCCTAGCGCCGCATTCAGTGCTCAAACGCTCATTGTCAGTGTTCATACCAATCTGTTACATCAATCAGCGGGCTGCACCTAAGAAGTTGCCTGGCCCAGTTTACAGCTCTGAGCGGCCTGCTTCCTGCTCTTGAAGTTGAATGTGGTAAAGACACTATTTCATTAATTTCAGATACCAAAAAAACCATGACTCGCTAAAATATCAAAATTATAAAAAAGCAAACCCGAGAGGAAAGATTGGAGAAAAAACGCCAAGCAGAAAGACCACGCGACCAGCGAATTAAAAATGATCCAATCAAGAATGCTGAGTTAAAAGAAAAAGAGAAGTATCACAGAAAGAAGGAGAAAGTACAAGTTAGAAGTATAAAATATCTGACAGATAGGGAACAGCGAGCTATGAGAAAGATATGGAGAGAACAAACTGAAAGATATAGGGATCGTGTGAGGCAAAAAACTATTGTTAACTATCCAGAGTCACCGCCGCCTTCGGACCATGAAGATCCACACTTCGATCCTCAAATATTGGACAATAGAGCTTCAGGTGCCAAAAGACCCTGAGAAAAACAGAGGAAACGGATAAATGAGCTTGTCAAAAAACAAAAAAACGAAATTGATCGATTAAAAAACAAGGTGAAGAGATTTCAAAGGAAACTGGATCACGTAAGAAGTCTAAAAATGTCACCAAAGTCGAAAGTGGACCGATTACTAAAAAAAAAAGCGAAACCAAGTAATCAGGAGAACGTGGAAGAAGTTAAAAAGCATCTGTCATTCAGTAAGGTAGTTCAAAATCACCTAAAAGAAAAATATAAGGCATACCAAAAAGAAAAATGAGAAGACACTTTCGTAAAGTATTGAGTGGTAGGTTTGTTAGAAAGTACAATGTTTTAAGTCAAATTGATATGAAGCCTGTGGAACGATAACCCACTGAGGGAGAGGTTTGATAGACGTGACAAGGAGAACAAGAATGAGTGAAACTAGAAAGAAGATAAAGAACGTAATTAATTAGAAAATGACTACATTAGGAAAAACAAAGTAAAAAAACAAAAGAGGGTTTTACTAGACTCAATGAAGCATTTACACGCACGGTTCGTTAAAACCAAAGGAGTGCCGATAAGTTATACTTCATTTTGTCGTTTGAGACCTTTTTGGATTCTATATCCAAACGTTCATAAAAGAGAAACATGCTTGTGTGTAATTCATGCAAATATGGAGTTGATTTTGCTCTCCTTAAGAAGAACGAAAATTATAGACTTTATGAGTTTTCAAGCAATGCTAAATTACTTATGTTTCTATCGCATGACATTTCCGACATAAAGTTGGAGAAGTATTAGAAAGACTGCCGGTGCCAAATATAGTAATGAGAGGAAATAGATTATTTTATAAATTCAGAACTCCTATACCTGTATTCGAAAAATGAGTATCTACTCGAATTCATAGAAAATATTATACCTATGTTAATTTTATTTTTATGCTAGCTACCGTTTTTTATTTATAAGCACTGATTGCGATTCAAATACTGACCATAAGTTTATGTCAATTTTTTGCTTTAAGTTTTTATAATTTTATTTCTATTATTATTATTATTACTCAGGTACATACATTGCTATCTATATTAAGTTGCAAGATACAAACAGCTATAGTGGTTTTTATTTATATTAGTTCTTGTGTGAGCAGGGTTCGCTCAGTTGATCCAAATGTTATTTTTTAAGAGACTAATAGAACATGTAGGATTTTGTTATTTTCAATAAAAAACTATTGAACTTATTTATATTCTTTTATGAAGTGTCCTTTAAGATCATTCACATGAGAAGTTGTCACTCTTCTGTCTCAGTTTGTCACTACCCTGTGTCTAGTGTCACTCCCCTGCCTACACATTTTCCCCTGGTAGCTGTAAAATCTCTAAAAATCAAAAAACTATCTGGTCCTGTCAAAGATGCATCACAAATAGTATGATCTTAAGAGGTAATGAATATGAAACTGAAATAAGTAATTTTTCTTAGGTACCACTAAAAACCCAAATACCTGATATTCACCCATAAATCAATTGGGCTGCCGACTTTTCAAATCTTACCTTCAGGGCCGTTACCAGTGTGTTGTGGTTGATAATAGCTCGTATTCTGACTTCCAGCCTGTGACTTCTGGAGTCCCTCAAGGCTCCATATTAGGACCTTTGCTATTTATTATATATACGTCTGATATTTTTAAAACTATCACTTATTGCAAGATACAAGGTTATGCTGATGACACACAATTATACCTGTCGTTCGATCCTAGATTTATAAATACCGCATCTGCTTATATTAATCAAGATTTAGAAAATATTCATTTAATCACAACTTAAACCTCAATCCAGATAAATGTCAAGTTGTTATCTTCTCTCCGCCATGTTATGAAATTTTTATGCAGCATATCGACTTAACATTAAATGGAAAATCAGTCTCAGTAGTTAAAAGTGCAAAAAATCTTGGTGTTATTTTCGACTGTAAGCTCAGATTTTTAAGAGTACGTCTCACTATTAGTGAAAAAGACTTACCTAGTTTTAAGGCTACTGTATCGAAATGGTGGTATTTTAAATTTTAAATTACGTAAAAAGCTCTCAGAGAGCCTAGTATTACCTATTTTAAATCATGCAATCACGCTTTATTATCCCTTCTTAACGTCTATTTTGAAATACAGACTTCAAAAGGTGCAAAATTGCTGTTGTAGATTTGTTTTTAGGCTCAAAAAGTTTGATCGAATCTCAGCTAAAATAAATGAGTTAAAATGGTTAAAACTGGAATATACTCATAAATATTATACTTCTATTTTAGTTCACCGTATTTTATCATCACAGAGCCCTGCTTACCTGAAAAGAAAATTAGTCTTTAGGCGTGATTTGCATGATTTAAATACGAGGTTCACTAATAAACTTTCTCTTCCTAAGTTTCGTTTATCCTTATTTAGAAAATCTTTTTCATATAATGCTGTTACTATATACAATAGTATCGAGATGACGCGCTTAAGTTTAGTTCTGTACCGATGTTTAAAGTCCTGGTAAGGAAATTTTATTACAATAGTCAATGTAATGGATAATTCAATAGTTTTTGATTATATACTCTTCGCTTTGCGGTTTTGTGTCTTAGGCTTTTGTTTATTTTCATTCAAATTATCTCATATTTTCTATGCTATTTTATATTTGATCACATCTGATAATTGCATTTTATGTATTATCTGTGGCTTTCTTCCTTGTTAGCTTTTATTTAGGGTTAAGTAGAGTAGCTTAGGCTAGTCTTCGCCCTGTTGCAGATTTCTGCATTGTATATAACAATGCTCAATAAAGACATAATAATAATAATAATAATAATAATCATGAGGTTCATACACAGCAGCCACAAAAATCAAATGTTTGGGCTGGTGTTTTTGGCGATCATTTAGTTGGTCCTTTTTTCTTACCTGGAAATTTGACCGGTGAAATGTTTTTGAAATTACTGGAAGACGCCATAGATCCTGCATTAACAGCCATAATTGAAAATCAGAATGATCAGCAGTACATTGCGAATAGGTTGATGTTCCAACAGGATGGTGCCCCACCACATCACGCATTACGTGTTCGACAATATTTAGATCTGACTTTTCCAGATGGATGGACTGGTAGAAGAGGTGCCATTGAATGCCCCCCAAGATCGCCAGATTTATCACCTTTGGATTTCTTTATGTGGGATCATTTAAAAAGCAAAATCTATGCTACTCAGCCAACATCATTAGAAGACCTGCGACAAAGAATTGTGAATGAGTGCCTTCAAATTACTCTTCAAATGTGCGGCAACGTTTTGAGCAAAATCTTTATTATTGCATGGAGAGTCATGGTACCCATTTTCAACATTTTCTTGCCTAACGGGTCAGTTCATTCTTCATTTTTAAATTACTTTGCTGCCAAATGTATTGATCTCAACTAATGATGATTTATTAGTTTTATTTAAGCTTTAAATCAATAAATCTTCAAAACTACTGAACTGAAGTACATTAATTTTATATCATTATAAAGGGAATTGAAAGACCTTTAAAATAAGGTATCACCCGACCCCCCTTTCCATTTAGGATTTTGGGGGTGGTGTCACCCCCGCTTACGGGTCTGAGCGTTTTTCAAAAAAGAACTGGTCTGCCAGTAAATGCGGCTGTTTCGTTTTCGATGCGCCACCCTGTATAATATGTGTGAACACATAATTTCAGGATTAGGTAGTTTCAATAGATCAATAAATTGTGAAATTTTTCAAAAGCAAGTCGATGAAAAGCGTTTTTCTTAGGAATCGGTAGAAATTCAAATTACAGGTAAGTGACGAAAATAGTAAAAAAAGATTCTGACACGTTACAAGCTTAATTCATGTTTCGTGGAAATTGTCCACCATTTTTCGTGCAATTTGATGTTATCATTCCGCCAATTTGTGGCGTAAGCTAATAGACCCACTGATCCACAGTTGATGTATGCCGCCCGAATATCATCCACACTATCTAAAGCTAATTAGGCATTGAAGCTTAAGATGTTTTGCATACATTATATACGTTCAATTAAGATGTTTCCTAGCAATCAACGATAATTGAATACGAAAACAGTAATTGATAGTGATCACAGCGATGGATCATCCAAGAGTACCTGCAGATAGAACGATAATCGAAAGCCTTGAATGTAGGCCCACAATCCTGCCCACAATGTTATTTATCGAGATGCTGAACAACAAATTGTCCAGTAGTACCGCGACGCCAAAAAGCGTTGGCGGTAGTAACTTTATTCAGTTCCTCGACATGTGGTATGATGATGCTCGAATATTTTCTGTATTACATGGTAATGAAGGTGTATCTTTTGAGGATATTTGAAACACATAACCCCGGATCTACAAAAATATTTAGAATATGAAAGTCATCAACACCATTATTAATGACACAATGGTCTAAAAGAACACTCGTATAGAGGTGAATGATGGAAATTTCAACTACGAACAACATAGAAGAGGAACAGAGCGTCCTGAGAGTACGGAGTACTAGATCATAAGAGACAAGAGGCAGACCAAAACTATACTAAGTGACATATAAATCCGAACACCCAGTTTAAATGGTTTTATTTTAATAAAATTTTGTATAAGTACTTAATGAAGCAACTCCTCTCGAAGTGCTTCTAGAGTCTGAGAAGGACGTTGCAAATTGAGCAATCTCCTACCCATCATATCCCACACGTGTTCAATTGGGGATAAGTCGGTAGATCTTGGTGGCCACGGTAACAATGTGACATCATTATGTTGAAAGAAGTCTATTGTGACTCTTGCAACATGTGGTCGGGCATTATCTTGTTGGAAAGTTGGATCTGCCAGGGTGTCAAGATAGGGTAAAAGATGGGGTTCTAGAACTTCGTGGATATAACGCTGCGCGTTCATGTTACCTCTGATGAAGATTAAAGGTGACTTGGAACCATAAGCTATAGCTCCCCAAACCATAACTCCAACGGTGTGATGAACATGTCTTTCAACAAAAAACTGTGGATTACTCCTTTCACCACGTCCCCTTCTAACCCTGGCACGACCATCGTGCATGCCTAAACAAAATCTAGACTCGTCACTAAAGACAATACTGTTCCATTCCTGATCCCAGAGTGACCGTTGTCTGCACCACTCAAGGCGATTACGTCGGTGTTCTCGAGTTAAAGGGAGGACCCAGTGTGGCCGGTATGAAAACAAGCCAAAACTTCTCATTCGTCGGTAAACACTTCGCATGCCAATAGGTCTTCCGTGTTCTGCAAACCATCCATTTGAAATGGACCTGATAGTGGAGAAACGGTCCCTTAAGGCCAATAATCTTAGGCGGCGATCTCCACGGTCTGTTGTTCTACGGCGGCGTCCAGTGCCCCTTGCTCTTTGCGTACGGCCTTCTCGAAGCCATGCCTGACAACACCTAACCACAGTGTCTACACTTCTTTGCACTCTAACTGCAATTGCCCGAAAAGAAAGTCCAGCTTCCCGAAGTCCCACTATACGGCCCCTATCAAACTCACTAAGTTGACGAAATCGTACAGGTCTCCGTACTCTAGGCATCGTAACCGAGCGTGAAGGATGTCAAGAACCAAAATCCGCCAACGTTGATTCTTTACTGCAGCTGAAATATTCATTTTTAGAGCGTTAATGAATTAAAAAAAAGCAGTAGAAAAACCGGAATGTCCAACTGAGAAGGCTGAAAATTTTTTCACTTGTTATTTACAGTAAGATAAATATATTCACCAACTTTTATTAAAACCATTTAAACTGGGTGTTCGGATTTATATGTCACTTAGTATATTAAGGTTTCACTAACGACAGCAAATTTGTACCAAGTGATCCGTAATCAAGATTGCTAGATTGGTGTGTATTTAGTCATCTATCCCGAAATTGGTGGATTGCTTGATGAGCAGATTAGTTCAAAATGAATTTAAAAGCATTATTTTTGTCAGGGTAGGTCTAATTCTACCAATTTGATGATATACAGTAATTATTTGTGCAATTCATTTGAGCAAGGTCAGCAGGTGGACACTGTTTATTAAGGATTTTCTAAAGCTTTCGATACCATTGCCCAAAAATTACTACTACGGTGTGCACGGTCAGCTCTAGAATTGGAGAAGCAGTAACTTATCTGACAGATGGTAAAATTTGGTGGATATACATCCCGCAGTATTCGTGTAACTTCTGGAGTCCCACAGGGTTCCCACTTAGGTCCGTTGTTATTTAATATATACTAAGTGACATATAATTCCGAACACCCAGTTTAAATAGTTTTATTTTAATAAAATTTTGTATAAGTACTTAATGAAACATAATAAGTAAATGATAAAAATTTCAAAATGATTGCACTGCTTTAAAGCCCTTTGACCTTTAATAATGTGTGGATGCACCCTGATGTGCTACGCATTCTCCAACGCGCCTAGGCATGCTTCTGATCAGGTGGTCAATGTCCTCCTGTGGTATCTCATTCCAGGCAACCACCAACTCCTCTCGAAGTGCTTCTACAGTCTGGGGAAGTTGTTGCAAATTGAGCAATCTCCTACCCATCATATCCCACACGTGCTCAATTGGGGATAAGTCGGGAGATCTTGGTGGCCATGGTAACAATGTGACATCATTATGTTGAAAGAAGTCTATTGTGACTCTTGCAACATGTGGTCGGGCATTATCTTGTTGGAAAGTTGGATCTGCCAGGGTGTCAAGATATGGTAAAAGATGGGGTTCTAGAACTTCGTGGATATAACGCTGCGCGTTCATGTTACCTCTGATGAAGATTAAAGGTGACCTGGAACCATAAGCTATAGCACCCCAAACTGTGGATTCCTCCTTTCACCACGTCGCCTTCTAACCCTGGCACGACCATCGTGCATGCCCAAACAAAATCGAGACTCGTCACTAAAGACAATACTGTTCCATTCCTGATCCCAGAGTGACCGTTGTCTGCACCACTCAAGGCGATTACGTCGGTGTTCCCGAGTTAAAGGGAGGACCCAGTGTGGCGGGAATGAAAACAAGCCAAAACTTCTCATTCGTCGGTAAACACTTCGCATGCCAATAGGTCTTCCGTGTTCTGCAAACCATTCATTTGCAATGGACCTGGTAGTGGAGAAACGGTCCCTTAAGGCCAATAATCTTAGGCGGCGATCTTCACGGTCTGTTGTTCTACGGAGGCATCCAGTGCCCCTTGCTCTTTGCGTACGGCCTTCTCGAAGCCATGCCTGACAACACCTAAGCACCTAACTGCAATTGCCCGAAAAGAAAGTCCAGCTTCCCGAAGTCCCACTATACGGCCCCTATCAAACTCACTAAGTTGAAGAAATCGTACAGGTCTCCGTACTCTAGGCATCGTAACCGATCGTAAAGGATGTCAAGAACCAAAATCCGCCAACGTTGATTCTTTACTGCGGCTGAAATATTCATTTTTAGAGCGTTAGTGAATTAAAAAAAGCAGTATAAAAACCGGAATGTCCAACTGATAAGGCTGAAAATTGTTTCACTTGTTATTTACAGTAAGATAAATACATTCACCAACTTTTATTAAAATAAAACCATTTAAACTGGGTGTTCGGATTTATATGTCACTTAGTATACATCCCGCAAGTATTCGTGTAACTTCTGGGTTCCCACTTAGGTCCGTTGTTATTTAATATATTTATTCATGACCTTGTGAGTTTAGTTTGCAGTGGAATTCTTTTATTTCCGGATGTTGTTAAGATTTTTAGAATCATTGGGAGCAAACATGATGCTGAATTGACTTAGAGCATGTTTCTCATGGGTGTGGAGTGAATGTCTTACTTTTATATGATGCGAAATTTTTTAAAATTACATTTAGCAGTGCTTGTTCTCCTATTCTTATAGCATCAACGGACTTGGGAGTTATTTTTGACTAAAAATTATCATGTAACGTACGTATTGAAAAAACAATCAATTCGATTTTATAAGTCGCCATTATGTTGATCTGTCACTTTTTTACTTAAAATTTTTTATTTTTCTTTGGTTCGTTCGTTACTTGAGTATTGCTGCTTCATCTGGTCCATCCAAGCATAATGCAGAATTTTTTTTGAGTATCTCTGGATATAAAATGGGTTTCATTGGGAAGAAGTATCGTTATACTTCTCTATATGAATATAACCTCTTTAGCGACGCAGGTTTCAATTTGATTTTCTAGCACAAAATTATCAACGGTCACATTGATACTGTTAAGAAAAATTTAACTTAATGTGAATGATAGGAGAACGCGACATACTGATACTGTCTTTGACCCCTTTCATCAAACAACTTTGGATTTAAATGAATCCATAACTCGTCGTCTTGGGTTAGGTAATAGATATATATATATATATATATATATCTAGTTTAGAAGTATACTAAGTGACATATAAATCCGAACACCCAGTTTAAATGGTTTTATTTTAATAAAAGTTGGTGAATGTATTTATCTTACTGTAAATAACAAGTGAAAAAATGTTCAGCCTCATCAGTTGGACATTCCGGTTTTTATACTGCTTTTTTTAATTCACTAACGCTCTAAATATGAATATTTCAGCCGCAGTAAAGAATCAACTTTGGCGGATTTTGGTTCTTGACATCCTTTACGATCGGTTACGATGCCTAGAGTACGAAGACCTGTACGATTTCGTCAACTTAGTGAGTTTGATAGGGGCCGTATAGTGGGACTTCGGGAAGCTGGACTTTCTTTTCGGGCATTTGCAGTTAGAGTGCAAAGAAGTGTAGATACTGTGGTTAGGTGTTGTCAGGCATGGCTTCGAGAAGGCCGTACGCAAAGAGCAAGGGGCACTGGACGCCGCCGTAGAACAACAGATCGTGAAGATCGCCGCCTAAGATTATTGACCTTAAGGGACCGTTTCTCCACTACCAGGTCCATTGCAAATGAATGGTTTGCAGAACACGGAAGACCTATTGGCATGCGAAGTGTTTACCGACAAATGAGAAGTTTTGGCTTGTTTTCATACCGGCCACACTGGGTCCTCCCTTTAACTCGAGAACACCGACGTAATCGCCTTAAGTGGTGCAGACAACGGTCACTCTGGGATCAGGAATGGAACAGTATTGTCTTTAGTGACGAGTTGTTTAGGCATGCACGATGGTCGTGCCAGGGTTAGAAGGCGACGTGGTGAAAGGAGGAATCCACAGTTTTTTGTTGAAAGACATGTTCATCACACACATATGGTTTGGGGTGCTATAGCTTATGGTTCCAGGTCACCTTTAATCTTCATCAGAGGTAACATGAACGTGCAGCGTTATATCCACGAAGTTCTAGAACCCCATCTTTTACCCTATTTTGGCACCCTGGCAGATCCAACTTTCCAACAAGATAATGCCCGACCACATGTTGCAAGAGTCACAATAGACTTCTCTCAACATAATTATGTCACATTGTTACCTTGACCACCAAGATCTCTCGACTTATCCCCAATTGAGGGCGTGTGGGATATGATGGGTAGGAGATTGCTCAATTTGCAACGTCCTCCTCAGACGCTAGAAGCAATTCGAGAGGAGTTGGTGGTTGCCTGGAATGAGATACCACAGGAGGACATTGACCACCTGATCAGAAGCATGCCTAGGCGCGTTGGAGAATGCGTAGCACATCAGGGTGCATCCACACATTATTAAAGGTCAAAGGGCTTTAAAGCAGTGCAATCATTTTGAAATTTTCATCATTTACTTATTATGCTTCATTAAGTACTTATACAAAATTTTATTAAAATAAAACCATTTAAACTGGGTGTTCGGATTTATATGTCACTTAGTATATATTGAAATTGGTTGTACGTAGTGGGGCAAAATTCCAGTGAATCATAATGAGCTGAAATTCGTCGGCAAATGCAAGAGCAAATAATTCGCCAATTTTATGAATGCATTAATTGTAGTAACGTGTGTTTCACAAAAACTGCTGCGAGAGAAAAAAAGACATGGTTTTCATAGACAAACACAAAATACTATGCACAAAAAAATGCTTCCAAGTGCTTGAAGGTAAAGACACGGAGATGGAACATTTGATAGAGTTACTGAAAGAATCTCATGAAGAAATTCTGGAAAAAGATAAACATATTGATCTGTTGAAGAAGAGAAATATGGTATTCGGAAACGACGCACTGGATATGGAAACAAGCTACAGTCAGGAGATTGATGACCAAAAAACCATAATCAGCAGATTGAATAAACAATTTGAAGACAAAAACAAATCGAATCAGAAATTTGCAACAAAACTAACAGAGACATTTTATCATTTACTTATTATGCTTCATTAAGTACTTATACAAAATTTTATTAAAATAAAACCATTTAAACTGGGTGTTCGGATTTATATGTCACTTAGTATATTTGCAACTGTCTAGGAGAACATTACAATGTGATTCTTTAACTGTTTTGTATCTGTAACAAGGTTTTACCCGTTGATTAAATAAATAAATATTATGTGATGTTACGAATCGTAAGTGGTCATAAATGCTTAATTTGGTAATTACCAGCTATAAGTGCCGTTGTTTTTATAATAGCCAGTGTTGTTATACCGAAATAATTCAGTTTGCTTTTCAGTGCGTTACAGTTACGTTCATGATTCTTCCAAAAGCTGAGAGCTGTTTGCTCGACAATTTATTTATCTCTGTTATCTGTCATAATGATTTTTAATCTGCACGTAAATACAACAGTGTTTATGCAATCAGACGAGCCAAATCTTATTTTCCATAGCGTTTGCAATGGTGTGAAGCGTTTGACATCGAGGCGAACCGCAAGAAGTCTTGGACGTAAGTTGAGGAACTACCGATGAGGTGTACCTGCAACTCATTGTTTGCACAATAAGTCACGTCTAAGGCGCGTTTAGGATAGTTTGCATAAATCTACAATATCAGATCATGGGTGATTGTGCCTTATTTATAAAAACTTAAAGGTTTTGTTGAATGTTTTCTATATTATCAAGTGTTGAGTTAATGGTGGTATGTTTATCTTCTGGAAAAGAGTCCGCACACGATATTTTTTTCTGTGATAAAACCTGCCTGTTTGTCATTCCCGTGGCTGTCCCTAACCTGACAATCTACATGGAAAATTAATGTTAGTTGCTTTATAAACTATGGTCCAAACGTTCTTCCTTACAAAAACTCGGGGTGTTGAAATTTTAGGAAAAAAATGGAGATTAATTAACATTTTCAGAACCGCTTCATATTTCACTGATATTTAGTACGTAGTGAAAGTTAATAAAGTTGCATATTTTTCAATGCAAAAATGTTTTTTAGCTTTAACAGTAGCGTGCGTACGGGTATTATCTTCGATATTTAAAAATGGTACGAAAATAGTTGTTCGCCAAATAAAAATTATTGTTGAATTCCCCATCCAATTCAAAACAAATGATCTCTCTTGAATTCTCCAAACAATTTGATGGCAAGTATTTAAATGTCTAGCAATCTTCCTCGTAGTCGTTTCAGGATGTTCTTCGACTTCGTGCAGCACTGCTTCCTCAACTTCAGGTGTTCTCACACTTAGAGGTCAACCTTCAGATGTTCCTTTTCGGACAGAACCAGTTTCAACAAGACGACGATGAATATTCTCAGATGTCAAAAGCCAGTGAAATATTCCAGAGCAACCAATCGTCAACAAACAGTGGACAGGAGTTCCTCAGGGCTCAGTATTAGGTCCCTTACTATATCTGATTTATACGATCGATCTGCAAGACTGTTTAGTCCACTGTAGTATGCAAACTTATGCAGATGATACTCAGTTAGTGTTTGGTTTCGATCCATCAAAGGTTGATGAAGTTTCTTTTAAAGTTAATTTAGATTTGGCTAACATCGGTGATTACTGTAACAAACACTGCTTGAAGATCAATCCCAATAAAACTACTGCAATGTTGTACTGTTCGAAGAACTCCTACCGAGAAATGAAGCAGAGGATTTGTGTTTTTTTGGATGAGACACTCATCCCTTTTGTGGATTACGCCAAGAATCTCGGTGTTACCCTTGATTTAAATATGAGATTCGATCGGCATGTCTCTTTCTTATCTAGAGTAACATATTTGCGTTTGAAACTCCTCTATTCCAATCGATACATCTTGAATTTTAAAACCCGAAAAAAGCTCGCTGAAAGTCTTGTGTTGTCTGTCATTTCTTACTCTCTTGTTCTGTATTACCCATGTTTAGACTACGTCCACAAAAGGAAATTTCAGAAAATTCAGAACAGCTGTTGTAGGTTTATTTTTGGATTGCGCAAGTTTAGTCGCGTCTCAGAACTCAACTGGTTGCGAATTGATAAGTTATTTTTATATCTTTTGACCATCTTCACGCATAAAGTTCTACTATCTAACAGACCAGCTTACCTCGCTAGCAAATTAGTTCACCGAGGTAGTTTTGTTACCAGAGCTCTTAGATTTAATGCTAACTTTAACATGCCTCCTCACAATACCTCGGTCTTTGTAAAGAAGTTACACCTATAATGCTGTCAAGCATTACAATGCAGTCAACAGTAGCTATCGATCCAAACAGGTTGTTTCTTTTAAGAAATTAATGAAAAGTCAGCTGCTGGAGTCCATTTAGTTCAGTTTTTCTTGTGCTCATGTGATTTTTTTTTTTTATTTTTTTTTGTTTGACTATTTTCTACTATTTTTTGTTTCAAATTTAAAACTCTCGCAATACTATCTGCATTTGTCTTGTGCAATCAATGTTGTCATTCTTATGAATTGTATATTTTTTTTTTGTATGTTATCATTTTGCTTATGTGTTTAAGTATTATTTTTTCCTGTTGTGGGGTTGAGTGCTAAACTTCGCCTCCTGCAGTTAATAAAAGCATCATTATTATTATTATTATTTATTGCTAAATTGCATTTTTCAATTATTACATTAATTTTCTCGGACAATAGAACGGTTTTTATTTTTTTACTCAAAAATGACGGATGAAGGAAAGCAATTCAAGAGAGATCATTTGTTTTAAATTGGACGGGGAATTAAAAATAATTTTTATTTGGCAAAAAACCATTGGTGTGCCATTTTTTTCTTAAAAAATATCGAATTCAATACCCGTACGTACTCCACTGTTAAAGCTAAAAATTATTTTTGCATTGAAAAATATGCAACTTTACTAACTTTCACTACGTACTAAATATCAGTGAAATATCTGAAGCGGTTCTGAAAATATTAATTAATTTCCATTTTTTTCCTAAAACTTCTACACCCCGAGTTTTTTTAAAGAAACATTTTTGGACCATAGTTTATAAAGCAAACTAACATTAATTTTTCATGTAGATTTACACCCTAAAATATTCGCATTTCATTAAGGAACACCCTGTATGACTAGTTAAGCATACTTGAATTAAATATTTTTGAACTTTGTCTCTTGAAAATCCCGTCATTCCCGTGCCGAAGTTTTTATAAAATCAGACAATCTGCGTATGCCCGACGTTGAAAGCGAATATGTTGTCTGTCAAATTGCTTTCAAGCAGGTTGTAACCTGATGATTCATCATGGGAAGTTAAAAATAATTTAGGTGATTGTAATTTCTTCAAGTAATTCCCTTCAAATAAAGTTCAACTAATTTCCCTGTCACACTGTGACTTATCTCAATAATTTAATAAATAAATTTTGCTCGATATGCCATTCCCGTGCAATTTTTTTTTAACACGGGAATGACATGCTTAACAGGAGAATGACGAATATGACAAAAAATCCAACTGGTGATTGAAACTAGCCGCCAAACAAGGATGTATCTTTGTGGATAGAATGGTAAAAAGATATCTAAAAGAAACAAAGTCCAGCGATTTAGGGGAAGAAGGGAATTAGCGCGTAAGATGAAGGTTTAAAAAGGAAGCCTGAAATATACAAGAAGAGTTTTTATAGACTTCTAGTTAGACAAATCATGGAAAAAAATAATGAAACGTCAGATCTAGAAAATCTAGAAAATTTGACAAATACACTGATCAACAGCCAAAAAATATCCTAAATAAAATCAACAAAATATTACTATTTTTAATGTGCTAAAACCGGAATGAAACTTATTTTTTCAATATTAGTTCAAGTTTTAGAGATACGGTAATTATATGTGTTCCTGCTGTGTTAGTATACTGTAATTCACAAGAATGCACGTGCTACATTTTTATATTCGGCAAGGAAAGATGATCTAATCGGCGTGATTGTGTTACGTTATACATACGTGTACATTATATTGTTTTATATTAGCCATTTTTTCCTCAGTTGGCTGACAGCGTTCATGCAAGATGTCTCGAAAGTGTGTAAACAATCAAGATCAGTTTTGTTACGTGTGTGGTGATGTGACTTTTGCGTCTCAGAGAAGGTCTATTACTCCACTAATAACAAAGGCATATCAGCTTTATTTCGGTTGTAAACTAGGTGATCAAGACAAACAGTGGGCACCCCACATCTGCTGTAATACATGTGCTTCAAATATGAGGAGCTGGTTAAATGGCAAAAAACGATATATGCGCTTTGCTGTCCCAATGGTTTGGAGAGAGCCTACAAATCATATTAATGATTGTTACTTTTGCATGGTACCTTGTGTTGGACAAGCCACAGGTATGTCCAAGAAAAAAAATCGGTTATTAACTACCCAAACATACCATCTGCGATGAGACCTGTGCCTCACAGTGACGAAAATCCTATTCCAAAACCCCCAGAATCCTACACTTGCGAATCACAAAACGAATCAGATCATGGCGATCGAGTGATTCGTCAGGAAGAAGATATGCCATCAACGTCAAGAGATCCTGATTTTATACCGAGCACGTCATGCCACCAACCGCACAAAATAACACAGTCAGAATTAAATGATCTTGTAAGAGATTTAGAACTTCCAAAATGTAAGGCAGAGTTACTTGGATCAAGACTGCAGCAGTGGAACTTATTAGAAGACGATGTTTCGGTATGTGTTTTTCGTAAACGCCACAAAGACTTAGAACCATTTTTCAATATGGAGAATAACTTGGTTTTCTGCAGTAACATTAACGGCTTACTGGCGGCTTTAAATATAAACTATAACCCAGAAGAATGGAGATTGTTTATAGACAGTTCAACATTGAGTTTAAAGGCAGTGTTATTGCATATTGGAAATATTTTACCATCTCTTCCTGTAGGGTATGCAGTTCACATGAAAGAATCATATGACAATATGAAGTACCTATTGACATGCATAAAATACGATGAGCACCAATGGCATATTTGTGGTGATTTGAAAGTTGTTGCACTTTTACTTGGGCTGCAGCTAGGCTACACAAAGTTTTGCTGTTTTTTGTGTGAATGGGACAGTCGGGCAAAGGCACTTCATTACACCAGACAATACTGGCCTGTTCGTCAATTCCTAGAGCTAGGTCAAAAAAATGTACAGCATATGCCATTAGTAGATTCGAACAAAATTTTATTACCACAATTGCATATCAAGTTGGGCCTAATGAAAAACTTTGTCAAGGCATTAGATAGAGATGGGTCAGCTTTTCAATACCTGCGTCAGAAATTTCCAAGACTAAGTGAGGCAAAGGTTAAAGAAGGTATTTTTGTTGGGCCACAGATTCGAAATATTTTGAAAGATACACAGTTTGAAAATACTTTAACAGGGATTGAAAAAACTGCTTGGAATGATTTCCGTCTGGTGGTCACTAATTTCTTGGGAAATAGCAAAGCTGACAACTATAAAACCCTTGTCAAAAATATGCTGTCATTGTATCAAAAGATGGGCTGTAATATGTCTCTTAAGATACATTTCCTACACTCACACCTGGACTTTTTTCCTGACAATTGCGGAGCCGTAAGTGATGAGCACGGCGAACGTTTTCATCAGGATATTGCAACAATGGAAAAAAAGTACCAGGGAAAGTGGAATCCGTCCATGCTTGCAGACTACTGTTGGACTCTTGGTAGAGATGCTCCAGAAACGATCCATAAAAGAACAGCAAAAAGACAGCGCATACAGTGATTCTTATAAGTATATGAATCTTGTTACTTTTTTTAATATATCCTTAAAAATAAAAAGTTTTTTTTCTAAACCGCAACTAATTTTTTTATTTCATTATCATTTTTGGATTCAGCGCCCCAAAATTAACAAAGAAGTGCACTTTTCCCACAAGATACAATTAAAAAACTAAAACTTGTTGTCCAGTGATATTGAACCTTGGAGAGTTAAAAAATTAAAGAAAAGCAGAATATTCGGAGAAGCAGTACAGTGGCAGTTGGTAAATACTTATCAAGAATTAAAAGAGACTAAGGAGTCTTTAAAAAAATGTTGTATAGCAAAGTGGTAAAGAAATACAGAATACGGACCAAACTTTCCACAGTCTTGAGATTTCAAGACTCATCAAATAACAAAAAGATCGATATAACAAATGATTGAAAAAAGGCTGAAAATGTCTAAAGAACAGAACTTATTAAAGGATTGAAGACTTTTTAGAACTAGAGGATATGCCCTGGCAAAAACGAATTTGTGAAAAAAAATAAAGTAACAAAACAGAAAAGTTTCTTCTTAAACACTTGGAAGAATCTTCCCCAAAAATGCCTACTTGCTTCAAAATAAGTTTACACATTTTTTTGTCTTGCTAGAACCTTCTATGTTAAGCGTACGAGAATTCGTGACAGATTCATTTGTAAATGTATTTATTACACACGCCAATATGGAAATGATTGTTCACAGTCTGAAGGTAAATGATTTAGCTTCCATGAAAAACTACCAATGATATACCTAAACAACACAAACATATGGTGAAGACTGCCTTACGCGTAAATGCAACGACTGTGAAAATGCCAAACCCCTTTTTTTAAAGAGTAGTTTCGAAATGAGGCCTTACAGAATTTTCAATGGATTTATTTGAAACAGCATTGTTGAATGTCTCCTAAATATATAGTTTCATATTTTTCGTGCATCGACATTCCCGTGTTTAAAGTTTGTCATTCCCGTGTACAGGTCATCGTTCCCGTGTAATTTTTTTCCCAAAAACACCAAATAAATCCAAAATTAGACAATACGTAGCTGGTTCAATGTCCCACAGTACCTATCACACTTTTTCAGAACACATTCAAGTGATTGTTGAAGTGATAATTTTATATTATTTGATCTGTCGAATTACTTTTCAATTTTCTCAGTATTCGCACAATCACCCTCATACGGCACAAGTACATTATTTGCACCGGAAAAGGGAAGATTCCATAACGTCGAATCAAAGATAACCTTCGCTTAATGCCATATGGGATACACATCATAGAACTGGCGGCTAAAGGAGTGAAGACTATGAAACCGGCCATATGTCTTATCACTATCAGAAAAGTATGTGGATTAATTAAATTAAACTAGAAAACAATGTTACTGAAAAAACCCTCAGAAAAAATTGTAACACGGGGAAAGCAACGGCACAAAGATTCAGGTTGAGAAATAACATCCTTGGGGTTTGAAGTTTACAAATAATTTAATATTCTCTGAACACTCCTTGTTATTTTAGGTGCAACGTTTAGTCAAATTTTATTTTGTGCGTTTTGAGTCCGCACATTAGGTTTTGGGGGTGGAGCTGTTCCTCGTAACCACACCCTCTCCCCCCACCCCAAATTCCTCCACTGTGTGTCATTATTTTTCGGATACTTCTCCGGAACAT
Source organism: Acanthoscelides obtectus (assembly GCA_963669975.1). Taxonomy (NCBI): domain Eukaryota; kingdom Metazoa; phylum Arthropoda; class Insecta; order Coleoptera; family Chrysomelidae; genus Acanthoscelides; species Acanthoscelides obtectus. The sequence goes on along the minus strand of CAVLJG010000009.1, from coordinate 2,832,940 downwards.
TATCTTTGCTTCCGATAATAAATATTATGGCATTCACAAAACTGGAGTTGACAAGCACAATCAGCTGATTTGTTTGAGGTTATGTATAAGGCTTCTGAAACAGCTGAATATGTAAAGCTCATACAGTTACTTCCGCGTGACAATACGAGCAAATGTGACTACAGCGAGATGTAAATAGACGACGAACGAACGATTGTATCCCGGCTGCCCGGATATTCTCTAAATTTGAGGTTAGGTCTCTCACCTTTTTCATAATTCCGGTCTTTCTCTTCGAGAACGTCGTATACCGCCTGAGTTTGTTCTCGATATACTCCATTTTGATCTTGACACGGCCTTTGGTCTTCTTGCCATTACTAGGCGGTGATTTCTTGGACTGCATAGCACCGTAAGGTTCATCGTTGATGTCGTTAACCCCGCATGAATCTAAGCCGCCCATGCCTTGCTGGGAGATCCCTTGGTTACCGGCCCTGTCATCGTACATGTCCGATTTGAGCACCGAGGATCTGCCCCCACAAGCGCTGGACACCATCGTGTGCCTTGGAGAAAGCTGTTGCAAGCTGGTGGAAGGCCGACCGTAGATGTCAGGGGCTGTTTCCCCGGAAAGGAGATTCATGCTGTATCCCAGATTGAAACGGGAGTCTCTCCCTCCCGGCGGTTCCATTTCGCACCACAGTTTGACAGGGAACCGGCACACTTTAGGAAAGGAAACGAGGGATTCGCGACGCACTTGTCACTATCGAGTGTCTACCGAGCACGGAACGTCGACTTCGACGAAAGCGACGTATAGATACGTTCTCCTCACGTCGCTAGACGAAACTGAACGTGCGCCACGAGACGGAGCGAGACGGAATGGTGTACTCAAATCGCCGTTGCTGATTCCTGCAGCGTTGCCAAGTCCTCTACAAGAATACATAATTTCATATAAATACCGTTTTCAGATTTCAGCTTCTTTTCGAGTATCATTGCGCTTTGATTGTAGAGCGCGCTTGTTCTTGATGAGAGACAAAAAGATAACATACTATCACGACGTGGATTCATCATCACTTCGTGTAAAATTAAAAACAAAATATACTAAGTGACATATAAATCCGAACACCCAGTTTAAATGGTTTTATTTTAATAAAACTTGGTGAATGTATTTATCTTACTGTAAATAACAAGTGATCAAATTTTCAGCCTTATCAGTTGGACATTCCGGTTTTTATACTGCTTTTTTTTAATTCACTAACGTTCTAAAAATGAATATTTCAGCCGCAGTAAAAAGTCAACGTTGGCGGATTTTGGTTCTTGACATCCTTTACGATCGGTTACGATGCCTAGAGTACGGAGAACTGTACGATTTCGTCAACTTAGTGAGTTTGATAGGGGCCGTATAGTGGGACTTCGGGAAGCTGGACTTTCTTTTCGGGCAATTGCAGTTAGAGTGCAAAGAAGTGTAGACAGTGTGGTTAGGTGTTGTCAGGCATGGCTTCGAGAAGGCCGTACGCAAAGAGCAAGGGGCACTGGACGCCGCCGTAGAACAACAGACCGTGAAGATCGCCGCCTAAGATTATTGACCGTTTCTCCACTACCAGGTCCATTGCAAATGAATGGTTTGCAGAACACGGAAGACCTATTGGCATGCGAAGTGTTTACCGACGAATGAGAAGTTTTGGCTTGTTTTCATACCGGCCACACTCGGTCCTCCCTTTAACTCGAGAACACCGACGTAATCGCCTTGAGTGGTGCAGACAACGGTCACTCTGGGATCAGGAATTGAACAGTATTGTCTTTAGTGACGAGTCTCGATTTTGTTTTGGCATGCACGATGGTCGTGCCAGGGTTAGAAGGCGACGTGGTGAAAGGAGGAATCCACAGTTTTTTGTTGGCAGACATGTTCATCACACTGTTGGAGTTATGGTTTGGGGTGCTATAGCTTATGGTTCCAGGTCACCTTTAATCTTCATCAGAGGTAACAGGAACGCGCAGCGTTATATCCACGAAGTTCTAGAACCCCATCTTTTACCGTATCTTGACACCCTGGCAGATCCAACTTTCCAACAAGATAATGCCCGACCACATGTTGCAAGAGTCATAATAGACTTCTTTCAACATAATGATTGTTACCATGGCCACCAAGATCTCCCGACTTATCCCCAATTGAGCACGTGTGGGATATGATGGGTAGGAGATTGCTCAATTTGCAACGTCCTCCTCAGACTCTAGAAGCACTTCGAGAGGAGTTGGTGGTTGCCTGGAATGAGATACCACAGGAGGACATTGACCACCTGATCAGAAGCATGCCTAGGCGCGTTGGAGAATGCGTAGCACATCAGGGTGCATCCACACACTATTAAAGGTCAAAGGGCTTTAAAGCAGTGCAATCATTTTGAAATTTTTATCATTTACTTATTATGCTTCATTAAGTACTTATACAAAATTTTATTAAAATAAAACCATTTAAACTGGGTGTTCGGATTTATATGTCACTTAGTATATCTACCTAGGTAGGTATATGAATCAAGACGTTCGAAGAATAATATTAGAGTCGATAAACTTTAAAAAAATTGTATCCAAGTAGTTAATGCAACTCCTGAAACGTATTATGTGGTTATACCGTTGATTATTTATACTGACCACATTTGTGTTGAAGGAAAGATTTTGGCCCAATATGGCATGGAGATCACACAGGGACCGATCTAGAAAATATTGTTGAGTGTGCATATGAATTTGAACTTCTTGGGAGGGAGCATGATTCATGTTCAGAATGATACTCGTCTTGGGGAGGGGGCTTGTGCAACTGAAAATTAAAAAGCCGGGTGCGTGGAACGTGTGCCGCATCAGTGCTTCTTAGAGCGAATACCCTTGTGACATTCTGACAATTGAAGAGCGGGGGGATGTCCTATTCTACATTTTTTATACTCCAACCCCTACGAAGGCCTAAGGACTAAACACCCATGGGGTACCGTATCAGTATGAATCTTGTAAATAAAATAATAATTTCAATAGACCACAAGGAAACTGTAATTGTAGTATTTGTATATCTTTGTAAGGCATTTGATGTTGTAAGTCATGATATTTTGTTATGCAAACTTAGTGATCTGGGATTCAGGGGATTATTTTTCAATCTTTTAAGATCATATCTAGTGGGTATGCGGCATTATGTTAAAACAGGTAATAGTGGAAGTGAAAGTTTGTCTAAGCGTGTGGTGTACCTCAGGGATCTGTTCTTGGACCTCTCTTATATTCTCTTTACGTTTTAAGCTTGCGTTATGCTAATCTTGTGTGTATTTTTTTTAATTTGCTGATGATACTGCACTATTATACACATGTGATAATGAATCTAACCTAGAAGCTGTGATAAATAATGATCTGGATCAGTATTATAAATGGTTATTGTGTTTATGGTGTATAGACGTAAGAGTAATAATATTGTACCAAAGATAAATAACGTTGTGTTAGAAGAAGTAGACTGTATCAAATATTTAGGTTTAAGAATTGATGATGATTCAACTTGGAGTAAGCACATTAACCACATAATCAATAAAATTACTTCTATGATTGGTGCATTATATAAAAATCGTTATCTAACAAATGCTGTTGAATATAATGTGTTATTTTTCTTCACATCTTTGATATTTGCTTCCTGTGTGGGGCATATGCGGAAAAGTTAATTTCAATAAAGTGCAAATAGTCCAAAATAAGGCTCAAAAAAGATCATAAATTTGATCGATTTATGCACACGCCAAGAATTAAATATCTTGGATTTGAAACAGCGATTAGCAGTAGATTAATGTAAATATACATATACTAAGTGACATATAAATCCGAACACCCAGTTTAAATGGTTTTATTTTAATAAAATTTTGTATAAGTACTTAATGAAGCATAATAAGTAAATGATAAAAATTTCAAAATGATTGCACTGCTTTAAATCCCTTTGACCTTTAATAATGTGTGGATGCACCCTGATGTGCTACGCATTCTCCAACGCGCCTAGGCATGCTTCTGATCAGGTGGTCAATGTCCTCCTGTGGTATCTCATTCCAGGCAACCACCAACTCCTCTCGAAGAGCTTCTAGAGTCTGAGGAGGACGTTGCAAATTGAGCAATCTCCTACCCATCATATCTCACACGTGCTCAATTGGGGATAAGTCGGGAGATCTTGGTGGCCATGGTAACAATGTGACATCATTATGTTGAAAGAAGTCTATTGTGACTCTTGCAACATGTGGTCGGGCATCATCTTGTTGGAAAGTTGGATCTGCCAGGGTGTCAAGATAGGGTAAAAGATGGGGTTCTAGAACTTCGTGGATATAACGCTGCGCGTTCATGTTACCTCTGATGAAGATTAAAGGTGACCTGGAACCATAAGCTATAGCACCCCAAACCATATCTCAAACAGTGTGATGAACATGTCTTTCAACAAAAAACTGTGGATTCCTCCTTTCACCACGTCAGGTCTCCGTACTCTAGGCATCGTAACCGATCGTAAAGGATGTCAAGAACCAAAATCCGCCAACGTTGATTCTTTACTGCGGCTGAAATATTCATTTTTAGAGCGTTAGAGAATTAAAAAAAAGCAGTATAAAGACCGGAATGTCCAACTGATAAGGCTGAACATTTTTTCACTTGTTATTTACAGTAAGATAAATACATTCACCAACTTTTATTAAAATAAAACCATTTAAACTGGGTGTTCGGATTTATATGTCACCTAGTATACTTATCAGCATTCATAATACATTTCACAAGATGTAAGTTAATTTTGCCAGCCGTTGAAGAGGTTTTAAAACACAAACCTGCATCTAATATCATTAAAAGAATTTCCTTAAGCAACAATACTGTTGAAAGACGTATTGATGAAATGAGTTCTGATATTGAAAGCTTCTTATGTAATTATTTGCAAACGACCCATTTCTCTATACAACTGGACGAGTCAACTTTACCTGATAATGCAGCATTATTATTGGCATATGTTCGTTTTATTATGAATCAAGAAATCTACGAAGAACTGCTCTTCGCAAGAACTTTGATAACCGACACTAAAGGTGAATCAATATTTCATGTTTTGAAGGATTACTTCATTGAAAAACCAATTCCTTTATCAAATATGATATCAGCAGCTACAGATGGAGCACCTGCCATGGTTGGACGTTATCGTGGATTTATAAGCAATTTAAAACAAAATGTGTCAGGGGTGTTAGCAATACATTGCGTCATCCATCGACAACATTTAGTTGCTAAAAATTTGAGTGTTAGATTGCATGAATCACTTCATTTAGTCATTGATGCAGTAAACCGAATCCGAAGCAACGCGTTGAATACGCGGTTATTTGCGCAGTTGTGTGAAGAAAATGACGAACACTTTCATCAATTACTCCTTCACACTGAAGTACGCTGGCTGTCGAAAGGCTTATGTTTGACAAGATTTTTTGCACTTTTTGAGACTATTTTAGAATTTCTGGATACTAAAGATAAAATTTTAAAAGAAAATTTGATGAAGAGGAAAACAGACATCGCCTATTTAACAGATTTGTTTACAAAATTTAATATGGTTAATTTGCAATTACAAGGCGACAGTTTAAATTTGATTAAAACAAAGTCCATCTTATCAGCGTTTCTTGCCAGAGTTAAACTAATGAAGCAAAATATTGGACGGGGCGAATTTTCTTAGTTCCCCAATTTGTCACAGACAGGCTGCCAGGAAGACGACGTTTCAACTTACGTTCAACAATTAAATGCCCTCTATTCAGATTTTGAATCTAGGTTTGAGGATATTTTGACTATGGTAATACCACCGTGGATAATTAATCCATATGGTGACATAGAAGAAACGAATGTCATAATACAAGAGGAACTGACTGAACTAAGTACAAACGAAGAACTTAAGGTTCAGCTTAAAAACGGATATCAGCAATTCTGGCTGCAAAACAACATAGCCGTTACTTATCCCGTATTATGGAATATAGCGAGGAAATTTTTAATTTCCTTTCCATCGTCATACCTAGTGGAAAGGGGGTTCAGCGCTGTTACCAATCTCCTAACGAAAAAAAGAAACAGACTGGACATGATTAGCCGAGAAGATTTAAGATTAACCCTTACAAAATTGACGCCAAATGTTGATAATTTATTATTAAAGCATCGGGTTCATCCTTCTCACTAAAAATATTAACTTATTGCTTATGTTATTTTGTTTATAGTTTATTTTATGTTTATTGGTGTCTGACCAATAAATGCCCGCATTGGGAATAAGTGCCCGCATTGATTTTTTTAAAGAACCCCGCTTTATAGAAAATATTTTTTTTTAAATCATTCTGAAAATTCAAAAATAGGTAGTACACACTAAAATTCGTTAATTTTTTGCCTATTTTTAAACGTATAAGAAGCGGAATTTAATCAAACTAACAGTGCACTTATTGTAGAACATACGTTTATGTTATAATTAATAAACTATTTTAAGTAAAAAACTTTTTTTTTATTATTTTTCACTTTTTTTATTTTATCCCTCTTATTTTTTTTTCCAATGCGGGCACTTATTGGTCAGACACCTGTTTATTTAATGTTACGTATATTTTACATAACAGATACAAAATTTTGTTTTGAGTAGTTTTAATTTAAATTCAATTAATAAATGCATGTGTTTTTACTTTAAGTTTTTAACACTAAACTTCACTACAGTTATAAATTTACAGGAAATCAATATCAGGTAAGTAGGGGGTCTACCCAACACGGAAAAACATGGCAAGGGGTCTACGACACAAAAAAGTTTGGGGAACTCTGGTTTAGACCATAAAATTATGTTTGTCTTTACTGCAGACTAAAATGATGACGTAATCGTCATCTTTCGTGATTTCGACTATATCTGTGCCCTCTTGCAGAAAGAGGAAACTTTATATTTGGATGTCAGTCTAGGTACCAGGCAATCAATTTGCGATAGCAAAACAGAACAGTCGATGTAACCATGTAGTAATTTGTATAAAAATATGATCGACGCTCCCTCTTCGCTGTCCAAAGAAGGGACACCAAATCTATTCAATAACAATGAGGAGCCATATCGTTTTGGAGGATAGACGCCATCACTCCTATAACATAGATATTTCGGAAATGTCGTTAGCACTTTTTCGATATTATTTCTGTATGTCATCATGACAAAACCTCAGTCTAAGATCAAATGGTCGCCATAGCTAACGTAAACATTTTAATACGAAAATGAATCGATGCAACTGCAAGCCGTAAATCGATGGATAAATGTTACTTTATTGTCTAATATTTGATACAACTCAAAGCATCCTTCATGGATTCTCCACAGTATCAACGCGGATATTCCGCATGTATCACTTTTAATTAACTCCAGTATTGTTTCTGTTCAGCATTCTACAATTAATCCGATACTTTTGGAGAAACAGATAATAGATACGGGTGCCTCGCCAAAAAATATTAGCTGATTTCCCTCCCCCAGTCAATTGTTGACAACAGCATTCCATCCACTGTTGATGATCCACAGAAACCCGTCTACACTATACGTCCGAATTTCATGAGGCATTTGACAGAGGGAGGGATTACCGATCCCCATCTAAGACACCTTTTCCTTATATGGACCCAAAACGTAACTAAATATGGTATTGGACCGGCCCCTTTACCATTCAGACTGGTGGCTTATCGGTTTTTTACAGTAGTTCGCTACTATAGGATCGTCTCAGTACGACCAGCGAGTGCTACGTTGCCAAATCGATTACATTTTACGTAGTTTATGAGAATCGTAATGGGTTGGTAACGTAACGTTTTCTCTAATATTATACGAAGTGTGAAGTTGGCCCAACTATCAAAACTGAAATTTGTCATTTTAGCAAGAAATTATTAAAAACCAGAATTTACTTTTGATAACATATGACTTTATTATTTAATATTAGCCTAAAATACTACATTTTTTTGTAACAAAAAAAAATCTTACGAATTCAAAAAAACTCTCGATTAATAAAAATCAACGACACCAAATAGCAATAAATCACCAATGCGCTACATCGCCTTTTCGACTGATTAGTGATTACTGCTTCGATACCGTCTTGACCTAGTGTCAACTAATGTTTGGCACTCGTCTGGTGTAAAACTGTTCCAAATTTCTTGCAGTCGGGTTCGCAATTCTGAAACGGTTCTTGCGGGACTCGATCGGAGTTTTTGTCCATGATATGCCACAAGGTTTCAATCGGCGATGGATCAGAACTACTCGTCGTCATTTTGAAAACTGAAATATTTTTTCTAACATCCAATATTTTACTTTTTCGGTCGTATGGCAAGAGGCACCATCTTGTTGGAAGATACATTCAATATTGTAATTTGGTGTATTAAATTATTTTGAAGCACATTAGAGTATATATATAAATAGCATAAAAACCTTTGGTCGGCGCGTCCTTTGTAATTTCATGACGTATCATAGGCGTGCGGTCATTTATTTAGAACGATAATAATAATGTTTTTATATCACAATAAATGGATTTTACTATCTTCTTATTTTTGTTGATTTGGGATAAAAATACTTATATTGGGAGTTTAATTTATGTTGACTGAAAGTTAAGAAATGGAAAAATTACAGAATTCCAACGTTTGACATAGGCAAATATTTACATAGCAGGTAGGTATATAAAAAGGTATATAAAGACTTACATTATAGGTATTTATATATCATCCTCGCCTTCGGAGCTGTCGCTAGAGTCATCTTGTAGAGGAATTACAACGGGATTTACAGGAGGCAAAACACAATATTCATTTTCTTTTTCAATAACATGCCTAGAACACTGCTTCCATAGGTCTGTGGCAGCAATATGAGATACGGCATCTCTTATTGTGGCCAATAGCGATTCACTTAATTGAGGGGTCTGATTATGTTTTCTTACTTTTTTTTAAAGCAGCCCAGACCAACTCAATCGAGTTAAAAATGCAGTAATAGGGAGGTAGACGTAATACTTCATGGCCATTTTGCTGAAGCAGATTGTCAACAACATACTCTTTTTCAAATTTTTGTCTTTTAATAAGATCCAATAATATGGCTTTGGTTGATTTTTGTGGTATTTCCATTCCCTTATCCTTCATAAAATCAATAATGTCTTGTTTTTTTGTGCCTGTATTCGGAATTTTGTTTTTCTGTCGGGAATGGTATGGCGCATTGTCCATAATAATCACTGAATTTGGGGAAATGTTTGGTATTAACTGCTGCTCTATCCACTTTTCAAATAAGTCGGAGGTCATGTCCTCATGATAGTCGGCACATGATTCTTTGATATTTTTGGCAGATAACAGCAAGGCATTAGGTATAAATCCATTTTCACTGCCAGCATGGAGAATAATGATTCGTTTTCCACGGTTGCATGGTGCATTTAAAATGCACTTGTTGCTGTCGTCAACCCAGCCGTACTGCACAACATCATGGGTATCATACCACGTTTCATCCAGGTAAATCAGATTTCTTTTCTGCTCTCTATAGATTTTAACTTTGTGCAAAAATTCTTGGCGCAATTCAACGATTCGAGACGACTCCATAATCACCATTCTTTTATCTAATTTTTTGTATTGAAAACCACACAGTTTTACAATACAGTGCAGTGAGTCTAAGCATTTGTAATTATAAAAATCTTCAGGATAATCTTTTAATTTATCCCGTATCATTTCCAACGTGGGCACCCAATTTTCTTTATAAAATCCCTATATTATACGACGAATATCTTCCTGAAAACCCACGTCTATTCTTTTTAATTTTTGCCCTATGCGCTTTCTGTGGAAGGAATGGTTGACTACATCTCCCCTTTTTATAACCCGATAAATGGTAGACCGACTGATTTTTGTCAGGATACAAATTCTGTTTTGTAAATGACAATGAAATAAAAAAATTAGTTGCGGTTTAAAAAAAAAACTTTTTATTTTTAAGGATATATTAAAAAAAGTAACAAGATTCATATATTTATAAGAATCACTATATGCGCTGTCTTTTTGCTGTTCTTTTATGGATCGTTTCTGGAGCATCTCTACCAAGAGTCCAACAGTAGTCTGCAAGCATGGAAGGATTCCACTTTCCCTGGTATCTCTTTTCCATTGTTGAAATATCCTGATGAAAACTTTCGCCGTGCTCATCACTTACGGCTCCGCAATTGTCAGGAAAAAAGTCCAGGTGTGAGTGTAGGAAATGATTCTTAAGAGACATATTACAGCCCATCTTTTGATACGATGACAGCATATTTTTGACAAGGGTTTTATAGTTGTCAGCTTTTCTATTTCCCAAGAAATTAGTGACCACCAGACGGAAATCATTCCAAGCAGTTTTTTCAATACCTGTTAAAGTGTTTTCAAACTGTGTATCTTTCAAAATATTTCGAATCTGTGGCCCAACAAAAATACCTTCTTTAACCTTTGCCTCACTTAGTCTTGGAAATTTCTGACGCAGGTATTGAAAAGCTGACCCATCTCTATCTAATGCCTTGACAAAGTTTTTCATTAGGCCCAACTTGATATGCAGTGGTGGTAATAAAATTTTTTTCGAATCTACTAATGGCATATGCTGTACATTTTTTTGACCTGGCTCTAGGAATTGACGAACAGGCCAGTTTTGTCTGGTGTAATGAAGTGCCTTTGCCCGACTGTCCCATTCACACAAAAAGCAGCAAAACTTTGTGTAGCCTAGCTGCAGCCCAAATAAAAGTGCAACAACTTTCAAATCGCCACAAATATGCCATTGGTGCTCATAGTATTTTATGCATGTCAATAGGTACTTCATATTGTCATATGATTCTTTCATGTGAACTACATACCCTACAGGAAGAGATGGTAAAATATTTCCAATATTCAATAACACTGCCTTTAAACTCAATGTTGAACTGTCTATAAACAATCTCTATTCTTCTGCGTTATAGTTTATATTTAAAGCCGCCAGTAAGCCGCTAATGTTACTGCAGAAAACCAAGTTATTCTCCATATTGAAAAATGGTTCTAAGTCTTTGTGGCGTTTACGAAAAACACATACCGAAACATCGTCTTCTAACAAGTTCCACTGCTGCAGTCTTGATCCAAGTAACTCTGCCTTACATTTTGGAAGTTCTAAATCTCTTACAAGATCATTTAATTCTGACTGTGTTATTTTGTGCGGTTGGTGGCGTGACGTGCTCGGTATAAAATCAGGATCTCTTGACGTTGATGGCATATCTTCTTCCTGACGAATCACTCGATCGCCATGATCTGATTCGCAAGTGTAGGATTCTGGGGATTTTGGAATAGGATTTTCGTCACTGTGAGGCACAGGTCTCATCGCAGATGGTATGTTTGGGTAGTTAATAACCGATTTTTTTTTTCTTGGACATACCTGTGGCTTGTCCAACACAAGGTACCATGCAAAAGTAACAATCATTAATATGATTTGTAGGCTCTCTCCAAACCATTGGGACAGCAAAGCGCATAGACCGTTTTTTGCCATTTAACCAGCTCCTCAGACTTGAAGCACATGTATTACAGCAGATGTGGGGTGCCCACTGTTTGTCTTGATCACCTAGTTTACAACCGAAATAAAGCTGATATGTCTTTGTTATTAGTGGAGTAATAGACCGTCTCTGAGACGCAAAAGTCACATCACCACACACGTAACAAAACTGATCTGGATTGTTTACACACTTTCGAGACATCTTGCATGAACGCTGTCAGCCAACTGAGGAAAAAATGGCTAATATAAAACAATATAATGTACACGTATGTATAACGTAACACAATCATGCCGATTACATCATCTTTCCTTGCCGAATATAAAAATGTAGCACGTGCATTCTTGTGAATTACAGTATATTAACACTGTCACAGCAGGAACACATATAATTACCGAATTTCTAAAACTTGAACTAATATTGAAAAAATAAGTTTCATTCCGGTTTTAGCACATTAAAAATAGTAATATTTTGTTGATTTTATTTAGGATATTTTTTGGCTGTTGATCAGTGTAATTGAAGGTAACGGGGAAATGGGTACATTTCACGGGTCATAAAATTCAAATGAAAATGCAGGTATAAACTCTACCAAATTATCGTAGATGGCACTTCAACCCATCATAAAACTTGTGCAAAAACAAAAATTCAAAAAGTGCTCCTATAGCACCCTGAACATACTGTATGAATTTCATTCAAAAATATTGAAAAATGGAGTGTCAGTTTCGAAGCAGCTGAACCCTTGTAAATGGCTTGAAACTCACTGCGACGCAGCCGCCTTAATATTGGCTCTTTGTTCGATGCTCATTTTTTACCGGTGCTAAAAAGGTACTGTCACTTTCAGCGCGATAACTCCGCGTAAGGTTGTTCGATTGTCATGAAATTTTGACAGGCCACAATGAAATATGTACCTATCCAACGCTAGTCTCCGATAATAGATGGCGCTACTTGAATCGGATATATGTCCACAGTCCTGTTTACTTTGCGGCAGATCTGGTATTATAATAACTGAAAAATAGTTCAATAACCTCTTTGCTGGTCTAATAAACTCGTTCAGTGTTCGGAAAAACATATCACGCTTAACATAGACTGGATCCTTATCTTGCAGTAATTCCAGAAACCCATATGCAATAAAATCAATCCTTCTTCACCAGTCAGGACAACACACATTTTCGATTATCCAGTCTGAAGATTCTATTCAACCCTAATGACGAGATTGAGACTAAATCATGGTACTCCCTTTGATTGGAACCTTTGAGAATAATTGGTGCGACTGTGGCAGCAGATTTAAACCATATTGTCTTTGGATGCACAAAAATTGATCCATGTTTCTAATTTATCAGAATGATTAATTTTGGAACATCAGATATCGTTTCCAATTCAACTGCCATTGCTAATTTTATACAAAATGTCCATTCTGGATAAAATATACTAAGTGACATATAAATCCGAACACCCAGTTTAAATGGTTTTATTTTAATAAAATTTTGTATAAGTACTTAATGAAGCATAATAAGTAAATGATAAAAATTTCAAAATGATTGCACTGCTTTAAAGCCCTTTGACCTTTAATAATGTGTGGATGCATCCTGATGTGCTACGCATTCTCCAACGCGCCTAGGCATGCTTCTGATCAGGTGGTCAATGTCCTCCTGTGGTATCTCATTCCAGGCAACCACCAACTCCTCTCGAAGTGCTTCTAGAGTCTGAGGAGGACGTTGCAAATTGAGCAATCTCCTACCCATCATATCCCACACGTGCTCAATTGGGGATAAGTCGGGAGATCTTGGTGGCCATGGTAACAATGTGACATCATTATGTTGAAAGAAGTCTATTGTGACTCTTGCAACATGTGGTCGGGCATTATCTTGTTGGAAAGTTGGATCTGCCAGGGTGTCAAGATAGGGTAAAAGATGGAGTTCTAGAACTCCGTGGATATAACGCTGCGCGTTCATGTTACCTCTGATGAAGATTAAAGGTGACCTGGAACCATAAGCTATAGCACCCCAAACCATAACTCCAACAGTGTGATGAACATGTCTTTCAACAAAAAACTGTGGATTCCTCCTTTCACCACGTCGCCTTCTAACCCTGGCACGACCATCGTGCATGCCTAGAAAAAATCGAGACTCGTCACTAAAGACAATGCTGTTCCATTCCTGATCCGAGAGTGACCGTTGTCTGCACCACTCAAGGCGATTACGTCGGTGTTCTCGAGTTAAAGGGAGGACCCAGTGTGGCCGGTATGAAAACAAGCCAAAACTTCTCATTCGTCGGTAAACACTTCGCATGCCAATAGGTCTTCCGTGTTCTGCAAACCATTCATTTGCAATGGACCTGGTAGTGGAGAAACGGTCCCTTAAGGCCAATAATCTTAGGCGGCGATCTTCACGGTCTGTTGTTCTACGGCGGCGTCCAGTGCCCCTTGCTCTTTGCGTACGGCGTTCTCGAAGCCATGCCTGACAACACCTAACCACAGTGTCTACACTTCTTTGCACTCTAACTGCAATTGCCCGAAAAGAAAGTCCAGCTTCCCGAAGTCCCACTATACGGCCCCTATTAAACTCACTAAGTTGACGAAATCGTACAGGTCTCCGTACTCTAGGCATCGTAACCGATCGTAAAGGATGTCAAGAACCAAAATCCGCCAACGTTGATTCTTTACTGCGGCTGAAATATTCATGTTTAGAGCGTTAGTGAATTAAAAAAAAGCAGTATAAAAACCGGAATGTCCAACTGATAAGGCTGAAAATGTTTTCACTTGTTATTTACAGTAAGATAAATACATTCACCAACTTTTGTTAAAATAAAACCATTTAAACTGGGTGTTCGGATTTATATGTCACTTAGTATAGGTGAGGTAGTGATATAAAGCACTATGTAACACAAATTATAGACACCCGTGACTAATGAAATTTTATCACAGACAAACATAGATTTCAACTTCATTGTGTGAGAGGTGAACGTGAATATTAAAACTAATTTATCTTATTATCTCACTTTTTACAAAAATGCAGACACTAAATCGTATCGTCTGTACGATTTTATTTTAAAAAATGGTGGACGCGCTAAACTATTGGGACATAAATATCTAACCGTTGTAGATTCAACATATCCGTAACTGAATCCCGAAAGAAAGTTTGATGTATATAATATAGCAAAAGCAACACAAAAGGTAGCAACCCATCATAACAGTTCATTTTTTATGTATAAGCGAGAGTTTTTATAAATGGTGGGAGTGCTTGGTAAAGGCGGCTTAGGCTTTTTCTACAGATGCAGAACTCGGCGAAATATTTTCTTGTAGAATTTATATAAAATTTAGTAGTACATAGATGCCAGTATCGGCGCAAAATGCGAAAAAAGTGTGCAATATTCTACCAGCAGTTTCTAGAGCTTAAAATGGGAAGAAAAGTTTATATAAACATAGGCCGACTAACGTCCCCTAAGGGCGCTACGGTCTTTTAAAGGGGCTCCCCTGAAGATGGTTTTTCCTTAATATTTCCGAAACGTGTTGAGATAACGACATAAAATTTGGTATTCTAGCCTAGTTTTTTATGCTGGACTTAAGAATATTAACAATTTTAGACAGTTTTGTTTGGAAGCGTATGTAACAGGGACGGACTCAGGTTATTTTAGCCCCAAAATTTTTGTGTGATTTTATGTTTGAAATTCAATTTTACAAATTGAAACTTCAGGGTTTTCTACATAAGAAAGGTACTCTTATTGAATGTCGATAAATTGTGCCATTTTTGAATAAAATCAAACTAAAAAATTTGTCACATGATAGGAAATGTACTGCGAATTTAAATGAATTGTTGAATAATTAGCCATTGCAACGAAAAAACTAATTTAATAATTGGTAAATATAATATAAATACATATTTCTATTGCAACATAGCTAAGGCAAAAACAAAAGAAATAATTTTTTTCTACGAACGAAATTGAAATTTGTTTAAAAAAGAAGACATACAGTTGGATATACTTAAAACTAGCTTTACAATAAGTAATAAATTCCCATTTTGTTGGATACAAAGACTCACTCGACGAACTAATGATTGCGTAGCCCGAAAAGTGGAAAACCTTTTTCTTCTTATTTCATTTGCAGTCTAATGGATTCTTTGAAGTAAATCTTCTTGAGTATTTGCTTCAGTCGAGTAAACTAGGTCTTTTAGTGAGCCCCAAAAATAGAAATCCAGTGGATTTACTTTGGCGGCCACCTGTCTGGAGAATTGACATTCAACCAATTTCAAAAAACATATTTTCTTGAAACTGCTGGCGCACATCCAATGGTATTATATCAATGAGCTCATTCTGAAGAAAGTTCAGAGACAACGCTGAATTAAGGCGATTGCGAAGTACAATAGGCCCAATTACTTGATCCCCAATTACTCCTGCCCATAAGTTCAATGAAAATCTATGTTGGAAATTTGTACGGCGAACAACTTTTGGATTTTCATCTGACCAGTGATGCATGTTATGGAAATTAAAAGCACCTTTCCTAGTAAATATTGACTCATCCGACCATTATATTCTAGGAATCGTGTTTTCATTTGCTAATATCCACTGGTAAAACTCGATTCGTGGTAAAAAATCTGCCTCCGTTAAATGCTGCACCCGTTTAAAATGATAAGGATGTAATCCTTGCATTCTTGTCATTCTTCCTATCTAAAATTATTATTTTTAGGATAACTATCAAATAGGTATTAATAATTTTTTATTACTATTGATCGAGGTATATCCATAATTTCTGAAACATTTCGTATGCTTATTTGCGGACTATTTTCAAACATATTTAAAGCAATATCCATACGAGGATTTCCCGGTGGCCTTCCTGAGCCCTGCATGCGCTGAAAACTTCCATGGTTTGACAAATCCCGGTGAATATCAGTAAACATTCGACGTCCAGGTAAAAACTAGGCCAGAATACCAAATTTTCTGTCTTTATCTCAACACGTTTCGGAAATATTAAGGAAAAACCATCTTCAGGGGAGCCCCTTTAAAAGACCGTAGCGCCCTTAGGGGACGTTAGTCGGCTTATGTTTATATAAACTTTTCTTCCTATTTTAAGCTCTAGAAACCGCTGGTAGAATATTGCACACTTTTTTCGGGACACCCTGTATATAGTTTTTTCACTGGCTACGTCACAACGCCTTACGAAATAAGTGAACAGATTGACTAACCGTACCATGTGCGGAGCTCAAGATCCCTGAGCCCAGGCCACACAATTTATTCAGAGAATGTTCCTCGAATGTTTCTCTTGGATCATTTTCCCTCAATCGTACAGGAATATATGCATTATGCAAGGAACATTCCAGGAAAGCAACATACACTGAGAAAGAAGTTTAATTAAACCCATTAGGTTTAATTAGTCTAATTAAACTCCGGTTTCTCAGATAGTTTGCTTGAATCTGTGAAACTAATTTAATTAAACAAAAAAACAACCTTTTAATTAAATGTATTAAGCCGTAAAATATTTTTGATATATACAGTTAGTATTGGATCAACGAATGTCAGGTGATAGAGGGAATCAAAACATATCGAATGAACCCCTATACATGTCTGATATTTTATAGTTCATGAGGTATTTGCAATTTTGTGAAATTTCGAAAAAAAGGCTTAGGGCTGTGATTTTTTTCTGAGATGAGCTAAATGGTTTGTTTTAGCAACGGTTATATCATTTTTAACAGAGCTTATTAGAAGTCAACGCAAAAAATCCTAAATTCATTTTTATGTGAAAAATTTATGTGAATTAAGGTTATACAGAGTGCGGCAGAGAGGATGGACGGTTTTAAAAAAATCATAAAATAGTTAATTTTTACTCGAAAACAAATTCATTGATGGAATCAGGTTCACAAGGAAATAGCATTTGAGTGAGACAGTCATGTGTGGAAAATCACATCAGGCATGTGGTGGCCGAAATCGTTGATGCAGTGCTGGAGGCGTTCTTGGAAGTTCGCGTAGACTCTCTCTCTCAACTTGGTTGACTTCCACGCGAATTTCGCCCTTTAATTCGTCCAGAGTTCGGGGCTTGTTCGCGTATACTCTAGCCTTGAGGTGTCCCCATAAGAAAAAATCGCATATGGATAAATCTGGGGACCGAGGAGGCCAATGATCATCGCCAAACCTGGAAATAAGGCGACCAGGGAAGAGAGGGCGAATAACGTCCATGGATGCTCGGGCTGTGTGGGCGGTCGCCCCATCCTGCTGGAACCACACACGTCGGATTGGAACACGTCGCCCTCGTAATTCAGGGAGAAAGAAGTTGGTGATCATGTCGACGTAGCGCACTGAGTTCACGGTAACATCACGACCATTACCGTCTTCGAAGAAGTAAGGGCCAATGATGCACGTTTGCGATACAGCGCGCCAAACCGTTACTTTTGGGCTGCGCAGCGGTCTTTCGTGTAACTGTTGCGGATTTTCATTAGCCCAATAACGACAATTCTGCTGGTTAACCATGCTGTTTAGGTGAAAGTGGGCTACGTCACTCATAAACAAAATGAGGTTCTCATTTTGATCGATCAGTGCTTCCATCTCGCGTGCGAAGTTCATTCGTTATGCATAATCTCCGGGCTGTAACTGTTGCACAATGGCCAATTTGTAGAGGTGAAAGCGGAGATCCATATGCAAAATTCGCTTTACCGAACGATCACTAAGGCGAAGTGCAGCAGCATGTTTCCGGGCAGATCGAGTCGGACTGCGAAGAAAGACCTGTCGAACGCGTTCAACATTTTCAGGGGTTCGAACTGTTCGCGGCGCTCGTCTTGGTCTTCTGTTGATCAGTTCACCACGCCTGCGAAGTGATTCAACCCAACGAGGGATGGTGTTTCGAGAGGGAACAGTTCTATTCCGATGAATGTTGAAGTGGCGACGAAACTCACGCTGTACGACGATGACTGTGGAATAAACCCTGAAAATTTCAGCTTGCTACTATAAGTGCCTCACCTTAAAAAATTGTATGTTTGACGCAGGTGGGTATCTATACATGTAAACAAGAAATCCTATTTAACGAGCTACAGTCCAAACGACTTGATGGATTTTGACATATAAGGTACTGTTAGATTCGTCCTAGCAGTGCGAGTTGTACTGTGTGTCTTATTGTAACTAGAATAAATAGTACCGTTGGCGCCATCTGTGAGGACCACGCCAGACTCTCCTACTCGCTAGCTGCTTCATGGCCGATCTCTGTTGAGGGCCGTGCCAGTGACTTGCCTTCTAGATCGACGCTAAGTGACCTGGAAGAGTCTAGACTGCCACTTTGTGGCTCGCCAGACTCTTCTCGAATCAGCGATGCGGACTGCATAGTTCGACGGCCGGGAGATGGAAGCACAGTAGAGTAGAGTAGAGCAGAGTGGAGTATAGTTCAGTCAATGGCGCGAGATAAGAATTAGTTAGACATAAATAGTGGTGTACATAAATGTTCTATCAAGTTAAATAAATTAGTGCATTTCTTTTTGTGGAATCAAGTGTTTTAATCCACACCCAAAACAACCCAGAAAAACGCTACTTTGGTGTCAGGCGTGGGGTGTGGATTATTGGACAGAATTAAAGGCGAGCTTGCCGCTTTAGACGTCAAGACCACCGACGAACGACAGCGTGGGAAAATCAAGCAATTTGATGGTACAACGCCTTGGAATGTCTACTGACGTCAGTTTGAAGCAGCCGCGAATACAAATGGTGGATCTTCAACCGAAAAGGCAACTGCAAGGAGATGCTGCAGCTATTCTTCAAAGAATATTACCCGAAGAGCAAGAAGTCTACGAACAGCTAATAGGTCATTTGGAGATGTGATACGGCCAGTCACATTTAGAACATGTCTACCATACACAACTAAAGAATCGGTTCCAGAAGTCAGTGCGAGTCGTTGCAAGAAAATTTGAACATGTGTGAAAGTGACGCTCAATTTTTGAATAACTTAATCACAGGTGACGAGTCGTGGATCTTTGAGTATGATCCCGAAACAAAGAGGCAATCTTCCGAACGGCACGCGACGGCGTCTCCTCGCCCAAAAAAGGGAAGAATGAGCAAATCCAAAGTGAAAACGATGCTCATTGTCTTTTTTGACATCAAAGGCATCGTCCACCATGAATTTGTTCCTCCTGGACAAACCGTCATCGCCAAGTTGTACGTGGAACTCCTCAGGAGACTCAAACGAAGGGTCAGATGTGCCCCCCCGGACTTTTTTTTGTTTCCTCGGCCGAAAAGGCCGATGAAGGGCAAGCATTTTGAGACGACAGAGGGGATCCAAGCGGCATGCACCGCGGCTCTCAAGGCTATTCCGGAGAATGCCTTCCGTGACGCCTTCAATGCTTGGAAATCGCGCTGGCAGCGCTGCATCGACGCAAAAGGAGCCTATTCTGAAAGTTTTTAAAGAATTGTAACGATTGGCTCAATAATTTTTTTCAAATCGACTCAATCCTACTACTTTCCGGACAAACCCTGTACTTCGTTGGCAGCATATTCAGTAATTATTTTCTCACTCAGCAACTATCACTGATTTTACAAATATGCAGGGTAATACCCATAGTCATCCAGATGCGATCTTGCTATTGAAGCAACTTTTTTCTCAAAGATAAAAAAAAACAGACCGCTCGGATTTACAACGCATATGCAACCAACAATGCGTGTAGTTCAGTTAAGTCATTATTCCATAGTTGGACGCTCACAACGATCCTAGTGAGCAAACGTGGAATGACTGTTTGTACCCTATAAACTACCTAGGCATGGTGGGATTTTTTAGGTTTTTTTATGACGATTTATAGGTTTTTTACATAATACCCGTGCCGGCATTACAAGCATTCCGCTTGATCACCATGTTTGATCCACTCCACAACTACTACACCAACAACGGTAACGTTCGAATATGAAATTCCTTGCGAAAATCACAAATCATACTGAGGAGTTCGGAGAGCGTCACCGGCACGGGTATAACGTATCTTGAAGAGTGGCATTATATCGATGTTTTTGGCACTACATTGGTTTTTTATGACATTATGTAAGTTTTTCTACAAGATGTTAACTTAGCACTAGCTGATGGACACGTTGTGAACTCGTTTTGTAGTTGAGCGTGTTGTCTAAATATCATGAGACTTCAGTTATCAATGTTTCGGTCTGACGTGATGTAAAAATCTGCTTCAGGGATGCCATTAATGGAGGTAACGGCAATGCATAGGTGCATAGTGAGGATTTTTGTGCTAATAAAATGTGTTCATGATAATTCCATTGGATTCTTGTCTCAAATACACTTACTTGAGATTCAAAGCTAGACATTAGTTGCGCATCCACTTTTTCTTATCCATTCTGGAGATTACATATGCAAATTTGCTGAATTTCAAAAATGAGTGAGATAAGAAGTAATTATATTCACTATACACTGTCGAATTACAAGTCATATACCTGCAAACAGTAATTACACACACGCGGGCGCGGTGGTAATTTCCCGTAATTCTTTTTGAAAACGCAACAGAACGTAGAAAATCGTAATTTATAACTTTGAACATAACCTATCTTCAGAAAGGACAACATATAAATAACCCATCGGGCACAGCTCATAGATATTCTTCAATGGCAGCATATTCTGTAATGATTTTCTCACACAGCAAATATCACTCATTTTATACACAATTATCCAGATGCGATCTTGCTATTCAGCCGACTTTCTTTTCAGAGATGAAAACTATAGACTACTCGCCTGCATAAAACATATACAACCAACAATGCTTGTAGTTGAGCTACTTCTCTATAGATGGACACTCACAACGATCCTAGTGAGCAAACGTGGAATGACTGTTAGCACCCTAAAAATTACCTAGTCTGCAAGACAGCATTTTATAGGTTTTCTTTTGACATTTGTAGGTTTTTTGCATAATACCCGCGCCGGTATTATGTACAAATTAAGTTATTAGCGGGGTCAATTTATATTGGGACACCCCGTACGATAAATTATTTTCGCTTAATTTCATGCAAGCTTAGGCAACACCGTAATGTGTAATCGTCTGTCAGTTGTCACTTATAACCTCTCCTCTCATGTCGTTTTTTTGTAGGGTGGTAACTGTCATTGGAAAACAAAAAGAGCCGAAAATTTTCTGCCAGAATGGAAAATATTATCTCAAAATTGCTTGTAGCTGATAGCAAGACAATACAAGAGGTAAATTTGTGTTTCAGTTTTGCAGGACCATTCTCGTATCACCTAACCTACAAATACACGTGTGCCTGACTAATCTTTTTTTAGGGAACGAAAGAGCTGAAGGAAGCCTTCAAGAAACCTGAAGCAATACCGGCGCTATGCGACGTTATCGTAACGTCACAAAACCCACAGATAAGGCAGTCGGCTGCTGTGTTACTAAGGCGAAAACTTGGAAAAAAGCGGCAATGGAGCAAAATAAACATAGACATCAGGACAAGGTACTGAACTGAAGACAAATTTTAATCTTGAAGCTGGATGGAGTAATTAAATGAAGTATCTTTCGAATGGTATTACCCAACAGCAGCTATGTGAAAAGTCGTAGTGTACTGTGCCTAGCCATAACTCCATATATGAAAGTTGCCAAGTTCAACATAAGGTTTATTGGATGCAAGTACCTCGGCCAAATTTCAGGAGCCCACAACCATTAAAATAAGTAATTTACAAAATTTGTTCATAATTTTGCTAAAACAACTTTTAAAAATTAACAATGATTCATTATACAGGGTGATTCACAAGTCATCACCAAAAATGATACATACACACGACTGCATTTTAAGAGTGTTGAAGTTTAAAAATAAGGTAATTCTTTAGCTTAACTAAAACAGCCGATTTTGATGAAAAAATGATTTTAGACCCTGGTTTTTGGGTGTAGATGGAAGAAATGGGCCTGGAAATGAGTGCAAACATAAAAGTTCTGAAATGTTTTACTAGATAGGTTTTTGTTGAATGTTTGTCTTCAAAGACTGTGTCATGTTGCCAGATTTCATGACTTAAAAGGTTTTCATGTTGATGGATATTCTTAATAATTAAATTTGTTACTATCGTGCCGCGACTCAAAGGGGATCAAATTCTAGATTAAAAGGAGAGCTGCTACGCATGGAAATGCGTATTTTCGTTAATTTTCATATATTTCTTCAATTTGGCAACATAGTGGGTATATACAGTATGGGACAAAAGTATATAGACAAATTAATATTGTGCTGTATTTCTTTTTTAACTTGTTTTATTAATACACCAACCTGTATACATAATTTGTTATAGCATAATACTCATACATAAATAAATTCATTAGACTCCCTTCAATAAAAAATTAATTGATTAAACTGGAACTATGATGGACAAAAATATATACACAAAGCAAAACAATTATAGAAAAAAGAAGCAGAGTTCATTGAATTATAGAAAACCAACCATGTTTGTGTTAATATTTTGTAGCATAACCATTATTTTCAATCACCGCCTGGCATCGTCTCTGCATAGATTGTAGATGTTTCTTGATAAAAGATTCTTCAATCTGTCTCCACTTTTGATCTAAAGCGGCAAAAAGTTCATCCTTGTTTGAATAATTTTTATCTCGTATTTGCTTATCTAAGTATTAACATAGATTTTCAATGGGGTTTATATCAGAAGACTGTGAAGGCGATTTGATAACTGGTATTTTTTCATCCAGAATGAATTTCTTTGCGAGATTTGAAGTGTGCTTCTGGACATTATCTTGCTGGAAGATTGATTTTAAGGGTGTATTGTCTTCCATATAGGGTAACATGACATGCTTTAGTATGTCTGTATATACAAACTTAACCATAATGCCATCTATTCTATGTAAAGGTCCCATCCCAAACCCCCAAAAGCAGCCCCAAACTATAACAGACCTGCCTCCATGTTTGACAGTGGGCAAAGTGTACTTGGGGTTCAATCTTTGTCCACTAGGACATCTAACGTAATGAATACATTCTGATCCAAACATATTGAACTTGGAGTCATCACTGAAACAGATCCTCCAATCAAGATGCCACCGTGCAAATTGTAATTGGTCCTTACGGTTTTAATCTTCTACTTATATTTTTCGTAAAAACACTGACAATTCCTTTTGTCTCGATTTTGGCTTTTATTTGTCTTGGGGTTTTAAACGTATCTTTGGACGAAATTACTTTTATTAATCTAACTGATCTAGCTTTTAGTTTTCTAGACCGACTTCTCTTAGAGGCACTGAACGTAGAATGTCCCAGAGAATCGGCTATTTCTTTTGCTATGCATCGTATTAGCAGACCTAAAAAAAATAAGTTTTTTGCGTTTTTGTCACGACGTACCTATTAATAACATCACTCTTTTTATCTATTTTGGAATTGATATGTAAACAAAATTCGGGATTCGCGCACCGCACCGCGACTGATCAGGAGACCGGAAGAGTCTACCACTGCTGGCTCTCTTTTTATTTTATTTTTTTGTACCTACATTAACTGAATTATATTTGCATTTCCATATTCTTTAGTTTATTGAGAAATAACATAGACAACTTCAGAAAAAATAGTAATATTTCAAAAGTAGCGATTTTCTACGCATTTTGGAAAATGGCGATAACACAAAACCCATGTAAATCGGATAAGGGCATATATGGTTTTTCTTCATAATGGAGATGGAAACTGGCATCATCGTTCAATTCAATTCAATGGACTTTATTGTAACACATACATAATTATGTATCCTTACAAATGGCGAAGTCTGGCCAATGGCCATTTATACTTAACCATAAATGCCATTATTAATACCTTAAAAAAAAAAAAAAAAACTGAAAAAGAAGAATAATAGTGAAAGAAGAATTAATAAATATGACATAATGCGTACGATTAGAACAAAAAACATAATACGTACGATTCAAAGAGACGACAATAACCTAAGAGCTCAATAAGTAGTTCTTATATTTTTTTTTTAGAAAAGTTGCTGATGAAACAGAGTTGATCAATTTCACCGCATTATACGTAAAAGACCGTTGAAAAATGGCTGTCCTATGTTGTGGCATTGTCAGGAGATTAATGTTGCGCGTATTCAAATTGTGAATTAAATTCCTACGAACAAGCTTTTGCATAAGATAAACCGGAACAGAAGTTTTTAATATTTTTACGACAAATGTAACAAAGTTGTATTTGAAAAGATCAGAAATTTTCAACCAATTCATTGAAGATATTGAGTGAGAAACATGATCGTACCTTCTTAAATTGTTTATGTGACGACTACATAAGTTTTGAATTTTTTGCAATCTGCATTTTGTGATTTCATCCAGACAGGGATAATAAACTATGTTGCAGTAAGCGATTTTACTGAGTATGAGTGACTCGCATAACATTTTCTTAATTTTTCTATTTAAAACAGTTTTACTTGCATATAGAAGCCTGAGTCTAAAATAACTAGACTTACACACATAGCCAACATGCTCCTGAAATCTGAAATCTTCATCCAAGTACAAACCTAAATTTTTTGCAAAATGGGAAAATATTAGGATACTATTATTTAGTGATAAATTTAACTTTGATTTGAGGAAAGTACGTTTTTTCTTGGAGCAAAAGAGTATAGCTGTCGATTTCGATGCGTTTAGACGGAAATTATGTTTTGCAGCATATGTGCATAAGTATTGCAGATCTTGATTGATAAGGTTGTTAGCTAAATGGTAGTTGTTCGGACAGAAATTATGAAAAACCTGCATATCATCAGCATATGATTGACTAGAACAATGTTGAAGGGTGTTAGAAATGTCAAAGGTGTATATAAGGAATAAAAGTGGACCTAATATGGATCCCTGAGGCACGCCGGAACAAATCGGCCTTTTGTCTGAAAGTTTATTTTGTATGACGACATATTGATGTCGTTCATTTAAATAGCAATCTATCGTTGCCATGGAAACATCTCTTATGTAGCTTATATTGTCTACTGAGAATTTAATATTTGACACATGTATTCATTCTCAAGAATATTTCATTTTTTTACCCTAGGATCAAACAAGGCATGCTCCAGGCGTTAGTCAGTGAACAAGAGAAGCTGGTAAAAAATGCTATTGCACAGTTTATTGGTGTTATAGGGAAGCATGAATTCCCTGACAATACTTGGCCAGAAGTGTTACAATTTATACATACCTTAACTGTTAGTGAATCAAATTTTGACAAAGAGGTAAGATTTGCTTTTTAGTAGCATTTTCTAGCTGCATTTTCTTCAAACATTACTAACCTGGATACTCCCAAAGTTCTACTGAGAATTTTGACTTTAACATTTAATAGTAATATTTATTGAATTTTAAACTGGTGGTGCCATCTCTAAATGCTCATCAAACTTTCCCAGTGATGCCTAATTCAAGGTCATGGATTAAAATAAATGAAAAGAACACCAAGTAAATGTGCAGCTCTTTCCAACAAGGAAATTCCAGCTAGCAGCGACTGTTGTATACAGTCATAGTAACAAGTTAATGATATGATAATAACAAATGTTTTTGCTTTTCCAGCTTGGAATGTATACTTTATCGATAATGACTGAAATAGCTCAAAGTTCTTATATCGTCCATGCTGACTCATTTGCTGTGCTGTTCACGAATATCCTGAATCAACTGACTGACCTTAAATCCAATGTAGCTTACTATACAGTCACTACAATGAAGAATCTCGTACCCGTCATAGGAGGACATCAACAGGTAAATGCATATTTTCAATATGCTTTCAGCCTCAGGTTTCACAATAACATGGGCGCTTTTTGCTTTAATCTGATATTTCCTATTCTTTTGAAATGATCTCTCTAAGAAGATATGTTACGTTGTATTTGAAACATTGCAAAATGCGAGTATTGATGTTGTGCAATATTCGACTACATCTTCTGTTACAGATGGTCAATGTATACCACAGCCTTTTGCCTCGTGTTCTGGAAGTGATTAACGCCACGGCTGAAAATGACGAAAAACGCACCTGTGACATGTTTGAGATCATCGAAGAATTGATAGAATATGCCATCACTGCCATAGTGCCCCATATCACGCTGATAGTAGAGATGTGCCTACGTATTGCTAGCAATGCAAATTTACCCAAAAGTGTTCAGATCAAGGCCGTCAGTGTTGTTGGGTGGTTGATTAGATCCAAAGGAAAGGTATGTTTTTTATGATAATGATGTCGGACAAAAAATCGATATCATCATGAACATCACTCCGGAACTCTGCAAGAGGGTGTTTCAGAATAAGCGCGCGCAATGAGAAGAGTGTGTCCGAAGGATGAAATGATGTTTAAGAAATAAAACCCACCGAATTTATGACAGTAACTTGAGAATGATCCCTGGTATCTTGCAGGTCATACAAAAACATAAGCTGGTGGAACCTATCATCGACGTCCTCATCCTATTGATGGCACAAGTTCCGGAAGACGAGGGCAATGAAGAGTATTTCCTTGGAGATCCAGATCAGTTCACGTCCATAACTGTAGCTACACAAACGTTAGATTTGATTGCCCTCCATATACCAGCTGAAAAAGTTGTTCCGTACATACTGACCAAGGTGGAACCCGCAATACAAGGTACGATATTCACTTTACACTATAGGCTTAGAATAGATTTATTTATTACATTACCCAGTTTTACCACCAGCCAAACCGACTCTTTAATAATAAAAATAATTCCGGCTTTATTAGGGCGAAATTTAGTCAACGGCTAACCCTCGTAAGAAATTAGATTATACAGAAATTTAGAGAATAATATAAATGACTTACTAAATCAAAACGTGAAACTAGCGATATCACTTTGCTGGTAGCATTTGCCTATTGCGTATTTTTTTAATTCATTATTCACCTGATTATATAATTTCATAGTGTTATATGAGAAAGACCTTTGGAATAGTGTTTAATGGTGACGATGTATACTGAAGTTAACCCCGCGTCTTAAATTTAGGTATAAGTTATTCAAATAGATGAGATGGTGTGGAAGTCACTATTTGTGTACAAAAGTGAGATAGTGTAATTTTACAGTTTTTTCTTTGACATTCAGGCAACCAATTTTTTTCAGCTTTACAAATGTATGATCATATTTTCTTTTTTGTTTGTTTGTTTATGATTTATTTAGCATGATTGCTATAATTACATTCTTCTAAAAAACTAATCAATTACATAACATACAGACATTCAGAAAAAAAAATTATCTCTAAAAATGTTCATTGTCCATGAAATATTCCTTTAATTTTCTTTTAAATATCTTTGAATTACAAGTAAACTTTATATCATTATTTAGTTTATTAAATTCAAGTAATCCTTTCTGAAATATTGATTTGCTAGTTATATTACTATTGCAATTTTGTAAATAAAAATATATATTTCCTCTTGTATAATAATTGTGGTAATGATTATTCAATTCTATATAGAGTTCTAAATGTTCTGTCAAAAGATGCTTTTTTATTTTAAATATAAAAATAAGAACCAAATATGATATGAAATTTTTTATACTCAACCACTGCAATTCTTGAATCATAGATTTTATTTTGGTGTACTTATTTTTATTCAATATTATTCTCATAGCTTTATTTTGCAAGACTTGTAATCTTGAGAATACAGCTTCATTGGCAGTGAACAAGATAGTTGATAGTGATCCTCAAACTTTAGTTTACTATCAATATATACTAAGTGACATATAAATCCGAACGCCCAGTTTAAATGGTTTTATTTTAATAAAATTTTGTATAAGTACTTAATGAAGCATAATAAGTAAATGATAAAAATTTCAAAATGATTGCACTGCTTTAAAGCTCTTTGACCTTTAATAATGTGTGGATGCACCCTGATGTGCTACGCATTCTCCAACGCGCCTAGGCATGCTTCTGATCAGGTGGTCAATGTCCTCCTGTGGTATCTCATTCCAGGCAACCACCAACTCCTCTCGAAGTGCTTCTAGAGTCTGAGGAGGACGTTGCAAATTGAGCAATCTCCTACCCATCATATCCCACACGTGCTCAATTGGGGATAAGTCGGGAGATCTTGGTGGCCATGGTAACAATGTGACATCATTATGTTGAAAGAAGTCTATTGTGACTCTTGCAATATGTGGTAGGGCATTATCTTGTTGGAAAGTTGGATCTGTCAGGGTGTCAAGATAGGGTAAAAGATGGGGTTCTAGAACTTCGTGGATATAACGCTGCGAGTTCATGTTACCTCTGATGAAGATTAAAGGTGACCTGGAACCATAAGCTATAGCACCCCAAACCATAACTCCAACAGTGTGATGAACATGTCTTTCAACAAAAAACTGTGGATTCCTACTTTCACCACGTCGCCTTCTAACCCTGGCACGACCATCGTGCATGCCTAAACAAAATCGAGACTCGTCACTAAAGACAATACTGTTCCATTTCTGATCCCAGAATGACCGTTGTCTGCACCACTCAAGGCGATTACGTCGGTGTTCTCGAGTTAAAGGGAGGACCCAGTGTGGCCGGTATGAAAACAAGCCAAAACTTCTCATTCGTCGGTAAACACTTCGCATGCCAATAGGTCTTCCGTGTTCTGCAAACCATTCATTTGCAATGGACCTGGTAGTGGAGAAACGGTCCCTTAAGGCCAATAATCTTAGGCGGCGATCTTCATGGTCTGTTGTTCTACGGCGGCGTCCAGTGCCCCTTGCTCTTTGCGTACGGCCTTCTCGAAGCCATGCCTGACAACACCTAACCACAGTGTCTACACTTCTTTGCACTCTAACTGCAATTGCCCGAAAAGAAAGTCCAGCTTCCCGAAGTCCCACTATACGGCCCCTATCAAACTCACTAAGTTGACGAAATCGTACAGGTCTCCGTACTCTAGGCATCGTAACCGATCGTAAAGGATGTCAAGAACCAAAATCCGCCAACGTTGATTCTTTACTGCGGCTGAAATATTCATTTTTTAGAGCGTTAGTGAATTAAAAAAAAAAGCATTATAAAAACCGGAATGTCCAACTGATAAGGCTGAAATTTTTTTCACTTGTTATTTACAGTAAGATAAATACATTCACCAACTTTTATAAAATAAAACCATTTAAACTGGGTGTTCGGATTTATATGTCACTTAGTATGTTTTGAACACTTGACATAATATTTCCAACTTTTTTGACTTCTATTTACTAAATAATTTTGTAAAATGTGTAATACTGATCCTTTAAAGCCATTGTGATTTTTCCCTATCTATAGTCTCAAATGCCCTTTTGAAGTCTAAAAATATTGTAACAATATATTCTTTCTCATCTATACTTCTCCAGTCTTCCACCACCATTTGGATTGCCGTTTCTGTGGAACATTTTCTTCTAAATCCAGCTTGATTTTTTATCAAAATTTTAGTTTCTTCAATGAATTCTATGATTTGTTCGTATATTATCCCTTCGAACAGCTTCTCGACATCGGGCAAGACATTAATCGGTCGCATATCTGTATACAGCTGAAAATTTTGAACTTTTGGCACAGGGGCAATGGTGGAACACTTTAATTTTGATGGGAATTCACCATGTGCTAAACAATGATTCACCAATAATAATAATTTCTCTCCAGTTATATTAAAACAATCATTTAGAATATTTTTTGAGAGACTCTCACTTGGATTTTTATTAGATTTCAATTTTGAGATAGCTTTTCTTAGATTGTTGATGTTAATTGTCCTAAATTGCTTCATTGATCAATTCTGATATACTTGAAATGGACATAAGTTTGGATCACCGTCATCACTCCCAATTCTCATTTTTTGAAAACGATCGGATAGGTATGACTAAAGATATGCCATCGAGTCCATAATATTGGAGCTTGACTCAAAGCAGTCCTTGATCAGCTTTGGAAAAACCGAGGGAAATCAGTACCTTGCATAAGCTTCTGTTATCATTTAATCTTACCCTAAAGATGACAAACACTCATATAAAAATCTGTTTAGCTGGTGATGTGACTGTGTAATGTTCTTATAAGCACCTTTTTTAACAATTTAATTCTTCATATTGGTACGTCCCTTCCTTCCGCT
Organism: Acanthoscelides obtectus; assembly: GCA_963669975.1. Lineage (NCBI taxonomy): Eukaryota > Metazoa > Arthropoda > Insecta > Coleoptera > Chrysomelidae > Acanthoscelides > Acanthoscelides obtectus. Next base: position 2,802,557 of record CAVLJG010000009.1, on the reverse strand, counting down.
AAGCCGTTCACTGTTCTCATCACAAGCAATTTGACTTCAAACGGTTTTGATTTGGGTTAAGCCGCTTTTGCTCACTCAAGCAACTGACATCTTTGTTTTGAATTTGTGGATTAAGCTACTGACTATACAGGGTGATTCACAAGTCGTGACCAAAAATGAAACATCATACACAGGACCGCATTTTAAGGGGGGATCTTCTATTAACATTTTTTCTCGAGGGCTTCTTGAAAAGATACGAGGTGTTGAAGTTTAAAAATAAGAACGTTTTTTTTTTATATCTTCAAAACCGTCAACTGGAAGGATTTAAAATTTGGTATGTGGATTTATGTAAGTATTGTCCACATTCAAAAATCTTTACTTAAAATTAACGTGCACCAGTGGCGGAGATACAGGGCATTATTTTTCCAAATAAAAATAGTACGCCACTGTTTTTTTTTTCGAAACTCGCAATTTTTCAATTTGCTACAAATAATACTTACTAATAAAAGGTTCTTGAAATCCCTTATTTAAAAATGGTATGGTTAACGTATTTCACAGATCAAAACTGCGGAAAATAGCACCTTGTTTATAAACATATTTTTTGAATCTGGTGAATATCTTAACATTACTGTTAAATAGTGATATTAAAAAAATTACGAATTGGTTAGATGTTAATAAACTTGCATTAAACATTAATGAAACAAAATATCAATAGGGAAACATTTATGCGATAATGCAGGGTGCGTCATCTATTACTTTTTTCTATTTGAAAAATCAACACGCTTTTTACGAGGTGAAATCGATTTTTTTAATTGATAAATGAAGGTTGGTTTATGCCATTTATGTATGAAAAATAACCTCAGTCATGTGACCACCGCGGCTTCGCTTACAGGCCAACATCCGAACATCAAAATTTTCAATGACTTTTCTCAGAATAATCGGGTCTATGGCCGCAATTTCAGTCCGAATATTGCGCTTTATGTCTTGAATTGTCCGGGGACCATTCGCATACACTTTTCCTTTCAAAAATCCCCAAAGAAAATAGTCAAGAGGTGTTAAATCGCACTATCTCGGGGTCCAACTGACATCTGAATTTCGTGAAATTATGCGGTCTTGAAATTTCGTGTGCAATAAGGCGATTGTTTGGCGAGATGTGTTACTCGGTCTTGATGAAACCAAAGATCGTTGGCACCAATACGATCCGATTGTGGCCACAAAAAGTCTGTTAACATGCCGCGATAACGTTCCCCGTTGACGGTAATGGCCTTTTCTTCGGCATCTTCAAAGAAGAATGGTCCAACGATGCCACCAGCCCATAATCCGCACCAAACAGTCACTTTTTCAGGATGGAGAGGTTGTTCATGATATTGGTGTGGATTTTCATCCCCCCAGAATCTGCAATTTTGCTTATTTACGTACCCATTGAGGTGAAAATGAGCCACATCAGAAAAGAGCACTTTGGCCGAAAATCCGTCTCCTCTTTCCAGCATTCAATTAACAAAAACACGCCGCTATTGATGGTCTGCCGGCTTCAGTTCTTGTGTTAGTTGGATTTTGTATGGATGGAGGTGTAAATCAATGTGTAAAATCCGGCGTAAAGGGGTCTCACTAATTCCCAATTGTTGTGAACGGTGCCTAGTCGAGGTGGTTGGATCTTCTTGCACACTTTCACTGACTGCGGCTATGTTTTCACGAGTACGAGCTGGACGAGCATGTTGGTATCGTCTACGACCTTCAGCTGAACCAGTTTCCTCAAAACGATTAACAATCCAACGAATTCCAGGCTCTGTATGGCGTCCATGTCGACCAAAACTAGAGCGAAGTTTGCGAAAAGTATTTTTTATATTTTGAACGTTTTGGATAACCAAAATGCGTTGTTGTGTTGTAAAGAATCCATGACTATAAATGGCATACCTTTGACCTTCATTTATGCATACCACATGACTTTTGAATCACATGGTAACACATAAACTTATAGGTAAAAAAAAGTAATAGATGGCGCACCCAGTGGAATTAAAGAATCACTTTATAAATACTCAAAATGCATAGTGATGAAACTTTAATAGACAAAAATGTAAAATTACAGAAAATTGCTTCAAAAAATGTGTACACGAATAATTCTACAAAATTGAAATTGAAGCATTAATGCTAAATAAACCGCCAACAAACACACATTAATTATGCACGTTTCCGTCTGTTTGTGTGTGAAAAAATTATATTTGAATACATGTGCTGAGTCAAGTTACGGTGTTGCTTTTGGTGAGAATGCTCCCTTACAAATAAGGAAAGGATTTCCATTTCGGTCGTAAAACGTCCGTTGTAGGAAATAGTTTTTCTCTCTTCCTAGAGCAAAGTATTTTTAGGTGGTAATATTTATGCTCAGAAGGCAGCCTATCTATCCCTAGCCGTGCTAGCTGAAGGGTGCTCAGAGAAAATAAGGCTTAAATATCTAGAATCATTTTTGAAATGTGTTTGTCAAGCAATACACAATCCCAATGCGGTAGTCAGGAACGCTGCATTTTTTGCGTTAGGCCAGTTTGCAGAACATTTGCAAGTAAGTAATGAAGAAATATTTAGTTGGTGTAGTTTAAAATGTCAAGATGTGTGCTTCTACATAATTTTAATATACGTGTATACCTAGTGTCTAAGAGAAAGGAATTAACAATAAAAAAATAATAAGTTCCAGCTCATCCATTTAACAACGTTAACGAAACGCGAGCAAAGTTGCCGCTTAGAAAGTCTAGAAATTAAAAGTACTTACGGAGAAAGACGAAAACATCGAATTTTTCCAAAATCCTATTAATTTTTTTGTTTTATTTGTAATGCGATTTCAAAATATATTGCACATTAACATTGTCACTTCATCTCCTTTACAAGATAGCTCAATTAGAGTTTCAATATGGCGTTTCGTCTTTTGTCCTCCTGCAGCTACTTTATTTTTTCTTATTGACGCGATATTAGTTTTTTATACAGAAGAATAGAGTTTATACAGCAGACGCTCGATAACGTAAACATGGGATAATGAAAACTTGCACTAATGTAAACACAAACTTCGTTCTATGGAATCAAACGGAACGCGCGATAACGTAAACAATGTGTACGCTCGATAACGTAAACAACTCTCGGCGCACGGTAACAGCGTGACGGTAAAATGCTGAAGCCTCGACGATTTATGTCGGGCGTCGGAGATTTATGATGTAGAGTGTAGGGGATTCACCTCTGCGATAAAATACGACAAACTCGGTCAGTCGTATGATCGTTTAGGATACGTTTATACGTACGTATGTATTTCATTTTTAAACTTAAGTGAATACATTGCACGCGTTAATATATTTTACGACTATGGCATCCACATCCTATAAAAGAAAGTGTTTAAAGTTGAGTGAGAAAGTGAAAATCATAGACGAAGTTGCACTAGGTGCGGGAGTGACACAGTTAGCAAAAAATATGGAGTATCGAAAGCAACAATCTGTAAAATTAAGCGTATGAAAACTCAAATTTTACAAAGAACGTGCAATACATTTGGAGGTCCGGGAAAAAGAAAAACTTTAAAAAATGCGAAGGCACCTAAAATGAAAAATTCCCTGTATAAGTCGTTTTTAAAACAACGGGAAAATCATGTCCCAGTTAGTGGCGAAGTACTTAAACAGAGGGCGAGACTGTCAAATGAAAAACTGAGAGAAACTGAAAATTTCGTAGCTAGTGATGGCTGGCTACAACGATTCAAAACAAGATATGGAATTCGACTGCTGTCTATATCTGGTGAAAAATTATCAGCACAACCACAATTAGTGCAACCATTCAAAGAAAAATTGATGAAAACAATTACCGAGCTAGATTTAAGAATGGAACAAATTTACAACGCAGATGAAAGTGGCCTTTATTGGAAAATGTTACCAGAGAAAACCTATGCTGCATCATTTGAAAAATCTGCCCTGGGAAGAAAGCCGGAGAAACAACGAATAACGTTTCTAGCCTGCACTAATGCTAATGGTTCACACAAAATAAAGCCACTGGTAATTGGGAAAGCAAAAAATCCTCGTTCATTTAAAAATGTTAATATCCCTGTTGATTATGACTGTTCAAAAACCGCTTGGATGACTAGCAGTATATTCCTGAAATGGTTCCACAGGTGCTTTGTCCCTCAGGTACGACAATCAATTATCACAAATGCTCTATTCATAATTTGAAGATGTGTTTTCAATTTGTAGGTAAAAGGTTTCTTAAAACAACAGAAGCTTCCAATAAAAGCGTTGTTACTATTGGATAATGCACCAAGTCATCCTCCCGAGCAACAACTGAGGAGCAGGGATGGGTCAATTTTCGTCATGTACATGCCGCCCAACGTAACACCGTTAATTCAACCGATGGACCAGAATATAATAAGACTCACCAAACTATACTATAGGAAGTTTCTACTTTCGTCTGTCTTATCAAAGAATCCTGAAAACTTATCTGAGTCTTTAAAAAAAGTAACATTACGAGAAGCTGTTTTAGATTTACATATGGCCTGGAATGAACTTAACCAGCAAACTATTCAAAAATGTTGGAACAATCTCGTTTGTAACAATAATGAAGATGATGAAGAAGACGATGTCCGCTTAAGCGTAATTAGAGAACGTTTGCGATCCAATAATGATAATGTTATTAGTGTGTCATTGGATGTTGTTGATTTATGGAAAACAGTGAATCCCAACATTGTTTGTACTCCTGCTGATATTAATTTATGGAGCGAAGATAAGCAGACGAATGATGCTGATAAGGAGGAAGATATGGACAGTGAGGATGATGAGAACGATCCCATTGAAGTGAGAAGTGTAGTGACTGACGCGCAAGCTAGACAAGTTTTTAACCAAGCTTTAGATTGGGCTGGAAGAGAAGAAGTTTCATACACGTATATTTTAGTTCTTCGTAAATTACGGGCGCAGGCATTGGAAGACAATGCTAAGCGCAAATTTACGCAGACAAAAATTGTTAATCATTTTTCTTCTAATTAAAAAAATACTTATCGCTGTTAGAATATTTGTTTATTTTGTTATAAATAGTATGTATTAAACGTTTCTTTTAATAAATCAAATATTATATAAATCACGTTCGCTAATGTAAACATTTCGATAATGTGAACCACACTTGGATTAAATTAGTTTACATTATCGAGCGTCTGCTGTAATTCCAAACATGTACGAGCCCCTTCCCACTTCAGTTGGCCCAACTATTGAAATATTAGTTTTTTCTTATCAAACACAAATAATAAAAATATAAAAGTGTGTTATAGGTTTAAAATATTAACAATGAATAGTTTGATAATAAAGGTTATTAGTGAGAAAATTCGGTACTGATAATTAAATTTTTTAATTCTGAGAAATCAAACTCAGAAATTGCAACTTTGCTAGACTTATCGCGATACAGTGTGAGAAATATTGTTAGAAGATATAACGTAATTGGTCCAGTTAATAGTAAGCCACGATATGTGAAAAAAAGTAATATCACAAATGCCGACCGAAGAGCATTAAGAAGAATAATTGTGAAAAACGGGCGTGCCAATTATTTACAATTAAGTGCTCTGTGGCGTGACGCTGTTAGAAGCAGAATTTCGAGGTCCACAACTCACAGAGAGGCCCACAAACTGGGATTGAGCACTTGCATGGTAAGTTTTCTTATAAAAAAAGTGAAGTAAAAACCCTAAAGTTGCACAACTTGTTTATAGGCCAAAGAAAAGCCACTATTAACTCCACTGCAAAAGAAAAATCGGCTTAGATGGGCTAAAGAACATAGACATGGACACCTCAACAATGGAGTGATGAGGCCCGATTCGAAGTTTGTGTTGGTGACAGGTGCAGTAGAGTTATTCGCAAAAAAATGAAGCATTCCATGTTGACTGTCTGAAGAGAAAAGTGAAATTTCCAGCATCCATTATGGTCTGTATGTCATCAAAAGGAGTAGGAAAAGTTCATTTTATTGATGGAAATGTGGATACAAACAAATATTTGGCAAGTTTAGAACAATCGCTTTTACCAGTGATGGAAGAATGTTTGACATCCGGCCAAGATTTTGTGTTTCAGCAAGAGGGTGCAGCGTGCCATACCTCAAAAAAGGCTATAAAATGGATGGAAGAAAATAATGTACCACTTTTGAAATGGGTTTCTAGCAATCCAGATCTGTCACCTATTGAAACTTTGTGGCACGAGATGAAAAAGGTTCTACGACAACATCCTGCTCGTACAATCACCGAACTGAGACAAAAGCTTCAAGAAATATGGGATTGTTTTGCACCAATTTTTTGCCAAAACTTTTTTAACACTATGCCCCAAAGAATTTCAGCCGTGATAAAAAATAAAGGTGATGTTACCCAATGGTAATCTTTCTAGTGTATCTAAAATGTTTTTGAGAAAATAAATTGTTTTAGAAGTAAATAATTTCGTCATGTTTAGTTTATAAAGGCATATTTTGGCACAAATCTTGAAGTGGGCCAACTGAAGTGGGAAGTGGCTCGTATAATATGTCGTCCGTTGACATTGCCAAACCTTAGTTATTTAAAAAAAAAACAATATCCTGGGCAGGCCTAAAGCTACCTAAATACGCAACTTTGCCCCCGTTTAAGCAACTTCGTACCTCTTTCTGTTCCCGAGATCCCAATGTTGAGGGTAGATTTTGAAACAGCCGGTTACAAATAAATACTGGGTGCGCCCTCTTTTATGTCAGTATTGAAACATCGAGACTGATATTTATCAAGCGAGTGATTTGGTTATACGTGTTTCTGAAACGTCATTTCATTACAATGTTATTCATGAATCGCTTTACACCGAAACAACGCGCCGAAATAGTCGAAAAAGTAATGGAAAATGCAGCAAAACAGGCACATTTTGTTTTGGCTAATATAGGTGGCCATTTGATAGATGTTGTATTCAAAAACTAGTCCCAATAAATTGTATAGGTCTATATTTAATAAAAATACCCCATATATAGAAATCCGTTTTTCGTTTTCAAAGTTATTTCATGTCTACATACCGATATAAAAGATGGCGCACCCTGTACATGCAACTTTGTATTTATATTATTATTGAATAACATGTTGTTTTATTTTGTAGCCCGAAATAAGTAAGTATGCATCAGAACTACTGCCAATTCTGTTTGAATGTTTGAGTCAGATTTTCACGCAGATGGAAATCGAAAAGAAGGACCCACCCAGCTTGGACAGATTATTTTATGCCTTGGAAACATTTTGTGAAAATTTAGATGATGGTAAGTCAAAAGTATGCCAATGCATATACGAACTCGATCCGTGCCAAATCATTTTTAATTACGTATTACTTCTGCAGTCTATCGATTTTTCAACCTAACTCATGCCATTTTTTTTTATTATAGGTTTGATGCCGTATTTGCCCACTCTGATGGACCGTTTATTTGTTGCGTTGGATCCAATTGGGTTCTCAATGCAGCTGAAGCGTGTGGCCTTAAGTACTCTTGGATCTGTCTGTAGTGCTGTGAAAGAAGGCATGTTACCATATTTTAAGAAAGTAATAGAAGTATTGAATGTATATATCAATTCAGATCCTAATTCGGAATTGCATCAGCTGCAATATTATGCGATAGGTGAGTACGACTTATATATAAAAAATATAAGTGTGTGTGTGTTTAACATAAAATAATACTACATATACAGGGTGTTTCAGTTTATTGTTGCATAACTTTAAGATTCGATAGAACCTTTAAAATTAATGCATAAAGTCTATATAAACATGAGTCGAAAAATGCGTGGCTTCCGAAATACAGGGCTTTTAAATTTACTTTCTAAAATAGTTTTTTTAAATATTTCGAACAATATTTGATGTATAACAGTGAAAATTGGTATACAAGGGTTTTTTGGTACGACAAAACGAACCATGGGCATAGTTTTACTGTAGCCGCTAGAGGGCGCTCTCTACTGTACCTGTAGTGTATTAAAATGACCGAAAAATTTTTTTAGTGCAATTTTTTGCTTTTTGAATAAAAAAACTGATTCTTCGCACTTTTCAACATAAAAAAGCTCTCTTGTGAATTTTCGTTATAGTTAGCCGTTTTTGGGATATTTCGATTTTTAAGGTTCGATGCATTTTTAATTATTTATGATAAAATAACGTTAAAAAGTCAGTATCTCGATAATTTTTAGAAGTAGGCTGTGCCTGTAAATATTTTTGAAATTGAAAGCAGAATAAGGTTAAACGTCAATTAGTTGACAGTTAGTTTTGTTGTCTGTTGAAACCTGAAATGTTTTTTTTTTGCAATTGTGAATGCACGAAATTTAGTTTCTTTTACCTGTTTTTTTTTTGTAAGTTTTATAAAAATCCCATTTTTGTTCTCCAATCAAGAGTTAGCGCATATTCATTTTGTGTATGGCTTTGTAATTGGAAACGTAGCAGAAGCAGCTAGAGAATACGCACCAAGATTTCCAAACAGACGACATCCAACTCGCTCAGTATTTGTAAGAGTGCATCGCCAAATAATTGAAAATGGTTTTGGAAATCTCCAAAGGGATCAAAACATAAATGTTCGTCAGCGCAGATTTACCCGTATGATTCTGCGTGAGTTTGATAGAGATCCGACAACAAGTGTTAGGAGAGTTTCTGGTGCCTTGGGAATTTCAGCAAGCCATGTTCACCGTGTTCTTAGAAATGACCATATACGTCCTTACCATTTGCAACCTGTGCAAGGACTACAGCCAGGGGACGGAGAACGAAGAATCACATTTTGTCAGTGGATTCTTGATAGAACTGATAATAATAGGGAGTTTTTAAGTAACGTTTTATGGACCGATGAGTCATGCTTCACTATACGTGGAGTGGTAAATTTTCATAATCAACATATTTGGTCGCATGAAAATCTGCATGCAGTTCGGGAAAGAAATGTTCAGCATGAATTTAGTGTGAACGTGTGGATTGGTATCTACCGTAATCGACCATTTGGACCCTACCGTTTGCCTGCAAGGTTAAATGCTGCTACCTTCTTGGAATTTTTAAAGGCTGAACATGCAAATATGTGGGATGAGTGTTATGTTAGATTTAAGAAGATTGGCCTGGTCCCAGCTTGATGGTTGTCCAGCTCATTATTCGAGAATAGTTAGAAACTGGCTGGACGAAAATTATCCAGAAAGATGGATCGGCCGTGGAGGACCAGTCGCCTGGCCTCCACGATCCCTTGACCTAAATCCATTAGATTTCTTTGTGTAGGGATTTCTAAAAGAAAAAGTGTACCAGACTCCCGTAACCACAAGAGATATGCTAATAGACAGAATCAGGAATGCATGTGATGAAATAAGGCCTTATTTGAATAATGCTATACCACGTTCGATCATTCGTAGATGTGAATTGTGTATTGAACAATTGGGTTTACATTTCGAGCAACTACTTTAGATTTTGTATGTTTGTCCTAACTATCCAATAGCATTTTAGTTGTAAATAATTAATTTAATTTGTTAAAAATAATATTGGAAAATTAAACAAATTAATATTGTTTTTTTGTGTTTATTTGGACGATCTTCTTAATTACTTGTAATGCCCAAATCGAAAATGTAAAAAAAATATTATTTTCCCATAAATAATTAAAAATGCATCGACCCTTAAAAATCGAAATATCTCAAAAACGGCTAACTATACCGAACACTCACAGGAGAGCTTTTTTATGCAGAAAAGTGCGAAGAATCAGTTTTTTATTCGAAAAGCAAAAAATTGCACTAAGAAAAAATTTTCGGTCATTTTAATACACTACAGGTATATTAGAGAGCGCCCTCTAGCGGCTACAGTAAATCTATGCCCATGGTTCGTTTTGTCGTACCAAAAAACCCTTGTGTACCAATTTTCACTGTTATACATCAAATATTGTTCGAAATATTTAAAAAAAAACTATTTTAAAAAGTAAATTTAAACACTCTGTATTTCGGAAGCCACGCATTTTTCGACCCATGTTTATATAGACTTTATGCATTAATTTTAAAAGTTCTATCGAATCTTAAAGTTATGCAACAATAAACTGAAACACCCTGTATGAAATCTAATTTTTTTTCTGACTAACCGCTGTTCATTTGATAAATATTTATTTAGCATTATTGCTAAACATTTTTTTAATATCAACTTTTTTGTAATTTTACATTCTTGTCTATTGAAACTACATTGCTCGGCAATTTGTGTATTTTTTTGTTTCAGATTTATTTAGCATGATTGCTATAATTACATTCGTTTAAAAAGAAAAAGCTACAACAGTTACATAACATATAAGTATTCAGAAACACAAAACTTGTATCTCTGTTCATGAAATGTTCCTTTAGTTTTCTTTTAAACATCTTTAAATTACAATTAAACTTTATATCATTATGTAGTTTATTAAATTCAAGTAATCTTTTCTGAAATATTGATTTACTAGTTACATTACTATTGCAATTTTATAAATGGAAATCTATGTTTCTTCTTGTATAATGAGTGTGGTACTGAATATTCAATTCTATGTAATCTTTTAAATGTGGCAAAAATAATATTTTATTTTAAATATGCAAATAAGAACCAAATTTTATATGAAGTTTTTTATATTCAACCACTGCAATTCTTGTAACAGTGATTTTATTCTGGTGTACTTATTTTTATTCCATATTATTCGCATAGCTTTGTTTTATAGGACTTGTAATTTCGAGAATACAGCTTCATTGGCAGTGAAACTATATAAACTATTTTTTTTTTAATATATACTATGACAAGCGCTATAAAAGTATTTTGTTTTTTTTTTTGTAAATTTTTGAAATAATGTATTCAGAGTGATCCTCAAACTTTAGCTTACTGTCAATATACGAGGCTTGTTCAATAAGTACCCGTGTTTGAGGACAAAGGGCGTTCCTGAGGGAAGTTGGTATGCTCATCGTGTGCTGCCATCTATCGAACGACGGCACACCAAATTTCAGACTGATTGATAGGTTAGTTTGGATTTGGTAGCCATTTGAGTAACACGTGTTTCGTAATTTTCGCTAAGGTGGAAAAAGAGAAGTATCGATCGGTAATTCCCTTTTTGTTTTTGGATCGGAAAAATACGAGGAGATATAGTAAAAGCAAAGTTGGATGCTGTTTATGGAGACACTTCGCAATCTATGACCACAGTTAGGTTTCGGTTCAACGGATTTAATCGTGGGCGAACATCCGTTTTTGATGAGGAGCGACCAGACGTGGTTACCGAGGAAATCATTCAAAAAGTCCACGACATGAGCAGAGGACGTAGGTGTGTCGGCCGGAACGGCAATGAATATTTTACATGATAAATTGGAGATGAAAAAATTGTCGGCCCGATGCGTGCCGCGATTGCTCACGGCGAACAAGCGGATGCGGCTGTTAACTTCGAAACAGTGCTTGGAGCAAATTAAGCGAAGGAGTTTTTGCGTCGAGTTGATGAAACCTGGACTCAACATTATACACCAGAAACTGAGAAACAATCAAAACAATGGATTTCTCCCCGTGAATCTGCTCAAAAGAAGGTGAAGACGGACCTATCGGCCGGAAAGGTCATGGCGACGGTTTTTTTGGGATGCGAACGGCGTCATCCTCGTGGATTTTTTAGAAAAAGGAAGAACGAGCACTGGACAATACTATAGTGACTTATTGGACCGCTTCGACAAAAAAGTTAATTGGACACGGCCACATTTGGCGAGAAAGAAGGTGCTGTTTCACCACGATAACGTACCAGCACATTCATCCGGAGTTGTCGCCGCCAAAGTGCGACTTTTTATTGTTCTCCGACATGAAGAAATGGCTCGTGGGGAAAAAATTACCTCAAACGAGGAAGTCATCGCCGAGACAGAGGCCTATTTTGGGGAGTTCGACAAATCCTATTTTTTGTAGGGGTGGAAAAATTGGCAGGAACGTTGGGAAAAGTGTATCTTTCTGAAACATAGTCCCCATGTTGATAAATACTTTTTTTTAAATGGTGACATCATTTCTAACACGGGTACTTGTTGAACTGCCCTCGTATATACCCAAATATTTAATTAATTAACTTTTCAGTTATTTTCTCACTTATCCAAACTATTTTCATGTATTTCGCTATTATTTTGTTTTAGAAGCCTTCAATCTTAGTTTATTTACATTTAACCAATTTATGATTTTTGTCAAGTCAGAATTTAGTATCTTTAAGCAGTGTCTATATTTTCGTTTTATATATGTATATTAATTAATATATCATCTGCAAATATTTAAATTTTACAATAATCTAAAATATTACAAATGTCATTAGTTTATTACCTTACGGTACACCAAAAGAAATATTTTTGCAACTTGATAATGATGATCCAATGCTGGTCTTTTGAATCCTGTCAATCAATGTGTTTTGTAGAATTTTGAATACAGATCCTTTAAATCCGTAATGATGCAATTTTGTAAGTAATGTATCCCTGTCAATAGTTTCAAACGCTTGAAGACAAGAAGCACTATCACTATATGTTCAATATTGTCCATTCTTCTTGCCAAGTCTTCTAAAACCGTTTGTATTGACGTTTCAGTTGAGTGTTTCCTCTTAAGTCCAGCTTAAAATTTGGTTAAAATCCTATTTCTCTCAATGAATTAAAATACTTTTTCAACATCTGGCACAACATTTATTGGGCGCACATGGGCGCACAACTCACAATTCTTAACTTTCGCAACAGGCGTTATCATAGAAAAGTTGTTTTTTGTTGGAAATTCTCCCTATCTTAAACAGCTTTTTATCAGGATTAATATTCATAAAGCGATTTTTTAATTTCACCCTAAACATTAAGGATCATTAAAATTTATGAACATTTCGAAAAAACAGGGCTTGCTTCATTGTTCAACCCTCCATTTATATATTTTCCAGAATCTTTGGCTGTGGTAGCCCAGTTCATAGGTCCAGAAAACTTCAAACCCTTAGCAAGCGAAACTTTGCAGCTGGGCATGCGGATATTAGGTGAAACAAGTGACCCTGACGTGAAAAAGAGCGTTTACGCTCTTTTCGCAGCTTTAGCTATCGTCATGAAAGACGAAATTAGTCCAGCGTTACCGAAAGTTGTCAATGAAATGATCGAGAGCATACGAAGTAGTGAAGGAATTGTGGTTAGTAACCTTTTTGTTTGTTTGCTGACGATTTATTTAACATTAATACTACAATGTCAGTTATATATAATTATTCTTTTACACGTTTCGTGAATAAATTTTCTGTAATTTTACGTTCTTGTCTATTAAAATTACATCACTGTGAATTTTGGGTATTCATAAAGTGATTTTTTATTCTTACCTTGAACATTTTTAAATTGGAACACTGTAATATCATTATGCAATTTATTAAATTCAAATTCTTCCTACAGGCGCACTATGAAGAGGAAGAAAAAGACGGAATTGATATTTATGCAGACCTTTCAGACGAAGAAGACGATGTAGAAGAAGATATTGACGGTTCATCGTCTGGAAGTGTAGATTCAGCACAGTGCAGATACTCTGTTGAAAATTCGTATAACGAGGAAAAGGAGCAAGCATGTCTCGCGTTGAGGGAGATCTGTGTTAACACTGGGTAAAGTGTCTTAAATACTTTATAGAATTTACACTCTTACTTTCTTGCATAATTGAATTTCAGAGCAGATTAACGCATCCAACGTAATATAGGAACTTAGCAACTGATTAATCAAATAATGCTGGTAAATTGTGCTTACATTTAAATCTGGTCCTGAATAAGTATCACCAGTACTGATACCGACACTATCATTATGTCAGTATCTAATATAACTGCTTGAATTGGGTCCATTTTCTCCCAGTGTCTTTTCGTCCGTTCAAGAATTCCATGTAATTCAAATTTGCATTTTTTACAGCTCGCTCTGCCTCCCGTTTTTCTGTCTAAATTATTCGATTTTTCAATAAAATATTGCCAAATAAGGCCCATTTTCTACCTCCACTTCTGGACATTTGAGCTATATGTATTTAGAAATCACACTACTATTTAAAGAAGAAAGGATAGGAAATACGTTGTTGTTTGTTGAAGATTTATTTAGCATTAATGCTACAATGTCAATTTTGCATAATTATCCGTTTACATATTTTTTGAATTAATCTTCTGAAACTTTACATTCTTATCTATTAAAATTACATCGCTATGGATTTTGGGTATTCATAAAGTAATTTTTTAATTTCAGCCTAAACAGTTTTGAATATTTATTGACTATTTAATATCATTTTTCGATTTATTAAATTCAAATACATATATATATATATACAGGGTGACTTTTAAGTTGAGTCATTAATTTTCAGATAATGATTGTAGAAGGAAGATAAACCAAAATATGTGTGTAAAAATAAAAAAAAAATTAAAAAAAATTTTACCTTGTTTTATAAAGTATCCTCCCGACAAGTATTTCAGTGCGGACCTGTATTTGATCGTGCGGTCTTGGAGCACCGGCATGCCGTCCCCTGTGAGGTCTTAAGTCACCTGATTCACGAGCCCGTTGTACTACATTAACAAATGAACGAGGGGTTGGTTGCACTCGATTGGGAAACCGACCCGCATAAACATGTGCCATTTTTTATTTCGTTTGAGCCACGCAACAGACACCACTATTCACTCACGCGTTAGCGACTGACACAGACTGAATAAAAACATCGTGATCAGCGTTTCAAATTCTTTCGCTTTTTTGTTTCCGATGCGATGAACTGATAAGGCGGATTATATCCGTTCTTACCAAACACGAGCACATAATATTATTATTGAGACAGGGCGGTACTCAAACTTCTAAAGGGCTGTAACTTTGTTACTTTAATTTTACCACAAAAATGTTAAAGGAAAAAAACATTTCTTTTGATCAGATCTACTCACTGTTAAAATAAATGGCTCAACTTCGAACTCACCCTGTATATATATACAGGGTGACTTGTAATGTCACGTATTCCTGTTAAGGGGTGATAGATTAGGTCAAAAGCAACCGATTTTGTCCTATAATCTCCTATCCAGAAGTTAACCGTTTTTGAGTTATTTGAATTTTATTTTTTTTATTTTTTATTCCGATTTCAGATGGTTAAATTTGAAATACAAAAAAACTACATGTCTGATTTTGAGTTTTTTGTTATCGTCGCATAGCGGACATTCCAATAGTTCATAATAAGTAATAAAATGTTGAAAACTTACAAAAGTTTTAAAATTACGCTTTTGAAATATATGATTTTCTTATTTTTTTACTAACTTATTCGATAAAAAATGCAATTTTCTGTAAAAAATCTCCTAGTAATGAAATGTGCAAATTATGTAAATAATATCTCTATCTAACAAGCTTTCATTTGAGGTATAAAAGTTACAACTAACTCAAGTATAAAGACATAAAATTAAAAAAAGATAAGTAAAGTTGTACGAATGATAATTACGTAGGATAAATAAAAGGCTTTTATTTTAATTACAGTTTTATTTAATTACATTTCCTTTAGTATTTTACAGATTCTGCTCAAATTGTAATCCCCTGTTACGAATACACGCCCGCATTCTCTTACGTAATTCACTTTTGGTAACTCTAGTTGTTAAGCGGCTTTTTATTTGGTCAGCTGCACTGATTATCCTTGTAATTAATTCATCGCGCATTGGTACGGGCGAAACATCGTACACCAGGCTTTTCATATGTCCCCACACATAGTAATCTATCGGTGTGAGATCTGGGCTTCTTGCTGGCCAGGCAATGGGTCCGCCTCTGCCAATCCATTGATTTGGACATTTAGAGTCTAAATACGCCCGTACTAATCTACTGTAGTGTGCGGGACAGCCGTAGTGCTGGAACCGCATATTTTGTCTCGTCGTCAATGGAAACAAGTGATTTTCAAGAACTCTTCATACACTTCTCCATTTAAATTGGCGGGCAGAAAATGAGGTCCAATTAAATATCCATCAATGATGCCCATCCACACACTGACTGAAAACCGGCTCTGAGACCCCGTCGGTCTTATTTTTCGGGGGTTTAAAGCTTCTTTATCAGCCCAGTAATGAATATTATGGTGGTTAGTGATCCCGTCCTTATCAAACTTCGATTCATCGGTCCACAGAATTTTCTTAAAATAGTCTGGATCTTCTGTATCTGCATGTACCTGCAGAAATCTAATCGTCTTGCAGGATCGCCCTCTTCAATCACATGCACAGGCGTGTAGTGATAAGGGTATAATCTTGCAGTATGCACAGTAAACCATACTTTGTATGTTGATATACCCAACTGAGTAGCCACAATGCGCGAAGACGTAGTAGGGTCTTCCTGAAACACACGAAGGATTTCCTCTTCATCTTCAGGAGGATAGACTCGGGGTCGACCAGCATCACTATGTTGCCTTTGAACACGTCCGGTTTGGCGGATGCGCCGATACACAGAGTCAAACAGTAACATGAGGTGTTCGGCGATTCGGGAAACGTTGCCGATATTCACGGCGGGCAGCTGCAGAATCGCCGTTACAAAGTCCATAACAGAACATCATGTCTGCGTATTCTTCATTTGTAAAAGTTTGCCCGTGCTCGCTATGGCGAGGTCCTGGCGGATCTTCTGCGTCTGCCATGATGATAAAGAAACCACTCGAAATGAACTGGGAAACTCGAAAATAATAATCGTGCGTAAAACGTGTGCGCGTACGCAGTAGTTGATACCAACTAAACCTAATTCTCACTCGGCGTGCGGCGATGGCGTAACTAATAATAACAGCTCTCTCTCTCTCACTCCTCCACTAAGTCAGCTCTTCTCGCTGGATTCCTCGTCGAGCCGATGCCATAAAACAATCATGGCATGCGAGTCCTTTGAGGACAGTAACGACTTGTTCAAACAGGTAATTTATTTATTTATTTATTTAGATTCAATACACTGCCTGAACGGAACACTCCATTGAACAGGCAGGAAGTACAGCATGCTCAGCCGACAGTTAGAAAATACCTTCGAAGGCTGTCTTTACTGTAGTGAAAGATATCAAGTGCACGTGCACTTTCACAAATGCCACACATAACATAGAGTGGTGAAAACAACAATAAGTTTGTTCTAGGAACAGGTAAATAGAATAAACTGTTGCTACCATGACGAGTACGCAAATTAGGTATGTGTAAATAAATTTTCTCTAAGAGTGAAGGACAATCAATGCTGCCATCGAGCAATTTACACAAAAAGGTAGCAGCGAATAAATGTCTGCGCTTCGTTAAATTTGGCAGATTGAATCTGCTTAATAATATGTCATTACGAAAGCCCCTTTCAGGATAAACTCTATCTTCTTTATACCACAAATACTTCACGAAACGTCGCTGAACTCTCTCAAGATTATGGGAATGTACATCGTAATACAAATTCCTTAAAAATCCAGCCTCAGTGGGGGTCATTGTTGTTTCTCTGCATGTACTTCAGATAATTGAACGCTTAATACCTCAAATGAAAGCTTGTTCGATAGAGATATTATTTACATAATTTGCACATTTCATTACTAGGAGATTTTTTACAGAAAATTGCATTTTTTATCGAAAAAGTTAGTAAAAGAAAAAGAAAATCATACATTTGAAAAGCGTAATTTTAAAACGTTTGTAGCTTTTCAACATTTTATTACTTATTATGAACTATTGGAATGTCTGCTATGTGACGTTAACAAAAAACTCAAAATCAAGCATGCAGTTTTTTTGTATTTCAATTTTAACCGTCTGAAATCGGAATAAAAAATAAAAAAACTAAAAATTCAAATAACTCAAAAATGGTTAACTTTTGGATAAGACATGATAGGACAAAATCGGTTGCTTTTGACCTAATCTATCATCCCTTAACAGGAATACGTGACATTACAAGTCACCCTGTATATAACGATTTTATCGTAAAAATCAGATAATTTTTGTCAAGAAAATAGTGATTTTTTGCAACGCTGGTTAGCAGTTTGTACCAAATTTATTGAAGTATTTTTAGACTGTGAATGAAAACTGTCCTCTAATGCCAGGTTCATATGTACAAAAGTGAGTAGCAGGCTGCGTTAAGTAGTGCATATTCCCTGAAGAAAGTTGCTCCGCACACAATACAGTTAGTCTGATTACTTATTTCGTGTGGTATTGACACATAACCGCTAAAATCCGTGAATAGAGCAATGTATATTTAAATTTCATTTATGTGACTGTTGGATTATCTGAATGTCCTTTTTTTCAGACGTGCTTTTCTACCTTATATCGAAACGTGCTTCGAGAAATCTCTAAATTAATTAATTATCCACAAGACGATATTCGGAAAGCATCTATTGAAGCACTCTTGCAGTTTTGTATCGCCCTCTATAAATGTAATTTGCCGGAAACGAAACAGGTAATAAAAATATATATTTTGGAGAAAGTGATGAGTACAGAAACCTTGAATGTTTGGAAAAGGACTAGGCGCAAAATGGGTCCTAGTCGATTTCTCTATAAAATTCAGTATGATATATTTTTTCCTGATCATACTGAATTTTTAGACAAATCAACTGGGACCCATTCTTCAAATGCTTTGTACGTGGTCCTTTATATAAATTCTATTTTTTTTTTCATCCAAAAGATTAGGCTTCCCAAAAATATTATTTTTGAGCCATTATTATACATGGTGTAAAAAATTACAATGTCGCATTGATAATTTTTCATCTTTACCACCATGGACATAGAAATTGTTTGTGATAATGTCTGAATTTTGTTGGAGTATATTGTGCTGTGTAAAAAAACTCTTACAAAAATCTATTTCCAGTAGCCTTCTTCAAGCGCCTATACAGGGTGTCCGCAAAGTTGGGGTTTTCCTTTTCAGAAACAACTACCCTTGAAATAAAGGAAAAAGTACTCACTCTCCAGTTGACGAGAAGGGCTAAGTACGTCTCTGCCCTAAATCATACCGCTCCAACAGAAAATGAAATCAGCTGATGCGCTACCGAGCAGACGCTGGCGGTGGTCCACGAACAGAGGTAACAAATATGACGGCGTTGCCGCGTTTTCAGTTTTTAGGTAAACGTACTTTATAGGTATTGTTCGAAGTTATCGCCGTTTGATTCGCAGGTGCGTGCACGACGTAGCCAGGCATCGGTGCAGGCTTTGAGAATGGAGTCCCTCCCCCGAATGAAAGCATCAGCTTGTTCAATTCTGAGACGAAGTTCGTCAACCGTATGCACTTCAGTTTGGAACACTAAGCGTTTCATTAATCCCCAAAGAAAAAAATCACATGGTGTTAAGTCTGGAGATCGCGGAGGCCACGCTACGGATCCATTATGTCCGATCCACCTATTCGGAAATAATTCATTCAAAAACTCACGCACTTCGCGTCTAACATGGGGCGGTGCACCATCGTGCAGAAACCACATTGATTGTCTTACACTTAATGGCACATCTTCTAACAAGGAAGGCAAAATGTTGCGTAAAAAGTCTAGGTATTGCATCCCGTCCAATCGATTTGGGAGAATAAATGGTCCAATGAGCATACCGTTCACCATGCCAGCCCATTCACCGAAAATGTTTGTTGAAAATGTGCTCGACGGACAGCGTGCGGATTTTCTACTGACCAAACATGAGTGTTGCGAAAGTTATTCACCCCATTACGCGTGAACGTAGATTCGTCTGTCACCAATATGCACTTCAAAAAGTCCGGATTATTGTCATGTTGATGCAACAACCACTTACAAAACCGCACTCTTACTAGAAAATCGTCAGGTTGAAGGGCGTGTACACGTTGGACGTGAAACGGATACAGCGCCTCTTCGCGCAGCGTTTGCCACACTTTAGTTTTTGATACTTGCACTTCTCTAGCCACGTCTCTAGTGCTTGTTGAGGGATTCTCGTGCTACGCGATTACCTCTACACGCGTGACCGTACCGGTTGAAGGTTGCATACTGACCTGACACACTGACCCCGACCCAGTTCTGTCGTCGGGTTGAGCCAGTGACCTTGTACCACTCGGGGATGTCGCGGGTCGCGGCTCCAGGACGGTATTCAGATATTTTTGATGTTGCAGAGCCCTTTATCTCGGTTCCCTTAAGACATTGGTGTATATGGTACTAAGAAAAATTGCTTATGTTTTCAAGATCTACACGTCGTGTAAAGGAAAACCCCAACTTTGCGGACACCCTGTATATTCGTAAAGTATAAACTTTTAGCATTATTTTGGGGGGACACTGTTTACTTGTGTTATTTGCAAGAATTCAATAAACATTAGTGACAGTTGGAAGTAGAAAAATAGTTTCATTTGCCAAGGCATAAAACATAGGCTATTATGGCAGCATTCCCAATATTTACCAAATTCACGATAGACAGACGTAAAATAAAACAAATTTCGAGGATAAATAATATAGTTGATTACCCTTTTATTTGTTTTGTTATTCTGCTCTTTGCAGGCTCTGTACAAGGCATTGCAAATGTTTGTGCCAAAGTGTGCAGAACTGATAAGAATCGACGAAGAAAGGAGTGTAGTTATGGTGTGCCTGGATGCTTATTCAACGCTTTTAGAAGAAGTCAAATCAGACGTTTTTGTCGGAGAAGGGCACAAAGAAGCAATAATGAATTGTGTTATCGACGTCCTGACATTAAAGGTAAGCTAGTCACAACTTCTTCAAAGGACCCCTTATGGGAAATTTCTCCCAGTTAATTTTTTCCATAATCTAAATCTTGATTACCCAAATGCCCAACTTTGCTCCCGTTTAAGATCGTATCTATTATCATTTCATCTTTGGGTCCTTGGAAACGGTAAGAGATGCTAAGTTGGTATTAATGGGAGTTATCTATAAAAAGGAACATAGAAAGTTTTGCATTTTCGGAGATGAACGAAAGAAATCTAATTTTCCTGAAATCTTTCGCTGCCTGTATTTGAGATGGGACTTCAAAATAAAAAGCACAT
The DNA here is from genome assembly GCA_963669975.1 of Acanthoscelides obtectus. Classification (NCBI taxonomy): domain Eukaryota; kingdom Metazoa; phylum Arthropoda; class Insecta; order Coleoptera; family Chrysomelidae; genus Acanthoscelides; species Acanthoscelides obtectus. Next base: position 2,781,757 of record CAVLJG010000009.1, on the reverse strand, counting down.
CGCCACTTTTTCTCCTCTATAATATGACGCAATTAAAATTTCAGTATAACGTTTCTTCTGTTGTCCTCAATCATCAACTTTTTCTTGTGGACGCCAAATTAGATTTTTGCATAGTTAATTCTGATTACAAAAATGTATATTATATTACGTCATACATTGACAAACCTGTCAAAAAACTAATACTGTCTTAGTTGGCTTTGAAAATGACAATTTGCCACATATTTGCCCGGTTAAAAAACCAATGCGTGTTTAAAAGAAATTCAGATAATTTGCCTATTCATCAACTGTAACAAGCGTTATTTTAGCACGATGGAGCGCTTCACATGACACCTCAGTCATGTATTAATAGCGTGTTTATTAAACCAAAGATTGTCCTTAACATCGTCGATACCTTCTGGTGTGCCTCAAGGTTCTATATTAGGACGTATACTAGTAGTAGTAGAAAGATTTATTTAGCACATTTGGCTACATAAACAGAATAATTGTAAACAACTAGTAAATTCAAGCCATATGGTGTATGATGTAAATGCTGGGCAACCTATAATTATAGATTTAACAAGTGATTTATCAATTTTACTTTAAATTTTGTCAAAGTTTTCTGGTCTTTTACCTCTGAGTATAATTTATTATATTCAATCAACCCTTGATGGGATACAGATTTGTAGCATATTTTATACTTTTTGGTTATTAAATGGAAGTCATCTTTATTTCTGGTATTATGTAAATGATGGTCGACATTTGATGAAGTTAAATTAGTTAGACTTGATGGACATATATTATTTTTTACTTTATAAATGAATATCATTACTAGATATTTGATAAAAAATTTACATTGAGCCATTTTAATTTGCTAAGAATTTGCCTATTTGGAGTATATTTATCTTTATTCAGTATTATTCTCATGCACTTATTTTGTAAAATTTGCAGTCTTTCAAAAATGGAATTATTTGCTAGATATAGATAGTCGAACAGTACAAGAAATTTGGAAGAATGATGGTATTATAGATAATTTTTCTGCTATATTAACTCAGACATCCAGAAACTCTCGATAAATATCCCACTTTACTACTAATCTTATTTATAACTTTTTCATAATGAATATCAAAAATTAATCGAGAATCAACAAAAACCCCGAGGTATTTAAAATTTTCTACGAATTCAATATCTTCACCATCAATATTCAGTTGAACATTTGTAGATTGTTTTTTCCGATTAACAAGGCTTTCGTTTTACTTGCATTTAATTTTAGTCTGTTAGATGCTAACCATTTTGAGACAAGTTTCAAGTCTTCATTTATATAAGAGATACCAGTCTGAATATTTTTAGTACTTATATAAATCATAGTGTCATCGGCGAAAATCTGAATTTTGCATTTTTTTACTATGGCAGGTAAATCATTTATATATAAAATAAAAAGAAGTGGTCAAAGGATACTGCCCTGTGGAACACCCAACGTATTTTCAATTTTTGATGAAATAGTGTCATTAACTTTTGTAACTTGCATCCTTTTAGACAAATAATTTCTAAACCAATCTAAAACACTTCCTGTTATACCATATGCCTTCAATTTACCTAACAAAATATCTCTGTCAATCGTTTCAAATGCCCTCTTCAAATCCAAAAATACTGCTATGACAACTTCTTCTGAGTCTATGGCTCTTCTCCAATTCTCAGTTACCAACTGAAAGCTGTTTCTGTGGAATATTTTTTTCGAAAGCCTGCTTGCGCCTCCACTAAAATTTTGTTTTCTTCTATAAACAGTATTAATTGGTCATGCAGTATGGACTCTAATAATTTTTCAATGTCTGGTAACACATTTACTGGTCTCATATCACTGCATCTTTTAGAATTTTTTATTTTGGGAACTGCTGTTATTGTAGAGCATTTCAAATTTTCAGGAAAAGAACTGCTTCTCAGTGAACAATTGATCCAATTTAATACAGGATATCCCAAAATTCCGAACAGTTTTTCAGTATGTTTTTAGTGGTGATTTCGGCACAGTTGTTATTTGATTTTAAACTGTTTACTTTTTTTCTTAGATAATTCAATGATACGCTTTGAAATTTTGAAAGTGTATGCAACATTTCCCCCTGGAAACTGATTTTCATATAGTCAGGTGCAGCATTCGCAGTACCCACAATATCAACAATACTTTCCACAAAATATTCATTTAGTTTGTTTGCAATCACCAAAGAATTTGTTTCGGTACCGTTTTCGAATTGAACTTGATTTACACAATCATGCGGCTTCGAATTGATCAGTCTTTTTAAAGTCTTCCACATCTTTACACTGTCGCACTTGTTATTATCGATTTGTTTATGGTAGAATTTCATTTTTTCTTCTCTAATTACATACACACATTTATTCCTAAGAGTTTTATATACCTCCCAATCATCATTTGATTTTGTGAATATACATTTATTGTATTGTTTGTCTCTCAAATTTTGAGCTGCCTTAATATTCTTGTTATACCAGGGTGTATTTTTTGTCGAGCAAATCACTTTTTTATTATTTATATTTTTTATTCATACAAAACTGTCAATATACTCAGTTACATTGGAAGTGTTAGACCCAGAGAAAATAATTTCAACTTGATCCTTTGGCAATGAGGTAGTCTAATATCAAGAATGAAACGATAACATTCTCACGAAATTTTATTGGCAAGTAATGAGAAAAAAAATTAATAATCTGTCAAAGTCGCTAATATGGTGATAATTTAGACGTCTTGGGACTCGAGGCATTTTGTTATGCTTAACACTAGTAAATGGAAGGGCAATAACTAAAAATATCTGTACTACTCAACTCTCAGAAACGGGTTTCTTTACAAAAACTAAGAGATAACATTTTAACAAAGGTAAACAAAAACAAAGATAAAACGTTGACATTGATGCCACAGCATGCTTTATATATAGTCATTCTGTTGTCAAAAGAACAAGTTGAAGAAATTATTTTTTCTGGCTGTAACACTTCTGATGTCACTGAGTATAAATATGTTTAATTTTTTGGTCGGTGTTGACAAATTTATAAGACAATAAAACATTTCTTTGCAGACGGCCTGCCAAGATACCGACTTGGGAGTGGCTCAAGAAAATCCTGACGATGATACAGAAGCTGAACAAGACGAGCTGCTCTTAGAGTCGGCGGGTGATGTTATACCAAAATTTGCTGCTGCTATTCAACCAGAAAATTTCGTACTATACTTTCCTAATATGTTGCAATTGATGACAAATAGAACGGTAAGTTTTGTATTTAAGATAAAAGTGGCGAAGTTAAAAACATTGGAGGATGATCAATGAGCCAAAATCCCAGTAACTAGGCTCCTTTGGACTTTTATTGTCCCTGTACTATGGCCGCTAGAACGTCGGTATCGCACCTGGACACGGAGACAAATATAACTGTCGACCTGGCAAAATGTTTGTTTGTTTAAGATTTCTCTAAGAATTTTCATTGTCCATGAAATATTCCTTTAATTTTCTTTTAAATATCTTTAAATTACAAGTAGGCTTTATATCATTATTTAGTTTATTAAATTCAAGTAATCCTTTCTGAAATATTGATTTGCTAGTTATATTACTATTGCAATTTTGTAAATGAAAATCTATATTTTCTCTTGTAATAATAATTGTGGTAATGATTATTCAATTCTATGTAGTGTTCTAAATATTCTGACAAAAGATGATTTTTTATTTTAAATATAAAAATAAGAACCAAATATGATATGAATTTTTTTATATTCAACAACTGCAATTCTTGTAACATAGATTTTATTTTGATGTACTTATTTTTATTCAATATTATTCTCATAGCTTTATTTTGCAAGGCTTGTAATTTTGAGAATACAGCTTCATTGGCAGTGAACAAGATAGTTGAACAATACAATAGTAAATGTATATTATATATACATATATATATATACAGGGTGTCCGCAAAGTTGGGGTTCTAATTTAAATGAGGTGTCTCTTGAAAACATAAGCAATTTTCTTAGTACCATATACACCAATGTCTTAAGGGAACCGAGATAAAGGGCTCTGCAACATCAAAAATATCTGAATACCGTCTTGTAGCCGCGACATCCCCGAGTGGTACTAGGACACTAGCTCAACCCCACGGGGTATTTGAATCATGATGTGTGATTTAATTTGTGGACACCAGGATTTTATTGTGAAGAGTCGTGGATCCTCCTAGCAATATTTTGCGTTAATCGAACACATGGGGACAATTTTGAACAGTTTTTGTAAAAACGGTATCCATCTACCTTGATCATGATTTTTTTGAATAATTTTTAATAATGTAAAGTAACCCTCTTATTATGCAAATTTTATATAGGTGATTTTTGCCATATCAACTTCTTTTGACGAGTTCTACAATCTATTAAAATAAATGGTCATGTATATATAGAGTGCGTCATCTATTACTTTTTTTTCTATTAAAAATCAACACGCTTTTTACGAGGTGAAATCGATTTTTTTTATTGATAAATGAGGTTGGTTTGTGCCATTTATGTATGAAAAATAACATCAGTCATGTGACCACCGCGGCTTCGTTTGTAGGCCAACATCCGAACATAAAAATTTTCAATGACTTTTCCCAGAATAATCGGGTCTGTGGCCGCAATTTCAGTCCGAATATTGCGCTTTAGGCTTTGAATTGTCCGGGGACCATTCGCATACACTTTTCCTTTCAAAAATCCCCCAAAGAAAATAGTCAAGAGGTGTTAAATCGCACGATCTCGGGGGCCAACTGACATCTGAATTTCGTGAAAGTATGCGGTCTTGAAATTTCGTGAGCCGTTGCTCCGTCTTGATGAAACCAAAGATCGTCGGCACCAATACGATCCAATTGTGTCCACAAAAAGTCTGTTAACATGCCGCGATAACGTGCCCCGTTGACGGTAATGGCCTTTTCTTCGGCATCTTCAAAGAAGAATGGTCCAACGATGCCACCAGCCCATAATCCGCACCAAACAGTCACTTTTTCAGGATGGAGAGGTTGTTCATGATATTGGTGTGGATTTTCATCCCCTCAGAATCTGCAATTTTGCTTATTTACGTACCCATTGAGGTGAAAATGAGCCTCATCAGAAAAGAGCACTTTGGCCGAAAATCCGTCTTCTCTTTCCAGCATCCAATTAACAAAAACACGCCGCTATTGATGGTCTGCCGGCTTCAATTCTTGTGTTAGTTGGATTTTCTATGGATGGAGGTGTAAATCAATGTGTAAAATCCGGCGTAAAGTGGTCTCACTAATTCACAATTGTTGTGAACGGTGCCTAGTCGAGGTGGTTGGATCTTCTCGCACACTTTCACTCACTGCGGCTATGTTTTCACGAGTACGAGCTGGACGAGCATGTTGGTATGGTCTACGACCTTCAGCTGAACCAGTCTCCTCAAAACGATTATCAATCCAACGAATTCCAGGCTCTGGAGGGCGTCCATGTCGACCAGAACTAGTGCGAAGTTTACGAACAGTGTTTTTTATATTTCGACCGTTTTCGTAATAAGTTTGGATAACCAAAATGCGTTGTAAACGAATCCATGACTATAAATGGCATACCTTTGACAGTTCATTTATGCATACCACATGACTTTTGACTCACATGGTAACACATAAACTTATAGGTAAAAAAAAGTAATAGATGGCGCACCCAGTGTAACTTTTCTGAAGCCTGTAGATACTAGTTATTTGCAACGATTTGTTTAATAAATAAATCGTATACCAAAATAAGCACTTTCACATAGCGAACCAGATGATATAGGGTTGTCTGCGAAAAACCTAACTGGAATAATGGTTGGTAGAATCAGGACGGTTCTGGGATAGCTCTATATTGCCCGAACAAGGGTATGATTATAATCATCAACTGGTCAACACTGGTTTTGCCACACGAACTTTGACAGCTAATTTTGTTTTATCAGTCTACCCTCATTATTACATGACAGCTGTCATATGTCTATTAGCCTCATATTTGTTGTGATACGGTAATACTCATAACTAGTACTACGGCAGTAAATTAACAGAAACGCTTACAAGTAAATCCTTATAAAAATATTTGTTGTTGAATTTGAACACTTTTTTGTGATTTATTAACCCTGTGAATATGTCGAGGAAGTGTAATAATGATCCTAACTCTTTTTGTTATGTCTGCGGAGAACTAACATTCAAAAAACAACGACGAAATTTTACGAATCTTGTGTTGGAGTGTTATCACCAATGTTTTGGTTTTTCTGTCGCCCATCAAGACAAATCCTGGGCCCCTCATGTCTGTTGCATAACGTGTGTGAAAAATTTAACTGACTGGAAGAAAGGTGCACGACCTATGCCGTTTGCTGTACCCATGATATGGACTGAACAGCGAGATCACGTTTCAGATTGCGATTTTTGTCTCACAGACATAAAAGGTATAAATTACAAGAAAAAAACCACAGTTATTTACCCCAACTTATCTTCGGCTATAAGACCAGTCTGTCATTGTAAAAAATTGCCAGAACTACCAGTTGCAACTACGTCTGTTGAGAACAATTCACAACCGTCCACTTCAGGTGAATGTGTTGACGAGGACGATGACTTTGAGTTAAAAGGAATTGTAAACGAGCCACATTTGATAACTCAAGGAGACCTAAATGATTTGGTTCGGGATTTAAATTTGTCAAAAAAGCAGTCAGAACTATTAGGATCACGTCTAAAAGAATGTAGTTTGCTACACACTTCAGAACGTATTTTTCTCAGGATGGAGATTTGGTGTTTTGCAATAACATAAATGAGATTATGAAAATGTTGGACATAGATTTTGATCTCTCTCAGTGGCGTTTATTCATTCATTCTTCGAAAGCAAGTCTAAAAGTAGTGTTATTGCATAATGGAAATAAGCTTCCGTCTGTACCTCTGGCCCATGCTGCAAATATGAAAGAAACCTATGAAAATATGAAACTTTTACTTGAAAAAATAAATTACAGTACATATTCCTTCAAAATCTGCGGTGATCTTAAAGTTGTTGCACTATTACTTGGACTTCAGCTGGGTTATACAAAGTTTTGCTGCTTTTTATGTGAATGGGATAGCCGAGACAGAACTAATCACTATATAAAAAAAAACATGGCCTACGCGTGCATCGTTAGTTCCTGGGCAAAAAAATGTAAAGTATTTACCCCTTGTACAGCCAAATAATGTGCTTCTACCACCATTGCATATCAAATGAGGATTAATAAAAATTTGTGAAGGCAATGGATCGCAATGGGAGTAGATTTTTGTATCTAAAAGAAAAATTCCCTAAAATAAGTGATGCAAAGATAAAAGAGGGTATTTTTGTTGGCCCTCAAATTAGGGAGTTAATAAAAGATACAAGATTTGAAGAAAAATTAAGCGATTTAGAAACATCTGCATGGAAGGCTTTTAAAAATGTTGTTTCAAATTTTTTGGGTAACCACAAGAGTGACAGCTACAGAGAGTTGGTTAGCGAGCTATTATTGTCATATCAAGCATTGGGTTGCAACATGTCACTTAAGATCCATTTTTTAGACTCGCACCTGGATTTTTTTTCCTGACAATTTAGGGGCTGTCAGCGACGAGCACGGTGAGAGGTTCCATCAGGACATTTCTAATATGGAAAAGCGGTACCAGGGCAAATGGAGTCCAAATATGTTAGCAGATTACTGCTGGATAATTAAAAGGGACCAACCAGAAGCTAAATATTCAAGAAAATCTTAGATTATTAAGTCATTTATAAAAAAAAATAACTTTTGATTTACGAGATCTGTGTTTTTTCTTAATATTTTAAATTACTCAATAGAATAAAATCCTTGTCTAGCAATTTTTTTTAACTGTTTATTTTTTACAATCACCAATTAAAGTAAAAAATATCAAAAAAGTCCGTGTGGCACGACAAAGTTAAAATTTTGTTGACCATATAAGCTTATTATTTCACCCTACGTCACATGTGCCAGCGCTCCTGACACGTTGCAAGTTGAATCTGTCTCCACATAGGTGTGCTATCCTAATGGTCCAGCGTCCATTGCACAGTACCAATATCGTTCCTTTCCTATTTCTTCTATTAGGGGTGACGTTAATTTGTAATTTTGGTTCTGTATTTTGGTTTTATACTATTATCGCTTTGTAAACAGTGACTAACATTTGAACCTTTGTTTTATTTCCAGAAAAATCAAAACAGCATTGGACAGAGGTCGTTTGCTTTTGGAACACTAGCAGAGTGCATGAAATCTTTAGATAGATACGTAGAAAATTTTGTCCCTACATTGTTGAGTTTGTGGTTGACTGGTGCTAAAGATCCGAACGAAGAAGTTAGGAACAATGCTATATTTGGACTAGGTGAAATGATTCTTTATGGAAAAGATGCCGTGTTTAGGTAATTTAATAACCTCTCACTATACACACAGTTATAAACTATGAACCATGATACTTCAGCATTCAAACGACTAAACAGCTGATTAACAAGCGCTCCTTTGTGTTAATATCGTGTTGTTGGCAATAGCAGGGATGCCGGCGACTCGATTTTTTCACTTTTTCTCACTTGTTTCGATCCATCTCACTTTTCTTTGAGAACATTCACTTTTCTCACTGTTTTCGCTCTCGCTTTGCATATTGTGGTTTATGAACGGTTTCGAAGGAGCCCCACGAAATTAAGTGAAATGATTTTTTTTATATAAAAATTAACTATAACAAAGTTGTTTATGTACAGGATTCTCCAAAGGCTGAGCCAATATGTATTACATGCGAAATTACTAAGACTAGTTAAAATCTACGTTGACTTTCAATTCAGCTTTGCTAAAAGCACTCTATACAGGGTGTTTCAGTTTATTGTTGCATAACTTTAAGATTCGATAGAACTTTTAAAATTAATGCATAAAGTCTATATTATCTATTAAATTTACTTTCTAAAATAGTATTTTTTTTAAATATTTTGAACAATATTTGATGTATAACAGTGAAAATTGGTATACAAGGGTTTTTGGCACGACAAAACGAACCATGAGCATAGTTTTATGTAGCCGCTAGAGGGCTGTTTTACTGATACCAGTAGTGTATTATAAAATGAACGAAAAGGTTTTTCTTAGTGCAATTTTTGTTGCTTTTTGAAATAAAAAAACTGATTCTTCGCACTTTTCAACATAAAAAGCGCTCCTGTGAGGTTTTCGTTATACGGTTTAGCCGTTTTTTTTTTGATTTGATATTTCGATTTTTTTAAGGTTCGATTTCAATATATGACAAATTTTTTTTACATGCTTGGTTAGGACAAAATTAAAGTAGTTGCTAATGTAAACCCATTTACATTTCACGAATCGATGTTGCATTATTCAATGCATGTACACATATTACAAGTAATTAAATGCTGAAAATTTCTTTCCCGAACTGCATGTGGATTTTCATGCGACCAAATATGTATGTTGATTATGAAAATTTACCACTCCACGTCTAGGTCTAGTGAAGCATGACTCATCGGTCCATACAACGTTACTTAAACTCCCTATTATTATCAGATCTATCAAGAATCCACTGACAAAATGTGTTTCTTCGTTCTCCGTCCCCTGGCTGTAGTCCTTGCACAGGTTGCAAATGGTAAGGACGTCTATGGTCATTTCTAAGAACACGGTGAACATGGCTTGCTGAAATTCCCAAGGCACCAGAAACTCTCCTAACACTTGTGGTCGGATCTCTATCAAACCCACGCAGAGTCATACGGGTAAATCTGCGCTGACGAACATTTATGTTTTGATCCCTTTGGAGATTTCCAAAACCATTTTCAATTATTTGGTGATGCATTCTTACAAATACTGAGCGAGTTGGATGTCGTCTGTTTGGAAATCTTCGTATTCTCTGGCTGCTTCTGCTGCGTTTCCATTTACAAAGCCATACACAAAATGAATATCCGCTAACTCTTGATTGGAGAATAAAAATGGCATTTTGAAAAAAAAAACAGGTAAAAGAAACTAAATTTCGTGCATTCACAATTGCAGAAAAACGTTTCAGGTTTCAACAGACAACAAAACTAACTGTCAACTAATTGACTTTTTAACGTTATTTTATCATAAATAATTAAAAATGCATCGAACCTTAAAAATCAAAATCTCTCAAAAACGGCTAACTATAACGAAAATTCACAAGAGAGCTTTTTTATGTTGAAAAGTGCGAAGAATCAGTTTTTTTATTCAAAAAGCAAAAAATTGCACTAAGAAAAATTTTTCGGTCATTTTAATACACTACAGGTATAGTAGAGAGCGCCCTCTAGCGGCTACAGTAAAACTATGCCCATGGTTCGTTTTGTCGTACCAAAAAACCCTTGTATACCAATTTTCACTGTTATACATCAAACATTGTTCGAAATATTTTAAAAAAAACTATTTTAGAAAGTAAATTTAAACACCCTGTATTTCGGAAGCCACGCATTTTTCGACCCATGTTCATATAGACTTTATGCATTAAGTTATGCAACAATAAACTGAAACACCCTGTATACAGCGTGATTCACAAGTCGTGACCAAAAATGAAACATCATACACAGGACCGCATTTAAAGCGGAGTCTTCTATGTAACATTTTTTCCTAGAGCGCCTCATTAAAAAGATACTGGGTATTGCAAATAAAAAATAGAAAAGATTTTTTTTAATATCTTCAAAACCATCAACTGGAAGTATTGCATATATTCAAAAGTATTTACTTAAAACTAAAAACTTCAACACCCCGTATCTTTCTAATGATACCCTCGAGGAAAAAATGTTACAAATGCGGTCCTGTGTATGATGTTTCATTTTTGGTCACGACTTGTAAATCTCCCCTTATAAGTACGTCTCCCGCATTTACAAGAATTTGTTATATTTTTTATACTTCTTTTATGCATCGTATGCATTTGATCTTAAAAATGCATACATATGAATAATTGTTTGCTTACGTCAATACAACAGTAACAAATACCTTATATGAATTATTATTCTCGTTTTTTTCACACATTCTTATTTATTATTATCCGTTTCAATTTGGCATTATGTTATTCAATTTATCAGAAAATTAGCTCTTTTTTTATGTATAAATTCACTGTTTTCTCACTACTTTTTAAAAAAATCTTTTCTCACATAATCTCATGCTTTGGGCCGCCAGCACCCCTGCAATACCGAATAGGCTGAAGTTCAGTAGCGTATCAAAAATGACTTTAACAAGATATTGGTTAAAACTTATTTACTTCTTGAAACGTAATTATGATCATTAGCAGGCACATTGCTTGATCATATTAATTGCATACGAAAACTTCCCGGGCTACTTTATGCACGGCAAGTCATACGAAGAAGCACAAACCAGTCCAAAGTTCTTGAAGATATGGGGCAGTTGAAGGACACTAAATAATCAGCTGTTATTTGTTATCACGTTTTGATGTGCTAAACTATCATGGTGAGTGTTTCACTGCGCAGAAATATACAGGGTGTCCTGAAAGTTTGGACTTTCCTTTTCTGAAGCAACTACGCTGGAAATAACAAAGCTAATGTATAGTAGAAAGATTTATTTAGCGCATTTGGCTACATAAACAGAATAATTGTAAACAACTTAGAACTAGTAAATTCAAGCCATATGGTGTATGTAAATGCTGGGCAACCTATAATTGTAGATTTAACAAGTGATTTCTCAATTTTACTTTAAATTTTATCAAAGTTTTCTGGTCTTTTATCTCTGAGTATAATTTATTGTATTCAATCAACCCTTGATGGAATACAGATTTGTAGCATATGTTATACTTTTTGGTCATTAATGGAAGTCATCTTTATTTCTGGTATTATCTAAATGATGGTCGACATTTGATGATGTTAAATTAGTTAGACTTGATGGAAATATATTATTTTTTTACTTTATAAATGAATATCATTACAAGATATTTGATAAAAAATTTTACATTGAGCCATTTTAATTTGCTAAGCATTTGCCTAATTGGAGTATATTTATCTTTATTTAGTATTATTCTCATGCACTTATTTTGTAAAATTTGCAGTCTTTCAAAAATGGAATTATTTGCTAAATATAGAATAGTCGAACAGTACAAGAAATTTGGAAGAGTGATGGTATTATAGATCATTTTTCTGCTATATTCACTCAGACATCCAGAAACTCTCGATAAATATCCCACTTTACTACTAATCTTATTTATAACTTTTTCATAATGAATATCAAAAATTAATCGAGAGTCAATAAAAACCCCCAGGTATTTGAAATTTTCTACGAATTCAATATCTTCACCATCAATATTCAGTTGAACATTTGTACATTGTTTTTTTTCCGATTAACAAGGCTTTCGTTTTACTTGTATTTTATTATTTAGTCTGTTAGATGCTAACCATTTTGAGACAAGTTTCAAGTCTTCATTTATATAAGAGATACCAGTCTGAATATTTTTAGTACTTATATAAATCATAGTGTCATCGGCGATAATCTGAATTTTGCATTTTTTGACTATGGCAGGTAAATCATTTATGTATAAAATAAAAAGAAGTGGTCCCGGAATACTGCCCTGTGGAACACCCAACCTATTTTCAATTTTTGATGAAATAGGATCATTAACTTTTGTAACTTGCATCCTTTTAGACAAATAATTTCTAAACCAATCTAAAGCACTTCCTGTTATACCATATGCCTTCAATTTACCTAACAAAATATCTCTATCAATCGTTTCAAATGCCCTCTTCAATCAAAATACTGCTATGACAACTTCTTCTGAGTCTATGGCTCTTCTCCAATTCTCAGGTTACCAACTGGAAAGCCGTTTATGTGGAATATTTTTTTCGAAAGCCTGCTTGTGCCTCCACTAAAATTTTGTTTTCTTCTGCATTAATTGGTCATGCACTATGGACTCTAATAATTTTTCAATGTCTGGTAACACATTCACTGGTCTCATATCGCTGCATCTTTTAGAATTTTTTATTTTGGGAACTGGTGTTATTGTAGAGCATTTCAAATTTTCAGGAAAAGAACTGCTTCTCAGTGAACAATTGATCCAATTTAATACAGGATACCCCAAAATTTCGAAACAGTTTTTCAGCACGTTTTTAGTAGTGATTTCGGCACAGTTGCTATTTGATTTTAAACTGTTTACTTTTTTTCTTAGATAATTCAATGATACGCTGTGAAATTTTGAAAGTGTATGCAACATTTCCCCCTGGAAACTGATTTTCATATAGTCAGGTGCAGCATTGGCAGTACCCACAATATCAATAATACTTTCCACAAAATATTCATTTAGTTTGTTTGCAATCACCAAAGAATTTGTTTCGGTACCGTTTTCGAATTGAACTTGATTTACACAATCATGCGAATTGATCAGTCTTTTTAAAGTCTTCCACATCTTTACACTGTCGTACTTGTTATTATCGATTTGTTTATCGTAGAATTTCCTGTTTTCTTCTCTAATTACATACACACATTTATTCCTAAGAGTTTTATATACCTCCCAATCATCAATTGATTTTGTGAATATACATTTTTTGTATTGTTTGTCTCTCAAATTTTGAGCTGCCTTAATATTCTTGTAATACCAGCGTGTATTTTTTGTCGAGCAAATCACATTTTTATCAGTTGCAAGATCTAAACAAGTTTTTATATTTCCTATTATGTTGTCATATATTTTTTCCATATTCTCACCAAAATTCCAATAGCAGCCAGAAAGTTCTCGTTCAAGTTTTTCGTACTTAATAGTATTTACGATTTTCTTAATTTTTGTATTAGAAAAATGCCCTACCAAGGGCAGCATTGTCCAACTGTGATCACTAACTTTAGGTGTATGTACAGCTTTAATCCCTGCACATTCGAAATTTACAATAACAAGATCTAACAAAGTCTCTGATAATGATGTTATTCTGGTATGCTTTTACCATAATAATTTAAATTAAAATCACCTAAAAGTATTATATTGTTTCTAAAATTCCACATTTCTTCGCATTTTTCTTCAAAAAACGTTAAAAATGAATCCGCATCCCTGTTTGGTGAACGGTAAAAAGTACAAAGATCATAACGTTTCCCAAATAATTTGAACTGTATATTGTTATACCTATGTTCATGTACAACCGAGCAAAATAGAAACCTTCTGTTGGTTTCTTGGTCTATTTTTGTTCTCCCGTACCCTACTCAGCATCATCCATCTCACTATCGGTTGAATATCAACCCATTTTCCCTCGCGTATATGAGTGGCAAAATTGCCAGCAGTGAGCCTCTCACCGAGTATCAGTTCCAGCTGTGTCTAGTACTCAACCCACCTACCACATTCTAGTAGTGATTAGGAGTATCCTCTTCTGTTGTGAAATGTATCTTTTAAGCTGGTATTAATGCGAAACATGTTGAGTTGGTACTGAGTGACAACTGACAACTGAGAGATGGATAGTCAGCGCTTTGAGTAATGTGAAACGGGATGAACTTTGAATATAAAAATTAATCTTTAAACATCTAATGTCTCGGTGAAATATATATAATTTAACAAATCAAAAATATAACACATTCAATTGCAATATACACAATTTGCGTACTCTCTATTTCTTACCCTCTTCAGGTCGCTTCTACAGGGTGCGGCAGAGAGGATGGACGGTTTTAAAAAAATCATAAAATAGTTAATTTTTACTCGAAAACAAATTTATTGATGGAATCAGGTTCACAAGGAAATAGCATTTGAGACAGTCAAATGTGGAAAATCACATCAGGCATGTGGTGGCCGAAATCGTTGATGCAGTGCTGGAGGCGTTCTTGGAAGTTCGCGTAGACTCTCTCCAACATCGCTCTCTCAACTTGGGCGACTTCCACGCGAATTTCGCCCTTCAATTCGTCCAGAGTTCGGGGCTTGTTCGCGTATACTCTAGCCTTGAGGTGTCCCCATAAGAAAAAAACGCATATGGATAAATCTGGGGACCGAGGAGGCCAATGAACATCGCCACGTGCGAAGTTCATTCGTTGTGCATAATCTCCGGGCTGTAACTGTTGCACAATGGCCAATTTGTAGGGGTGAAAGCCGAGATCCATATGCAAAATTCGCCTAGCCGAACGATCACTAAGGCGAAGTGCAGCAGCATGTGTCCGGGCAGATCGAGTCGGACTGCGAAAAAGACCTGTCGAACGCGTTCAACATTTTCAGGAGTTCGAACTGTTCGCGACGCTCCTCTTGGTCTTCTGTTGATCAGTTCACCACGCCTGCGAAGTGATTCAACCCAACGACGGATGGTGTTTCGAGAGGGAACAGCTCTATTCCGATGAATGTTGAAGTGGCGACGAAACTCACGCTGTACGACGATGACTGACTCATTATTTCGGACGAAACAGTCATAGGCGAAAACGCTGTGCTCCAGCTCCACCGTCCAAGGCTCCATAACGACAACTGGTAAAATAATGCTAGGATCTCACGAGTCAAACGGCACCCTCCCCACCTCTCTCGTAGACGGAGGCGGAGAGTACTACCCATCCCAAAAACGACCGTCCTCTCTGCGGCACCCTGTATGAGTAGCAGCGGTGGCCGCAGTAGTAGACTCTTCGGTCTCCTGATCAGTCGCCGTGCGCTGTGCGGGTTCGAATCCCGTCCAAGAGATTTTTTTCTCTTGGCTATGGATGTTGTGATCGTCCGTAGGTGGTAGACGGTCTCTGACTGTCAAACGCGGAGGTACCACCTGGCGGATCTCGTAGAATGTGTGCATGTTGCATGCACACGTGTTCCCTCGCCAGAGTCCTTGTGGCGTCCCCCCTTTCCCCTGTATCATCTATGGTGGACTTTCCCTTTATGAAACCATTTTGCTAGGGAGATAGCCTGTTTTTTCCTCGACGTATTTTCTTAAGGTTTAGGGTTAGGTTTGGTATAGGTTTGATTGATTTTGCTGAGCTTTATATCTTGATTATCTTGAGGCTTTGGTATATATGCTATTAGGATAAACCGCTTATTTTTTTAAGATCTAAAGGTCGTGTGAAGTCCCAACTATGTTTCATGCACAAGGAGAAGTTTTCTAACATTTTTTAAATATCTCGGTTTTGAATGTGTTATGTACGACTTATGTATCGTAAGGTAAAATGTAATGAATTTGTATATTTTTGCAGCCATTATCCAAAAATTTTACAAGCTCTGTCGAACGCTGTACAGAAAGAATCCCATGCGGGAACTTTAGATAATATTTGTGGTGCTCTAGCAAAAATGATAATTGTTAATGCTACTGGAATACCCTTAGAACAGGTAAGAACTGCACTTTCATATCCCCTACAAAACCATGGCGATTTATGTTAAGCCCGCGAAAATCATTACTTGAATATATAACTCCCTTTTCTAATCTGAAGGTGTCAGACTTCCTAATGAAGGTCAATACTGGGTGTTAATAAGTGTGTACCATAAATTTAACAGACGATTCTTTGAGTGACTTTAAGACAAAAAGTTTATATGAAGATAGGTCCGTAAATTCTTCGTTCTCAAGATACATGGTGTTAAAATTTAACAAAAAATGGTTTTTCGTAAATTCCTTGAATATTCTTTACCTAATTTTTTGCAATTTGGCAGTGGCATGTGTAACATTAAGGAGCTAATTACTATATTATAATATTTGTGACAAAAAAATGTACGCCACTGACTTTTGTGCAATTTTCTTGGATTAAGCAAATAGATATACAATATTTTTGTCTCTCGAGTTTTTTCCGTGTCTTGCTTAGTTTTCGAGAGAAAAAAGTCCACTTAATTGCATATCCCTGGACCACACAGGGAATATGGGGAAAATATTCCTTAGTTTCGTAAAATTCATTAGTTTAGATGTTAATGTAGTGTAATTTAATTTAGTGTTTATTTGTCGTTACATAATTAGTAATAAAAAATATAAAAAGATAATAATTTCCAAAAGACACTTTTCCTCATATTCCTTGTGTGGTCCAGGGATATGCAATTAAGTGGACATTTTTTTGAGAAGTGAGCAGGATACGAAAAAAATGCAAGAGACAAAAAAAAATTATTTTTATTAATTTGCTGGATCCAAAGAACATAATAAAAATTGCACAAAACTGAGTGGCGTACATTTTTTGTCAGAAATAATCAATCATTTTTCGTAGGTGGTAGACGGTATCTAACTGTCTGTCGTACGCGGAGGTACGCTCGAGACGCCACTGGACTTATAAATAGGCTCCTTAATGTTGTAAATACCACTGCCAAATTGCAACAAAATTAGGTAGTCTATTTAAGAAATTTACGAAAAACCATTTTCTTTTAACACCCTGTATCTTGAGATATAAAAAGTTGTGAATCCTATGCTTATATGAACTTTTTTGCCTCAAAATTATTCAAAGAATCTTCTGCTAAATACGGTACATTCTTTATTAACACCCTGTATACAAACATATCGCTATCGAAAGGTACACTGCCATACTTAGGTAAAAGACAGTAAAGTGTAAAAATTAAAGTCTGAGAAAATTGAGTTCAAAATTCTGGATTCTTTTAAACTGAATAAATAGTATTCCACTTTAATTTTTGTAATTCATAAAGCAGTAACATATGATTTACTGCTTCTATAATCTGCACAAACAAATTCACTGCCTTTTCGTAGTTCTGATAATCTGTTTATATTATTTTTCAAAGGAAATACGGAGTAATGCAGTTAAAAAAAGAATGTTTTTCAAGATTATTCTTTCGGAGCAAAAGTAATTATTTATAATAATTCACAAATAATAGAATTATGACATTAGAAACTAAATAACATTGTAACGGGATATAAAGGGCAAAAAGGCAATACATGCATCGAACAGAGAATAAAAGCAGTGCAGATTGAAATGTACTGCCTTCTAACATGGGGTCAAAACGGCATTTTTTAGAGAAAAGTAAAATCTGACAACGCCGCAATGCTAGACGCAAATTACGACGGAACGCAGTGTAAATAAAGATGGAGTTTGTTATGTTTGGCTCTTAGGTATTATTTCATTATTTGATAATGTACTCGTAAAATGCAAACAATTGAAAAAAGGGACTTACCACTAACTGTCTCAGCGCTTCACTTGGTGTGTCAAAGTTTATTGAACGCATTAAAAAAATCCACTTATAAATAGGGAACACAATTTTGATACATACATTGTTTTTCTTTTTAAAACCCACACTGCACTTTTTTGTATTTAAAGAAGGTGTTCAAAATGTCGTCCTCCACTTTCCACACAAGCTTCATTACGACGAACCCAGTTTCTTCTTAGTCTAGGTTCTCGAAATTGTCAATTTAGCCGCATAATAATTGTTTTCGCGAAGTTGTGCTTCAGTTGTTATTGGACCAGCCCCGTAAACCATCCCTTTAAGTTCTCCCCAATACCAGAAATCCATTGGATTGAGGTCAGGAGATGTTGCTGGCCATTTTCGAGGATCAGGAGCATTTCGACCGATCCAGCGATTTGGATAATGTTGACGCCTCTAAAAATGTGTGGTGGTGCCCCGTCATGAAGAAACCACAAATTCTGTCTCCGTAGTAATGGCATGTTGACTATGGTATGCGATAGTCCTACGCGGCGGTCTAATTCCCGAGTGCTGATATCTGCATTGATTTCCACGATATTTAAAATTTGTTCCTCCTGCTCTACAGTAACCTCTTTCACGAGTGCGAATATTAGTGGGCTGAACACTTCCTGTATCTCGAAGTCTTTGGTACACTTGCACAAATGTCGCGATAAATTTGAGCTGCAAGATTTGAACTCTGACGAGCTTCACCGTAAACTAACAACATGTCGGCGAACTCTTGATTCGAGAACATTGTAAATAAACACGACGACGTACGCGTACAAAACAAAAACAAAACAACACGCCCGATGATCTGCTTGACAAAGCGATAAAGTAATTTATCTATGCAAAACGATAACTAACCACTGTTGCCGTTTGCGATCGATTGCCGGTTCGATAACAGTGATGAAAGACCGACGCGCTGTTGTCATGTGTGTTTTAAATATTTAATTTAATGAAACTTAGTTACTGACTACAAATTTTGGCTTAGCTTAGAAAAACTTAATGCCGTTTATTTGTTAATTACCCAATTTAAAAACGTTTTAGATTCGATTATAAAAATTAGTAAGATTGTTCTGATTGTGGTCGATATAAAGCACTTAAAGTTGTAAACTATAAAGCCATTTGGACAAAAATCTATTGACTTTTGGACCATGGGTCATATAAACTTTTTGACTTACTACAATGCCAAGGATGCAAAAGCTTTGCAGTTTTTGAAAATTGGTCCAGCGGCGGTGGAAAAAAAGGCCAAAACCCAAAAGATTTCAGACGATCCTGATCATTTTCGGAAACATTTTTGTAACGCTTTAATGAAATTAGAGGTTGCGGTTTGCAGGGGATGAGGGAGGGTGTGTCTCAATTTTTGACGTTTGTTTATTTATCCGAATCCAACCCCAGTAATTCTACGCACCTATTAAGCATATTTTACTCATCATAGATGTCCCTGTACATTTACTCTTAAAACTGCAACAGTCGCGTGTCAATACATACGACGTGGTCCCCTGATGGACAAGCGTCGTATATCAAATCGGCAATCGCTTCCACTGCTGTGTGCTGTGTGTACTGTGCCTGGTGAAGGCTGCCATGGGTAGAAGCAGGTCATTTAGTTTTTTGTTATACATGTTTGTAGATAACTTATTTCTCAGAAGGGCTAACGTTTGCAATACATAGTCCTTTACGAACTGATGACAGTATTGCGTGGGAAATGCAGAGACCACATACTTGACGTTATTTTATTTATTTTAGGTATTTCCAGTATTTCTACAAAAGCTGCCTTTACGAGATGACTTCCAAGAAAATGAAGCTGTTATCAAATGCTTTTATATGTTATATCAACAGGGTAGGTAATCCAGTGTTTAAGGCAACATTTTGACTGATGTTCTTAAAATTTCACACACACGTTTATACCAAAGAACAAACGCCCGTGATGGTAAGTGATATCTAAACTGGTGTGTGAGGGCTACATGGAACAATTTTACCCAAACTCAAATCTCGATCTTTTCGGAACGGAAGAGATATCGAGTGTTGTATTCGGGCGTATCTTGACCAACTCTTGAGAAAACACCTACACGGTTCGACCGGTATATTTCTTTATTTATCCACTTATCAGGTGTCAGCGAGGGAAGTCAGTCAAAAAATGCTTTTGGGTTACGCCACTGGAATACACCCCTATATTAATAGTAGTAACTTTGATTTGTTCATTATGCTGTTTAATTGCATAATAAAATTTATAAATTCGGTTCAAATTACACAATGTCAAGTAGCAAATTTTACTGCACGCCACTGGAAGTAATGACGTTCAATGAGTGCTGCAGTATTTTCTCGGGCGCAAAACATTCTACATTATGCAACAGTTTGAGAAAAAATACCCATTCTCAGAGTCCTTTTTTAGGGATAAATAGTAACACTTTTTTAAAACTCGATCATTTTTGTTATAGCCAACTATCAAAAATTTGTAGAAATTACTTTAGGATAATCTAATATCAAAAAGCTGCATAAAATAATTTCCAAGATCAGACATTGAGAATCTGTCTAGCTGACCTCAAAATTGCAAGATTGTATTATTATTTATTTATTTATCAACGAGCGACTGCTCAATTACAGTACAGCATAGAAAATCTAATGTAAACCTAACCCTACTTTGACTTAGATATTTAACACTTAAAACAATCACAAACACTTTACAATCCAGATCATTTCTGAATTGAAACGAATTATTAAAATCTAAATATATGGGGAAATCAAATATTAAATATTACAGACAGGAATCTAATTGGATTTTGAATGTTTTCTGAGTTCTGAAGAAATCCAACTTATGAGACTACTGATTTGCTAGCCTTGAAGATCTAGACAGAAAGGAATTACTAGCATAATTATTACGAAATTATCTCACATGGAATGGTTGACGAGAAGGCATAGAGGGGAGGAGATTAGATATTTTTCAAAAGTTCTGGGTCAAAACTAAGAGAGTGCAAACTATTATAAAATAGTGACAGGTCCCTCTGATTTCATCTTACCTGAAGGGTTGAGATATTGAGAGAGCTTTCAATGACGGAATAGATAATATCTTCAACCATAATGTTTTGCTTGAATGAAATGAATCTTAAGAATTTATGTTACACTCTCTCAATTGCCTGAATATGAACATTATAGTTGGGTGACCAAACACAAGAACAATACTCCAAATGGGGCCTCACCAAAGAACAAAACAACGTTTTAAATGACTAAATATTATGAAAATCCTTAGCACATCGTTTTATAAATCCCAACAGTTGAAGAGATTTAAAAACAATCATATTTATATGGTAGTAAAGGATAATTCTGGGTCAAGAATTACCCCTAAATCCCTAACTTGGGATACACTCTTTAGAGGACAACCTTTCATGGTATAAGTATGATCAGTGGGGTCCCTGTTACGGCTGAAGATCATTAAATAACATTTTTCTACATTAAGTTCCATTCTATTCATTTGACACCAGAGACTTAATGAATTCAAATCATTTTGGATATTTAAACAATCATTATTATATTCGATTTTTAAGAATAATTTCAAATCGTCTGCAAACATTAAAAATCGAACAGACTTAAAACAGGGTGACAGGTAAATAGGTGTAAAACATTTTAGGAAGTGATAGTACAGCCCCATTGCTATCGAAATTAGTATATCATACCCTATATTCAAAGGTTGAAAAGTTATTGAAGATTTAAGATTTTTTTAAAAACAATCCATATTTCAGAGTAAAAAAGTCGAGAGAGAAAAAAGTTCGCGATTAAACATTTGTTTTTTGTAGTTTTGGGTTATTATTTCAATAATTAACTATTATAAATTAAAAAGATTCGAAAACAATACCAAACAACGTATTTATTTTCATTCAAAAATGTTTAACTAAGAAAAACATATAACGTTTTACAGTAAGTAAGGTGTTTTACAAAAAAATCAGTATACAAAAAAACGTACAAACAATTTAAATAATATCCTTGTTTCATAAGGAATCTAAATTGGTATGATAAGTGCACAAAAACTGTGTGAAACTAAACATAATGTATTGTAATACAACAATATGGAGTAAATTTACCAATGCCTTGTCTCCTATTTTCACAACTCTTTGATTGTAGAAGAAAGTGTTTTTTGTAAAAATAATGTAACTGTAAGCTATGGGATAGTTATTATTTTAAACTACGGTTAAGTTACACGATTAGATTATTTACACAGTTTTAATTGTACTACTGAATAATAAAAACTGACTAAAAGTTATTACAATTGGTAAGTAAAATACAATAATGAAATGAAGGTAAAATTCATTTGCAATTGTTCGAACTGACGCCCGCCGTTTCTTATGCAAGCCCGTAGTCTTTTTCTCATGTTGGTACGCGTGATGCGGCCAGTTAGTTGTCCTCTAATAGTGTCAGCAGCAGCAATAATTCTTTCTTTCAACTGTGCAAGAGTGTCTATGGGCTCAGCGTACACCTGTGACTTCATGTGCCCCCATAAATAATAGTCACACGGTGTTAAATCTGGGCTCCTCGCTGGCCACGGTGTCGGTCCACCTCGGCCAATCCAGCGACAAGGATATTTCTCGTCCAGCCACTGTCTAACACCCAGACGGAAATGCGCGGGACAGTGTTGGTAGATCATCTGCATCCTGATATTCAGAGGCAGGTCTTCGAGATACTCCCAGAGTTCGGATCACAAAAAGTTTTCATAGGATTCGCCATTCAGGTTGTCAGGCAAAAAAACTGGTCCAATTAGATACGTATGAATGATTCCCATCCACACGTTTGCCGAAAATCTTCTTTGATGGGCTCTTGGCTTTGCCATGTGGGGATTTGCCTCTCGTGGGGCCCAATAATGTAAGTTGTGATAATTTGTTGTCCCCTCTCAGACAAACTTAGACTCGTCGGTCCACAATATTTTAGTTAAATAGTCGTTTTCTTCTTGATCCCGATGAAGCATGTATCGACAAAAATCAATTCTTCTTGCGGGATCTCCTTCTTCTAATACTTGAACCGGTGTGTAATGGAAAGGGTAAAGTCTCGCCGAATGCAAAACGAACCAAACTTTCCACTGAGTTAAACCAAGCTGCTTTGCTAACTCGTGTAGACGTCGTCGGGTCTCTGTCGTAGCATTCCAGTATTGCCTCTCGATCTTCGTCGTCAAACAACCAAGGTCTACCAGCATCATGACGTCTCTCATGAACCTGTCCACTTTCCTTGACGCGTTGGTACACAGAATCAAATACTCGATGACTCGGTATTCGCCGATTCGGAAAACGGTTTTCGTATTCTCGCCTGGCTTCAACGGAATTTCCATCACTTAAACCATAACAAAACAGAATATCAGCGTATTCTTCGTTACGGTAACTCGCCATTATTAAAACTGATCAAAAAAGTAAAAGTACGTCCTACCGCGATAAAGGTTGATATTCTACTAACTAACCTAAGCGTTAGTTCCCTTTCCTTGATCCGTCAGCTGTGTCAATTCATAACACACGCAGAGTTTGCTTCCGAGGAGCGACGACAGATTCCGAATACTTAAACCCGAATAACGGCACAAGGCACAAAAAATAACAAAAAGGGTCGAACCATGAAAGGCGCGGTTTACCTGCTCAGTACAATGAAATGCGCTTAGCTGTCCTTTCTAGCAAAGTAATATTGTTTTGTTAAATGGTTTACTTACTGATATGTTATTATACCATTTTAGAAACCTAATGAATCGAGGAAGTTTTTGCAGTTATTTGTACATTTTCTTTATTATGATTTTTTTGAAAAAAAAAGACTTCTTAATGTGAAAGTTGAAAATAAAAATTTTCATTTAACATTTAAATGAAAATAAATACGTTTTCAGTAGTGTTTTCATATGTTTTTTAATTTATGAGAATTATTTATTTAAATAAAAACCTGTAACCACCAAAAAAAGAATGTTTAATCACCAACTTTTTTTTATCTCAATTATTTTACTCAGTAATCTGGGTTGTTTTTTTAAAAAAAATAAATCTTCCATAACTTTTTAACCTTTGAATATAGGGTATGGTATTATATACTAATTTTGATAGCAAAGGAGCTGTACTATCACCTGCTAAAATGTTTTACACCTATTTACCTGTCACCCTGTATATTGAAAAGAAGAGGGCCCAGATGGGAACCTTGAGTTACTCCAGATGGCACATTAATCTCATTTGATTGAATTTATTTGTGAATATGTTACTTATACCATTGTTTTATGAGTAGCTTTATTCACAATCTCAAAATGAGATTTCCGGTTGCTTCAGTGAGAACGCAAGATCAACACAACGAGGTCGAATTCGGGTTGGAGTCAAGTTGTCGACCGATTGCTTTTAGCGGAAACAGTATTGAACTAATGCATTTATTTTATTACAGAAGTTAAAAAATTATTAATAGAATTTCTACAGACAATGAACAGGGATTTTCCAGAAGACTTCAAAAACGCCGTGTCATCGCTGGGACCGGAAGCGATGGAGTCTGTGAATACCCTATTTTCTACATCATCAGTATAAAATATCATTCAGACTACAGATAAAAAACTGTTACCCACGGAAAGAATTTTGTACGCTATTGATGTATTCAATGTGTTTAACTAAATTCGTACATGGCTATGCGAGACGACATAACTCAATTAGTTAATCGGTATTACCATTGATTGTTTTCCCAACGCTAAACAAATTAAGTTACGATCTTAGTTAGAAATACCTTTTCAGCGGCACTATTCGTCGGTTATAACGGCAGGGTAATTTCAAAACTGGACAGTAATCCAAACGATAAGTCATTAATTGAAATTTTGACATACGCTGTCATATTAATTTTGTGCTAAAAATTAATTTCGATTCCAGTTTTGTTAGGTTGTAATTATGGTACTACTACCAAAGATGCACACAGAAGACACTAAGCTTAGGAAAAAATATATAAAATGCATAGAAGATGGATAAGCGGGCACATCCCTAAATTCTAGAGGTCTCCTTTACAGGGTCGCCAGCAACCCTAACAATATGATGCGAATTAGAATAGTTTGGACATGGATTGCTACTACGGACATTCAAGGCGAAATTTTGTGCTAAAATGGTATTCTTGGCTAAAATCGTATCTTTATATATGTGATAAAAAAAATAAATTGTCTTCATGACACTGTTTTGTTTTCATTGTGTTAATCAGTGGTACACAATGTGAAAGCTCGTAACCGCATAATAAACAAAAATTGCAACTCATTTGCTTAGCAATATGCCCTACGCTGATAAGTAATTGCAACTGGTCTGATGCTTGACCTCTTGAAAGTTCGGGTAGACTCTCCAACATCGTTTTCTCAAGTTGGGCGTCTTCCACGCGAATCGCCTCCTTCAACACGTCCAGAGTTCGAAGCTTGTACCTTGAGGTGTCCCCATAGGAAAAAATAGCAGATGGATAAATCTGGGGACCGAGGAGGCCAATGATCATCACCAAACCTGTAAATAAGGCGACCACGGAAGACAGGGCGAATAACATTCATCGTTGCTCTGGCTCTGTGTAACTATTGCACAGTGGCCAATTTGTAGGGGTGAAAGTGGAGTGCAAAATACGCCTTACCGAACGATTACTGTTCAGCAGCATGTTGCCGACCAGATCGAGCCGGGCTGCGAAGGAGGGCTTGTTGAACGCGTTCCACATTTTCAGGGGTTCGAACCGTTCGTGGAGCTCCTGTGGTGGTCTTTTGTTGATTAGTACGCCACGTGTGCGAAGTGGTTGAACCCAACGAAGGATGGTGATCCGAGAAGGAACCTATAAATACTTATAAACATTTAGTTCATTCAGTGAATCAAAGCAGTTACGTCACAACGGTAAATAATGACAGTGACGCACATGGTTGCCACATTAATTAAAACTACTAGATTCTAGGATGTTTTACAAAATCTATCTCTTCGCAACCAACATACGGAGCGGATGTTTTGTAAACGGTAGAACTAGTATAAAATGAGAAAATGAACCACAAATAAACAACAGCCGTTGACGTAATATCCTGACAAGCTTTGCGACAATGTCACAGCACAGAAAACTATTAGCAACATAAATGTACCCAGGAAATTCAAAATATACGTACCAATTTAGGATCTACTTTGCATTAAGGTTGGCAGTCAAATTTACTAAATAACTGCTTTGTTTCATTGAATAAACTGTATGGTATGTGAAAAACTCGACAGTAATCTAACCAAAAATACAGTGAAATGACAAATCGTGAGCTATGTCGTCACTGCAAAGCGCGCCAGGAATACGGCTTTTAAATCGTCATTGATGTTGCAGTTTTAAATATTTAATTAAAAATAAATTTTAGGCATTTTCATGGTGAAATATGTGTTTACGGTATTATATTAACGTAAATAATTGACATAATACAAAAAAATTATGCATATTTCCTATTGAGCTGCAATTGCCCATACTTAGTACCAACTTCCTTTTGACAACAATGCTTGCTGAGCAATAGAGATGCAATTTTTACTTGATAGGGTTACCATTAGATCAGTCCTAAATTAAGCTTCGATGGTTTGCTTTTGCAGAATATGGTTATATGTGACTGACTTACATTTTATAAAGACACCGCACTACATGAAGAATACCATTTTGACATTGCTTCATCACCTCATCGCGTATATTATTATTGAGTCTCACGGGACTTAACGACAAAAGTGTATTCTCGAGATAAAAATTGAATCGATTGGTTCTTATATACTCGTTATACAACTTTTATATTGATTATAAAACAAACTTTGATATTCGGTTTTAAATTGTACGTTATTCATTATTTATTCAAATCGCACCGGTAAAACATTTTGTGTAAAATAATGATAATAAGTTTGCGTTATGTTATATAACTGTATTTTTATATGAAAATTGGTTCATTGAAAATGTTTCAGTTGTGTTTACATTGTACTTCGTTGTATAATAAAAGTATACGGTTACAAAAAGGTTTTTATTAATTTCTTTTGAACAATCTCCATCAAGCAATAAGACGAAAACGCCAAGGGAAGCTCTTAAGTGGTGTCATTCTTCTACACGACAATACTCGGTCTCATGTTGCCAGAGTAGTGAAAGAAAATCCACAAGGAAATAAAAGAAGGATATTAGAGCATTCGCACTATAGTCCCGATTTATCGCCCGGCGATTTTCACATCTTTGGGCCACTGAAGCGTTAAAAGGTAAGCATTTTCAGTCTGACGAAGAATTACAAAATAATTCTTCAAGCAGCAGACACAAGAATACACAAGCAGGGTATACATCGATTGGTGAATCAATGGGATATTTGCCTCAATTGTAGTGGTAAGATATATTTGCCAATAGATTATTTCTGGACCAAAAATCGATTTCAATTGAACAACCCTCGTCTGTATACCATTATAGTTCATTGAGTTGACTAAGGTCTGTAAATATTTGCAGCTTATGTATCGGCAGAGGTGGTGCGAAATTTAAATGTGCTTGGTTCAGGTTAAATAAAATATCAACTGTGTATAATTCGAGGTGCGATAATAAAATTTGCAGATAAAGATACGTAAAAAGTACTCAGTGACATTAGAAGTCTTGCACCCAGAAAAAAAATACGTTCTTTAACTTGATTTTTTGGCAATGAGGTAGTCTTACATCAAGAAGGAAACGATAATATTCTCGCGAAATTTCATTGAGAGGTAATAAGAAAAAAATTAATAATGTGTACATGCCTCTCAACACCAAATCCAATATCACGCTGTTCTCCACGGCAGCGTCTTACCCTTCTACGACCATCGTGCGTACCTAGACAGAATCTCGAGGAACCACTAACCGTGGACGGTATGAAAGAAGTCCAAACCCGAATGTCTCGTAGGGCTATACTATAACTATCTAAAACTGTAATGACTCATCGATGTTCACGTGAACATCACTTAACTACCAGTAGTCGGCTGTTCATAGGCGGGGTATGAATGTTTAACATGGGTGAACTAGATTTGTCACATGCTTAATAAAGAGTGGTTTGAAACATATTGTAAGTAAAAAATTTGGGAATTACCTTTATTCATCGTCGCTTCCACTTACATCTGACAGTAATAAACTGTCGCTATCGCTTTCCTCGTTGAAATTTACTATAACTGGCTCTATGATGGTGTCGATGTGGTGGTCAAGCTGCCACATTTTTGTTTCTTCCTTCACAACATGACGGATAGCTCTATTGGGTTCAGTTCACAGTGGTAGGGCGGTAACCGCAGCACAGTGACACCACATTGACGGGCCATCTCATCAGTCACGTAACTAATGTTCGCAGGTTTGTGCTGTTTAATTTTTTCATACAATTCCGCTTTCACACATGAATCGTCAAACAGGAATAAAGCCACTATTTGGACGTAAAGAATAACCTAACGCATACTTTCAATGTTCATCTCAATTCAAAGAAGTGGTGTAATATTATTGGCAATGCGACAAAATGCCGCGCCAGCGTTGCTAGGCAACGCGATGATAAGCTTTGCTATATACAGGCGGATTCTATCTCATTATAACAGACTACCATTCAAAAGTATTTGAACACATGCATATTTCCATTTAAAATCATAAACAAAAAAATATTCAGTACGTATTTATTTTTCTTTATTTATTGAAATCCATCACCATGGAAATCAAGCATCACTGAAATTTCGTTGCTTTTAGAATATTGTTATGTCTTTGTATAGGAATTCTTTCTTAGGATTTGTGTTGTTCGTAAACCCATAACACAGT
Source organism: Acanthoscelides obtectus (assembly GCA_963669975.1). NCBI lineage: Eukaryota > Metazoa > Arthropoda > Insecta > Coleoptera > Chrysomelidae > Acanthoscelides > Acanthoscelides obtectus. The sequence continues at coordinate 2,753,077 of CAVLJG010000009.1, read as the reverse complement.
CTTACTTCAGTTGTCTCATTTGTTAAACTAACCGTGCTTCAATACGTTATATACGAGTACTAAGTGACATATAAATCCGAACACCCAGTTTAAATGGTTTTATTTTAATAAATTTTGTATAAGTACTTGATGAAGCATAATAAGTAAATGATAAAAATTTCAGAATGATTGTACTGCTTTAAAGCCCTTTGACCTTTAATAATGTGTGGATGCACCCTGATATGCTACGCATTCTCCAACGCGCCTAGGCATGCTTCTGATCAGGTGGTCAATGTCCTCCTGTGGTATCTCATTCTAGGCAACCACCAACTCATCTCGAAGTGCTTCTAGAGTCTGAGAAGGACGTTGCAAATTGAGCAATCTCCTACCTATCATATCCCACACGTGCTCAATTGGGGATAAGTCGGGAGATCTTGGTGGCCATGGTAACAATGTGACATCATTATGTTGGATCTGCCAGGGTGTCAAGATAGGGTAAAAGATGGGGTTCTAGAACTTCGTGGATATAACGCTGCGCGTTCATGTTACCTCTGATGAAGATTAAAGGTGACCTGGAACCATACGCTATAGCACCCCATACCATAACTCCAACAGCGTGATGAACATGTCTTTCAACAAAAAACTGTGGATTCCTCCTTTCACCACGTGGCCTTCTAACCCTGGCACGACCATCGTGCATGCCTAAACAAAATCGAGACTCGTCACTAAAGACAATACTGTTCCATTCCTGATCCCAGAGTGACCGTTGTCTGCACCACTCAAGGCGATTACGTCGGTGTTCTCGAGTTAAAGGGAGGACCCAGTGTGGCCGGTATGAAAACAAGCCAAAACTTCTCAGACGTCGGTAAACACTTCGCATGCCAATAGGTCTTCCGTGTTCTGCAAACCATTCATTTGCAATGGACCTGGTACTGGAGAAACGGTCCCTTAAGGCCAATAATCTTAGGCGGCGATCTTCACGGTCTGTTGTTCTACGGCGGCGTCCAGTGCCCCTTGCTCTTTGCGTACGGCCTTCTCGAAGCCATGCCTGACAACACCTAACCACAGTGTCTACACTTCTTTGCACTCTAACTGCAATTGCCCGAAAAGGAAGTCCAGCTTCCCGAAGTCCCACTATACGGCCCCTATCAAACTCACTAAGTTGACGAAATCGTACAGGTCTCCGTACTCTAGGCATCGTAACCGATCGTAAAGGATGTCAAGAACCAAAATCCGCCAACGTTGATTCTTTACTGCGGCTGAAATATTCATTTTTAGAGTGTTAGTGAATTAAAAAAAAGCTGTATAAAAACCGGAATGTCCAACTGATAAGGCTTTCACTTGTTATTTACAGTAAGATAAATACATTCACCAACTTTTATTAAAATAAAACCATTTAAACTGGGTGTTCGGATTTATATGTCACTTAGTATAGTTCAAGATTTATTCAACAAGTGCGTTTTCGTTTATTTTTTTCTGGACAAAATAGGTAAAACTAAAGAATATTCCGAGGAGCAAAAGAAGAACAAAATATTTTGAAAATCATGCAATGGCCTACCCAGTCCCCAGATTTGAATCTGATAGAGTTGCTGTGAGATGAGCTTGACAAACAAGCACGGAAATGTTGTCCTACATCTCAAGAACACTTATGGAAAATATTATATTATATTAATAAGACGAAAAAAAAGAAAAATTAGTTTCGGGTTTACCCATCATTTGCCAAGCTGTAATTAACAGTAAATGAAGACTTAAAATCTGATTATTTTGATTATAAATCGTTGTATGCCGTTTCATACAGATATTGTAATATATATTTTCTTTAATAACTTCCATAAGTTTCCTTGCTTTCTTGGTGTTCAAATACTTTTGAACGGTAGTGTATGTGTCTATAAACACTGAATGAATGAATGAATCTTGAAATTAGAGGCATTCCAGCCACCATGAGAAGCCAGTGCAAAGGCCGCTTTAGCGGGCCCTTATGCACCTCTACAATCCTTAGATCACAAGCCTCGCCCTTTTAGCGAAGTTGAGAATCGTCTTGACTCCAAGCTCCTTGATGTCCTGAGGGTCCAAAGTAATGGACCCCAGTATAGTCTGCCTATTGTAGCTCAGAGCTTCACAGCGACACAAAACGTGCGTCGAGGTCTCTTCCTCTACCCCGCAGCGTTCACACAAGGGATCCTCAGCCACCCCCATCACGTGTAGGTGACGCCTTAACGTGTTATGGCCAGAGAACAGTCCCATCAGCAACCTTAGGTTGGCTCTATCCAGAGATAGGCAGAAGCGTCCATCCTTAGCACTGGGCCCTTCAATGAGTTCCCGTGCCTGGCGGAGATGTCTGGAGATACTTCTCCATTTCTGAGAGTGTTGTCTTGCAACCCACGTCTCCATTTTCCTCCTAGCTTTATACGCGGACACTCCTAGAGCTGGCTCAGGACCAACGAGCTTGCTGGCTGATCCTGTCTTCGCCAGAGTGTCCGCCGTCTCATTGCCCCTTATCACAGCAGTGCCCAGGTACCCATATTAATGATACCGGATGCCTCGCTGCAAGGCAATCCAGAGCCTCCCTGCATTGCAATACTACTCTCTTGTATACATTGAACTCAAGCCGTCAGACAAATTTGGTTCTCAGTGTATCTAATTTTATTGGCCAGACAAAAATGGTAGATTATCAAAAAAGCAGTTTGTTGGTGGCATCCAATATTGCCTTAGGACAATTTCAATCCATAATTGGGTTTCAACAATATAAACAGGTTATGGCTTTGAACAGAATGCAACAGGAATGGTATAAATAAAATTATTTATTAAACATCATTCTTAAAATATACATATCTTAGTACACAGTAGGGTAGTGGTGGTGGATTGATGGGTAGTGGTGGACACCGCTGTAGGCTGAAAAAAAATGGAAAATGTTTTAAAGCAACTTTAACACATTGTTAGAATAAATCAAAATTACAGAAGTCTTTCTGATTTATATCAAACTGAATTGGTAGCAAGAAAATTTCCTGACACTGACTCATGCACTGGCCCAGTTGTAAATATTTACTCTGAAACTTACATAACTTGGAAACACCACGAAACTAAGTGACATGTCATTGTATCAGAACCTAAGCTAGGTCTGGTTACTCAGGAGTTAGACAATGCTCAGTCACAAAAGAACAGGGAAATGAAAGAAAAAAACATTTTAGGATAAAAAATGATTAGACGCTGTTCACACCACCATATCCTAGCACAATATCGTGGTCCAGATTAGCAAGCTTCGACTAGGTCACTAATGCGGTGTTCTTATACTGAAATAATCTCAAATTGCTAACGTGGTCAAAAGGTTGCAAGTGATGTGATGGTCAGGTGAGAAAAGCTTCAGCCTTCGACATTTTCTCAAGCTTTCTGTGAACTTTTTCATCATCATCAGGAGCTACAATAACATTTGCAAAAATAGCAACTACAAGTGCAAGATTGAGTTTATACTACTTACAACAGTATGTGAGATTGTTGCTAAATGGCATTATTAATTAAGTTGATGAGATCATTTTGGTTTTGATTGAGAAAATAAAGTAAAAGGAGTACTCATTGCTTTAATCTGCTGTTCTCACCTGACTGGTTATTTAGACGACAATGACCACGGCTCAAGTTATATATACGTTATATTACGAAGGGTCTATGAAGGTGAGGTTCATATACTATTGACCTACCTCCATATCCAACACCGACATGTCCTACAATACCGGCAGCGCCGTTGTAGGTGTCGTCATCGTACTGTTGGTGTTCCAAGATGTGTTGCTGCTGGAGGTGCTGTTGTTGGAGGGTCTGTTGCTGCTGGAGCTGCTGCTGGTTCTGCAGTTGCTGTTGGTGCTGCAACAGCTGGATCTGTTCCAGATGGTGTTCACGGCTCAGAGCCTGTTCGTGTTCCAGTTCCTGCTGGTGCTGGAGGTTGTGTTCGTGCTGCAATTGGTGTTCCTGGGTCAGCTCATGCTGGGCCTGGAGCTGGTGCTGGGTCTGCAGGTCAATGTTGTCGTGGACGATGTCTCTGTTGATGAAAAATCAAGTAAGATTTCAGTAGATTGTTGAGGGAGTTATTGAAATCATAATGTTTACCAGTCGATGGTAATGCATTATATAGGTTTATGGCATTATAGTGTGAAAAATAAAAGCCATGACAATTGTTTTTATTAATGACAGCTGCCAGAATACGTTTAAAATAGTTTTGGGTAGTTAAGGTTTTCAAAATGGGTAGAGGAAAGGTTATTAGTGAGAAAATTTGGTTACTGATAATTAATTTTTTTATTCTGGGAAATCAAACTCAGAAATTGCAACTTCGTTAGACTTATCGCGGTACAGTATGAGAAATTTTGTTAGAAGATATAACGTAACAGGTTCAGTTAATATTAAGCCACGATATGTGAAAAAAAGTAATATCACAAATGCAGACCGAAGAGCATTAAGAAGAATAATCGTGAAAAACAGGCGTGCCAATTATTTACAATTAAGTGCTCTGTGGAGTGACGCTGTTGGAAGGAGAATTTCGAGGTCCACAACTCATAAAGAGGCCCACAAACTGGGATTTAGCACTTGCAAGGTAAGTTTTCTTATAAAAAAAGTGAATTAAAAACCTAAAGTTGCACAATTTGTTTATAGGCCAAAGAAAAGCCACTATTAACTCCACTGCAAAAGAAGAATAGGCTTAGATAGGCTAAAGAACATAAACAATGGACACCTCAACAATGGTGTGCAATACAATGGAGTGATGAGGCCCGATTCGAAGTTTGTGTTGGTGACAGTCGCAGTAGAGTTATTCGTAAACAATGAAGCATTCCATGTTGACTGTCTGAAGAGAAAAGTGAATATTCCAACATCCGTTATGGTCTGGAGCAGTATGTCATCAAAAGGAGTAGGAAAACTTCATTTTATTGATGGAAGTGTGGATACAAACAAATATTTGTCAATTTTAGATGAATCGCTTTTACCATTGATGGAAAAATGTTTGACATCCGGCCAAGATTTTGTGTTTCAGCAAGATGGTGCAGCGTGCCATACCTCAAAATCTATTGAAACTTTGTGGCACGAGATGAAAAAGGTTCTACGACAACATCCTGCTCGTTCAATCACCGAACTGAGACAAAAGCTTCAAGAAATAAGGGATTGTTTTACACTAAATTTTTGCCAAAACTTGGTTAGCACTATGCCCCAAAGAATTTCAGCCGTATCAAAAAATAAATGTGATAGTGACCCAATGGTAATCTTTCAGTTGTTGCTTTGTTAACTTCGCGCATTTACTCGCACATTGTTTATTTGTTCAGATGTTCTATTAGTTATAGGTCTAAGTGATTTCAAATATGTATTTTTTACGACTAGAGTGTATCTAAAATGTTTTTGAGAAAATAAATTGTTTTAGAAGTAAATAGTTTCGTCATGTTTAGTTTATAAAGGCATATTTTGGTACAAATCTTGAAGTGCGCCAACTGAAGTGGGAAGGGGCTCGTAGTTAAAATAAATGGATATATTCACGAGATATCAATTTATTTTGCAAATATAAAGGAATCGGAGTACGTAGGAGTTGTGAACATAGCATAATAAATGAGGCTTATGCAATTTTGCAACATTCAACCAGTTCAGCTGTTCGAAACATGAAATCCGCTAAGAAGGAGCAGGCTAACTTGTTTTTCATCGAGTGCTTTAGTGAGAAATTCATCAATAATTAACATAACTGATAAATGACATTTTCAAAAACACTATACAAGAAAGTTATAAAACAGGGTTTTAGAAATGTTAACTAAACGAGTTTATGATAAAAACTGTTGAAAGATAAATGTGAATAACAATTTATTTTTCCTATTTTTCTTAAATTAATAATTTTTGCATCTGTAACTAAATATCGTTAGTCAAAAGTGCACTAGAATGTGTGCCACTTTTTGCCAAACACTGCGATGAGGTTCGTAGGGCTTTATTAGCCTTGTGTCGATCGGTTAATTTCTGTAATATGTCTTTCTCAGTAATCAAGTGTTGGAATCTCACCTGCCGGCATGAACGTAAGGTACAACCACTTTGTCAGCTCCGTAAACGTGGGGGTAGGCACCGTAGACGTGGTGGGGGTAGGCTCCGTAGACAGTGAGGGTAGGCTCCGTAGACGTGCGGATAGGCTCCGTAGCGTGCAGCGACAATGGGGTGGATGTAGGGGTATCCAGTTCCGTAACCGGCACCGTATGCATGACCAGTGTGTCCCTCCAACACGTCGTAGATGGAGGCGCTCGCCATTGAGGCGAGAGCGATAAGAGCGAATACGGCTACCTGAAATAAAATGAAACATTAAAAAGACACCAAAAACTACGCCCTGAAATGGCTATAAAAGATAGAAAAATGAATTCTGAGCTCAAGAAACTATTGATTACCATCTCTCAGAAGAAAATTCCATAAATATTTACATTTTGATTTAGTTTCAAATTGGCGAATTTAAAACAGATTTTAGTCAAATAAACTGAAAATAAAATTGTTATTTTTCTTTATAGTGGAATAAACCAGGACAGAAAATATTGTTTAAAATGAAAGGCATTGCAATGGAAATGGAACTAGAAAAGAGAAAATCATCCTGATGAAAAAGTTACTAACCTTCATTGTTGCTGTGTGTATTGCTTTGCTGAAGAGCTGGGACACTGAATGATGACCATATCAACAAAATGACGAGTTTTTATACTAATTTGTTATCATATGCATTGGCCAGTGCGTGGAACTCTCCCACACGAGATAAGGACTGTTACGTAAAGCGGAGACGATGCAACGAGAAAAAAGCATTTGCGATCTTATGGTACATTTCATGCACCCTATTTTATTACCCAAGCTCCTTCACAACAATCCAATTCAACTAGCATAGTGCATCATTTTAAATTTGAATTTAAAAATCGGTTTTATTGAATTTGTAACTGACTTTGAAATGCTTACATTTATTCTTTCCGCTTTCAATACATATATTACATATCATAAAACAATGGTTGGAAAACAACATATTTCCTAAATCATGGAAAAGCTCTCTTGTTTTATCTACCAAAGTAAATAATCGTAGCTCGTGTACTGACCTGAGGCCTATTAGCATTTTACCTATACTTTTCAAATTTTTGGAAAAGGCAATGTATACACAAATAAAAGAATATGTTTTGAAATCCATCTAGACCATTGATTCCCAAAGTGGTCTATATCGACCCCTAGGGGTCTATGACAACCTGCAAGGGGTCTACGACAGCAAAAAAAAATTTGGGGGTCCATGAAATGAATATGGGGGTCCACGAGAGTGGATCTCAACACATATACTGATAGTACCTATTTACTTACATCATACTATCTTATAATATGAAAACACATACATTATTTATAAAAGTACCTATGAAGTAAAACATATATTATATATGTTTATAAAATTGTGTAAGTTGTAGGATGTTGGTATTCGTTTTGTGGTCGCAATACATTTTGAACTTGTAAAAACCTGAGAGTCGCAGTCTCAGAGCTTCGCTACCTTGCACTGACTTGTTCAATTCGTCACTCTATAAATACGAATGTGGGACAAATACGTTTATTCGTTTCCTGAATCTTGAAAAGGAAAGTGCTAAGAAAATATTTTAAAAAATATAAACAGATAGTATATCACACAAATTATAGTGAGTCAATGTTATTTTGTTTGAGAGTGCTGGAGAAAAGTAAGTACATTATTTTTTATTAAATTTTAGTTTTGTACTCGTTGTTAGCAAAGATAGATAAATTACGCCAATCATGACTTTAGTTATTAGTAGTTAAATATTCAATCATGCAAAATTACACGAGTACTCCTCAATAGTTTCTTTTTGAAAATTTTAGCAATCGGTAATATAATTACAGTGCAATCTCCGTAATTCGAGCTAATTGTTGCAAGAAGATGTTCGAATTATGGAATGTTTTCGGAAAAATCAAAAAATATTTTTAATATACAGCTGCTGGATTTTCTGTCTTATTTAAATAATTTAATTTTTCCCACAGATGACTGATGCCATGTCCGAATCTAAAAAGAAATGTAGACAGTACAGTGTTGATTATTTGAAATTTGGCTTCATTCCATCATTGCCGGACAAACAATCGCCTATGTGCCTTTTATGCAACAAAGTTTTGGGCAATGACGCTATGAAACCATCTAAACTGCAAGATCATCTGAGAAGATGCCACCCTGATAAAACAGAGAAAGATTTGAAATACTTTCAAACACTCAAAGATAAATTTCAGAAGAGACCTACACTGGACAGAATGTTCGCTTCGACGTCACAAAGAAATGATGATGGTTTGCGGGCGTCTTACAATATCTCGTTACTTATAGCAAAATCCGGAAAACCGCATACTATCGGAGAGAAGTTAATTTTGCCAGCCGTTGAAGAGGTTTTAAAAACTGTTTTACGCAAACCTGCATCTGATATCATTAAAAGAATTCCCTTAAGCAACAATACTGTTGAAAGACGTATTGATGAAATGAGTTCTGATATTGAAAGCTTCTTATGTAATTATTTGCAAATGACCCATTTCTCTATACAACTGGACGAGTCAACTTTATCTGATAATGCAGCATTATTATTGTCATATGCTCGTTTTATTATGAATCAAGAAATCTACGAAAAACTGCTCTTCGCAAGAACTTTGATAACCGACACTAAAGGTGAATCAATATTTCATGTTTTGAAGGATTACTTCATTGAAAAAAGCAATTCCTTTATCAAATATAAAATCAGTAGCTACAGATGAAGCACCTGCCATGGTTGGACGCTATCGTGGATTTATAAGCTATTTAAAACAAAATGTGTCAGGGGTGTTAGCAATACATTGCGTCATCCATCGACAACATTTAGTTGCTAAAAATTTGAGTGTTAGATTGCATGAATCACTTCATTTAATCATTGATGCAGTAAGCCGAATCCGAAGCAACGCGTTGAATACGCGGTTATTTGCGCAGTTGTGTGAAGAAAATGACGAACACGTTCATCAATTACTCCTTCACACTGAAGTACGCTGGCTGTCGAAAGGCGTATGTTTGACAAGATTTTTTGCACTTTTTGAGACTATTTTAGAATTTCTGGATACTAAAGATAAAATTTTAAGGGAAAATTTAATGAAGAGGAAAACAGACATCGCCTATTTAACAGATTTGTTTACAAAATTTAATATGGTTAATTTGCAATTACAAGGCGACAGTTTAAATTTGATTAAAACAAAGTCCATCTTATCAGCGTTTCTTGCCAGAGTTAAACTAATGAAGCAAAATATTGGTCGGGGCGAATTTTCTCAGTTCCCCAATTTGTCACAGACAAACTGCCAGGAAGACGACGTTTCAACTTACGTTCAATATTTAAATGCCCTCTATTCAGATTTTGAATCTAGGTTTGAGGATATTTTGACTATGGTAATACCATCGTGGATAATTAATCCATATGGTGACATAGAAGAAACGAATGTCATAATACAAGAGGAACTGACTGAACTAAGTACAAACGAAGAACTTAAGGCTCAGTTTAAAAACGGATATCAGCAATTCTGGCTGCAAAACAACATACCCGTTACTTATCCCGTATTATGGAAGATAGCGAGGAAATTTGTAATTTCCTTTCCATCGTCATACCTAGAGGAAAGGGGGTTCAGCGCTGTTACCAAGCTCCTAAAGAAAAAAAGAAACAGACTGGACATCATTAGCCGAGGAGATTTAAGATTAACCCTTACAAAATTGACGCCAAATGTTGATAATTTATTATTAAAGCATCAGGTTCATCCTTCTCACTAAAAATATTGACTTATTGCTTATGTTATTTTATTTATAGTTTATTTTATGTTTATTGATGTCTGACCAATAAATGCCCGCATTGGGGATAAGTGCCCGCATTGATTTTTTCAAAGAACCCCCCTTTATAGAAAATATGTTTTTTTTAATTATCCTGAAAATTCAAGGATTGGTACACATTAAAATTCGTTAATTTTTTGCCTATTTTTAGATAACTTAAACGTATAAGAAGCGGAATTTAATCAAACTAGCAATGAAATTATTGTAGAACATACGTTTATATTATAATTAATAAACGAACTCGCTTACTGTACCATTTTAAGTAAAAAACTTTTTTTTTATTATTTTTCACTTCTTTTTTTATTATATCCCTCTTATTTTTTTTCAATGCGGGCACTTATTCCCAATGCGGGTACGTATTGGTCAGACACCTGTTTATTTAATGTTACATATATTTTACATAACAGATACAAAATTTTATTTTGAGTAGTTTTAATTTAAATTCAATTAATAAATGTATAAATTAACATGTGTTTTTACTTTAAATTTTTAACACTAAACTTCACTACAGTTAGAAATTTACAGGAAATCAATATCAGGTAAGTAGGGGGTCTACCCAACACGGAAAAACATGGCAAGGGGTCTACGATACAAAAAAGTTTGGGGAACTCTGATCTAGACATTGCTGTACTAGAATAAATATAATACTGCTCCAGCATTGTTAAATCTAACTGATTTAATTATAAGACTGGGAATGTTTACATAAATCGCTATAACTCAATTAAGGATTTGAGTGTAGTTTTTGACCATAAACTTAATTTTTCACTCCACATATCTCAAAAGGTGAGTGAAGCTTCGCGGGCATACGGTTTTATTGCGAGAAACTGCAGACGCTTTAGCCGCCCAGAGTCACTGTTGGTTTTGTATTCTGCATATATTAGATCGAAATTGGAATATGCATCGTTAATTTGGAACCCAATTTACAACTGTTGACGGTGCATATCCTGAGCATGGTATATCTGAAAGTTATATATAATAATAATATATAATTATTCATGACTCCCCCATGCTAAGATTCCGTAAGGTAGTAATGATTGAACAAGGGCATGATATATAATGTGTAGATATTTTTCTCTTAAAAAACTGCTGAAATATTTGACTTTCGGAATAAGGTTTCTTAATTTTCTAACTAAATTTTTAATATGTTTATTCCATGTTAGATCGATTCAGTGCTTAAGATTTTGTGCTTAAGATGTCGGACCATTTATCGTTTAGCGATGATGATTTGGAAGAACTATTGAAAGTTATTTAAGTACCGAAAGCACCTGGAAGCTGTGACTACTGTCAATCGAATAGCAGCTTGACAACAGCACAGAATAGAGGGCAAATTGGCAAGAGTGTTGAATACGCAAACGGTTCCAAAGTCGTTCGCGGTAAACGAAAATCTCGAACTAGAAAATAACTGGACATGTGCATTTGTGTAATTCTGGATGGTTCAGTTTTAGTTCCGAACTGGTTAATTTTTTGACCCGCGAACGCAATTATTTTTACCATGAAAATTTCCACAAGAATTCTTTTCGTGTAATACGACAGCAAAAATTTTCGGCATTATTATGACCATAATTTTTTTTGTGAATATTTTTTAAGTTTCAAATAAATATGTTAGACAGAGACAAACAGAATTTTATTGTCTAAACAAACTGTATTGCTAGTTTGCATGTATCCGACAAAGATAGACGATGTTTTCATGTTGCATGATCGATCATATTTGAAAGATGAATAGAGGTTATGTTAAAGCAGGTTAGGTTGTTTTCGAATAATACTTTGGTCTTCAATGTTCCTGTCTTAAGGTGTATTCTACTCATAACTGTTTTTACAAAACAAAAACTCCCCGCTAAAATTATTATTGAGGTATCACTTTAAACCATGAAATAAAATGAAAATAAAAATAATCAGTGAAATAACCTAACTAACTTCGCAAAATCATAATATAAATTCATTGTCATATTATGTTCCCGACATTGTGATTTTATTGATTTTATCATCGACGTACGTCCATTGATTACTTCAGTACAATTTATATTATGACGTAATAGTCATCTTTCGTGATTTTGACTGTATGTGGAAGTGTGACCTATATCCAAAATATCAAGCATGCGCCGTTCAAAAATGTCCGTGTTAGCAAGCCTCCTGCTCCTTGGCTCACTGACAGCTTGAAAGTCATTATGAGATGTTGAGACAAAGCCTTTGTACAATTTAAACGGAGTAAAACCGAGCAGTCATGGAAACCTTATAAAGAGATGAGGAATCTAGCTCTTGATGCAACGAGAAAGGAAAAAACTCAGCGTTTCACAAAGCCTGAAAGTCTCTACATATTAGGCAGTCAAAAATGGCTGATATACCTGATCGATTGGAAAACCCAGATGCTATAAACAATTTCTTTTGTTCCGCTTTTTTCAAACGACGATGAATGTTGTGCTGAAAAAATTACTTACTATACAAATAACAGTTACCATACAAGCCAGAAATTTAGTTTTAAACTTGTTGATCAAAAAGACATAATACAAACTTTCAAATCTATTAAGTCTAATGCCCAGGGGAATGACAGGCTAAATTTGAAAATGATCAAGCTGTGTTTTCCGAAAATTTACATTTACATCACATATATACTAAGTGACATATAAATCCGAACACCCAGTTTAAATGGTTTTATTTTAATAAAAGTTGGTGAATGTATTTATCTTACTGTAAATAACAAGTGAAAAAATTTTCAGCCTTATCAGTTGGACATTCCGGTTTTTATACTGCTTTTTTTAATTCACTAACGCTCTAAAAATGAATATTTCAGCCGCAGTAAAGAATCAACGTTGGCGGATTTTGGTTCTTGACATCCTTTACGATCGGTTACGATGCCTAGAGTACGGAGACCTGTACGATTTCGTCAACTTAGTGAGTTTGATAGGGGCCGTATAGTGGGACTTCGGGAAGCTGGACTTTCTTTTCGGGCAACTGCAGTTAGAGTGCAAAGAAGTGTAGACACTGTGGTTAGGTGTTGTCAGGCATGGCTTCGAGAAGGCCGTACGCAAAGAGCAAGGGGCACTGGACGCCGCCGTAGAACAACAGACCGTGAAGATCGCCGCCTAAGATTATTGGCCTTAAGGGACCGTTTCTCCACTACCAGGTCCATTGCAAATGAATGGTTTGCAGAACACGGAAGACCTATTGGCATGCGAAGTGTTTACCGACGAATGAGAAGTTTTGGCTTGTTTTCATACCGGCCACACTGGGTCCTCCCTTTAACTCGAGAACACCGACGTAATCGCCTTGAGTGGTGCAGACAACGGTCACTCTGGGATCAGGAATGAAACAGTATTGTCTTTAGTGAAGAGTCTCGATTTTGTTTAGGCATGCACGATGGTCGTGCCAGGGTTAGAAGGCGACGTGGTGAAAGGAGGAATCCACAGTTTTTTGTTGAAAGACATGTTCATCACACTGTTGGAGTTATGGTTTGGGGTGCTATAGCTTATGGTTCCAGGTCACCTTTAATCTTCATCAGAGGTAACATGAACGCGCAGCCTTATATCCACGAAGTTCTAGAACCCAATCTTTTACCCTATCTTGACACCCTGGCAGATCCAACTTTCCAACAAGATAATGCCCGACCACATGTTGCAAGAGTCACAATAGACTTCTTTCAACATAATGATGTCACATTGTTACCATGGCCACCAAGATCTTCCGACTTATCCCCAATTGAGCACGTGTGGGATATGATGGGTAGGAGATTGCTCAATTTGCAACGTCCTCCTCAGACTCTAGAAGCACTTCGAGAGGAGTTGGTGGTTGCCTGGAATGAGATACCACAGGAGGACATTGACCACCTGATCAGAAGCATGCCTAGGCGCGTTGGAGAATGCGTAGCACATCAGGGTGCATTTTGAAATTTTTATCATTTACTTATTATGCTTCATTAAGTACTTATACAAAATTTTATTAAAATAAAACCATTTAAACTGGGTGTTCGGATTTATATGTCACTTAGTATATATTGAAAACTGCTGCTTAGAAAAAGGTTATTTTCCTAAAGCCTGGAAATAGTCTATTGTTCTTCCTTTCCCTAAAAATAGTAATCCACAATTATTTAATGATCTACGCCCAATCAATCAGCATTCTATCCGTACTTTCAAAGATTTTAGAAAAGATAATGTATAGACAGCGAGTCGCACATTCAACTGAAAATAACATTTTTTTTTTTCGTGAAAAGTTGCAGAGGTGCATCGATGTGCTTTTCAGGGTTCAAAACACACAATAAGAGCTATTATAATCAGTTATCAAAAAGTAGTTACAAAGGGTCTTACACCCCAGTTCCAAAGAAAGAAGTATGTCGCGTACGGTGCGCGATACTCCCTGAAATATAGGAAACATTTTTTTTCGTGAAAAGTTGCAGAAGTGCGTCGATGTGCTTTTCAGGGTTTGAAATACGCAACAAGAGCTATTATAATTAGTTATTAAAAAGTATTTACAAACGGTCTTACACTCCAGCTCCGAAGAAAGAAGTCTGTCGCGTATGGTGCGCGATACTCCCTGAATTATAGGAAACATTTTTTTTCGTGAAAATTTGCAGAAGTGCATCCATGTGCTTTTCAGGGTTTGAAATACGCAACAAGAGCTATTATAATTAGTTATTAAAAAGTATTTGCAAACGGTTTACACTCCAGCTCTAAAGAAAGAAGTATGTCGCGTACGGTGCGCGATACTCCCTGAAATATAGGAAACATTTTTTTTTTTCGTGAAAAGTTGCAGAAGTGCGTCAATGTGCTTTTCAGGGTTCATAAAAGCTATTATAATCAGTTATTAAAAAGTAATTACAAAGGGTCTTACACCCCAGTTCCAAAGAAAGAAGTATGTCGCGTACGGTGCGCGATACTCCCTGAAATATAGGAAACATTTTTTTTCGTGAAAAGTTGCAAAAGTGCGTCGATGTGCTTTTCAGGGTTTGAAATACGCAACAAGAGCTATTATAATTAGTTATTAAAAAGTATTTACAAACGGTCTTACACTCCAGCTCCAAAGAAAGAAGTCTGTCGCGTATGGTGCGCGATACTCCCTGAAATATAGGAAACATTTTTTTTCGTGAAAATTTGCAGAAGTGCATCCATGTGCTTTTCAGGGTTCAAAGTCCACAACAAGAGCTATTATGATCAGTTATCAAAAAGTATTTCCAAACGGTCTTACACTCCAGCTCCAAAGAAAGAAGTCTGTCGCGTACGGTGCGCGATACTCCCTGAAATATAGGAAACATTTTTTTTTTTTCGTGAAAAGTTGCAGAAGTGCGTCGATGTGCTTTTCAGGGTTTGAAATACGCAACAAGAGCTATTATAATTAGTTATTAAAAAGTATTTACAAACGGTCTTACACTCCAGCTCCAAAGAAAGAAGTCTGTCGCGTACGGTGCGCGATACTCCCTGAAATATAGGAAACATTTTTTTTCGTGAAAATTTGCAGAAGTGCATCCATGTGCTTTTCAGGGTTTGAAATACGCAACAAGAGCTATTATAATTAGTTATTAAAAAGTATTTGCAAACGGTTTACACTCCAGCTCTAAAGAAAGAAGTATGTCGCGTACGGTGCGCGATACTCCCTGAAATATAGGAAACATTTTTTTTTTTTCGTGAAAAGTTGCAGAAGTGCGTCAATGTGCTTTTCAGGGTTCATAAAAGCTATTATAATCAGTTATTAAAAAGTAATTACAAAGGGTCTTACACCCCAGTTCCAAAGAAAGAAGTATGTCGCGTACGGTGCGCGATACTCCTGAAATATAGAAAACATTTTTTTTCGTGAAAAGTTGCAAAAGTGCGTCGATGTGCTTTTCAGGGTTTGAAATACGCAACAAGAGCTATTATAATTAGTTATTAAAAAGTATTTACAAACGGTCTTACACTCCAGCTCCAAAGAAAGAAGTCTGTCGCGTATGGTGCGCGATACTGCCTGAAATATAGGAAACATTTTTTTCGTGAAAATTTGCAGAAGTGCATCCATGTGCTTTTCAGGGTTCAAAGTCCACAACAAGAGCTATTATGATCAGTTATCAAAAAGTATTTCCAAACGGTCTTACACTCCAGCTCCAAAGAAAGAAGTCTGTCGCGTACGGTGCGCGATACTCCCTGAAATATAGGAAACATTTTTTTTTTCGTGAAAAGTTGCAGAAGTGCGTCGATGTGCTTTTCAGGGTTTGAAATACGCAACAAGAGCTATTATAATTAGTTATTAAAAAGTATTTACAAACGGTCTTACACTCCAGCTCCAAAGAAAGAAGTCTGTCGCGTACGGTGCGCGATACTCCCTGAAATATAGGAAACATTTTTTTTCGTGAAAAGTTGCAGAAGTGCGTCGATGTGCTTTTCAGGGTTTGAAATACGCAACAAGAGCTATTATAATTAGTTATTAAAAAGTATTTACAAACGGTCTTACACTCCAGCTCCGAAGAAAGAAGTCTGTCGCGTATGGTGCGCGATACTCCCTGAATTATAGGAAACATTTTTTTTCGTGAAAATTTACAGAAGTGCATCCATGTGCTTTTCAGGGTTTGAAATACGCAACAAGAGCTATTATAATTAGTTATTAAAAAGTACAGGGTGGCCCATAAGTCCTTTGAGCTGGTAAAAAAGGAATAAAACCAAACTAGTTACATTATGAAGAATTATTATATTTTGTTATCATCTTTATTGAATGGGAATTATGTTTTAAAAATCACATCGTCTAAATGCAATCCATTACGATCACGGCACTCATATAAACGACGTCTAAAATTGTCGATGACTGCGCGGCAAGTCAACATTGTAATGCTTGCCATTTCTCTTCGGATATTTTCTTTCAGGACATCAACTGATCGCGGAGTGGTGTCGTACACTTTACTCTTGAGGTAGCCCCATAAAAAGAAGTCCATTGAGGTCAAATCTGGACTACGTGGTGGCCAGGAAATGTCTCCTCTTCGAGAAATTACTTTGCTGGGAAAAAGTTGACAGACGACGGACATAGAAGTGTTGGAGGTGTGGGCAGTTGCTCCGTCCTGTTGAAACCAGGTCTGCGTATTATAGCCTGGAAAATTCTGCAACGCTGGTGTCAAAAACTCTTCTATCATTGCTACATACCGCTCCAAAGTAACAGTTAATGCGCGACCTCTGTCGTCCTCAAAAAAATAAGGGCCTACGATGCCATGCGCTGACATAGCAGCCCAAACTGTAACTTTAGAGCTGTGTAAGTGCTTCTGATGCTTACGCCTTGGATTTTCGGGGCTCCGATATTGGCAATTTTGTTTATTTACATGCCCGTTTAAATGGAAGTGAGCCTCGTCCGAGAACAACACATTATTGAGCGAAGAAAATCGATTCAACATTTCATTCGCAAAGTTTAGTCTCTGAATAGCGTCATTATCTTTTAATTCCTGCACTAACTGAATTTTGTAAGCGTGCAGACGTAAATCTTTCCTTAAAATCCGCTGTAAAGATGTTCTGGGTACGTTTAGTGCACTGGAACGCTTACGAGTAGACTGGGTAGGATTTTGACGAACAGACTGTGCCACAATGTTGATGTTTTCTTCAATACGAGTTGTCCTTGGTCGACCCCACCGCTGTTTATCTAACGTCGAACCAGTCTCTTCGAACTTAGCAACCCAGTTCTTAATCGTTTGAGCTGTTGGACACTTTGTAAAATTGTGTAAATTGTGGTATTCTCGATATTTACGCCGCGCAATGGTTGCCGAATCATTATTTTGATAAAACGCGCGCACACAAAAAGCACGATCCGCTCAAGTGAAACACTCCATGGCGACTGAATTCCCAGACACTGAAGATACTGCCCCCACCTCGCCCGCGCCGCTCACGCTCACCCGTTAAATTTTATTCAAATTTGAAATTTCAAAGGACTTATGGACCACCCTGTATTTACAAACGGTCTTACACTCCAGCTCCGAAGAAAGAAGTCTGTCGCGTATGGTGCGCGATACTCCCTGAATTATAGGAAACATTTTTTTTCGTGAAAATTTGCAGAAGTGCATCCATGTGCTTTTCAGGGTTTGAAATACGCAACAAGAGCTATTATAATTAGTTATTAAAAAATATTTGCAAACGGTTTACACTCCAGCTCTAAAGAAAGAAGTATGTCGCGTACGGTGCGCGATACTCCCTGAAATATAGGAAATATTTTTTTTTTTTTCGTGAAAAGTTGCAGAAGTGAGTCAATGTGCTTTTCAGGGTTCATAAAAGCTATTATAATCAGTTATTAAAAAGTAATTACAAAGGGTCTTACACTCCAGTTCCAAAGAAAGAAGTATGTCGCGTACGGTGCGCGATACTCCCTGAAATATAGGAAAAATTTTTTTTCGTGAAAAGTTGCAAAAGTGCGTCGATGTGCTTTTCAGGGTTTGAAATACGCAACAAGAGCTATTATAATTAGTTATTAAAAAGTATTTACAAACGGTCTTACACTCCAGCTCCAAAGAAAGAAGTCTGTCGCGTATGGTGCGCGATACTCCCTGAAATATAGGAAACATTTTTTTTTTTCGTGAAAAGTTGCAGAAGTGCGTCGATGTGCTTTTCAGGGTTCAAAGTCCACAACAAGAGCTATTATGATCAGTTATCAAAAAGTATTTCCAAACGGTCTTACACTCCAGCTCCAAAGAAAGAAGTCTGTCGCGTACGGTGCGCGATACTCCCTGAAATATAGGAAACATTTTCGTGAAAAGTTGCAGAAGTGCGTCGATGTGCTTTTCAGGGTTTGAAATACGCAACAAGAGCTATTATAATTAGTTATTAAAAAGTATTTACAAACGGTCTTACACTCCACCTCCAAAGAAAGAAGTATGTCGCGTATGGTGCGCGATACTCCCTGAAATATAGGAAACATTTTTTTTTTTTCGTGAAAAGTTGCAGAAGTGCGTCGATGTGCTTTTCAGGGTTTGAAATACGCAACAAGAGCTATTATAATTAGTTATTAAAAAGTATTTACAAACGGTCTTACACTCCACCTCCAAAGAAAGAAGTATGTCGCGTATGGTGCGCGATACTCCCTGAAATATAGGAAACATTTTTTTTTTTTCGTGAAAAGTTGCTGAAGTGCGTCGATGTGCTTTTAAGGGTTCAAAATACACCATAAGAGATATTATAATCAATTATCAAAAAGTAGTTACAAAGGGTCTTACACCCCAGCTCCAAAGAAAGAAGTCTGTCGTGTACGGTTCGGGATACTCCCTGAAGTATAGGAAACATTTTTTTTTCGTGAAAAGTTGCAGAGGTGCGTCGATGTGCTTTTCAGGGTTTAAAGTACACAACAATATCTATTATAATCAGTTATCAAAAAGTAGTTACAAACGATCTTACATCCCAGCTCCAAAGATAGAAGTCTATCGCGTACGGTTCGCGATACTCCATGAATTATAGGAAACATTTTTTTTTTCGTGAAAAGTTGCGGAAGTGCATCGATTTGCTTTTCAGGGTTTAAAGTACACAACAAGAGCTATTATGATCGGTTATCAAAAAGTAGTTACAAACGGTCTTACACCCCAGCTCCAAAGAAAGAAGTCTGTCGTGTACGGTGCGCGATACTCCCTGAAATATAGGAAACATTTTTTTTTTTCGTGAAAAGTTGCAGAGGTGCGTCGATGTGCTTTTCAGGGTTTAATGTACACAACAATATCTATTATAATCAGTTATCAAAAAGTAGTTACAAACGATCTTACATCCCAGCTCCAAAGATAGAAGTCTAACGCGTACGGTTCGCGATACTCCATGAATTATAGGAAACATTTCTTTTTCGTGAAAAGTTGCGGAAGTGCATCGATTTGCTTTTCAGGGTTTAAAGTACACAACAAGAGCTATTATGATCGGTTATCAAAAAGGAGTTACAAACAGTCTTACACCCCAGCTCCAAAGAGAGAAGTCTGTCGCGTACGGTGCGCGATACTTCATGTAATATAGGAAACATTTTTTTTTTCGTGAAAAGTTGCAGAGGTGCGTCGATGTGCTTTTCAGGGTTTAAAGTACACAACAATATCTATTATAATCAGTTATCAAAAAGTAGTTACAAACGATCTTACATCCCAGCTCCAAAGATAGAAGTCTATCGCGTACGGTTCGCGATACTCCATGAATTATAGGAAACATTTCTTTTTCGTGAAAAGTTGCGGAAGTGCATCGATTTGCTTTTCAGGGTTTAAAGTACACAACAAGAGCTATTATGATCGGTTATCAAAAAGTAGTTACAAACGGTCTTACACCCCAGCTCCAAAGAAAGAAGTCTGTCGTGTACGGTGCGCGATACTCCCTGAAATATAGGAAACATTTTTTTTTTCGTGAAAAGTTGCAGAGGTGCGTCGATGTGCTTTTCAGGGTTTAAAGTACACAACAATATCTATTATAATCAGTTATCAAAAAGTAGTTACAAACGATCTTACATCCCAGCTCCAAAGATAGAAGTCTATCGCGTACGGTTCGCGATACTCCATGAATTATAGGAAACATTTCTTTTTCGTGAAAAGTTGCGGAAGTGCATCGATTTGCTTTTCAGGGTTTAAAGTACACAACAAGAGCTATTATGATCGGTTATCAAAAAGGAGTTACAAACAGTCTTACACCCCAGCTCCAAAGAGAGAAGTCTGTCGCGTACGGTGCGCGATACTTCATGTAATATAGGAAACATTTTTTTTTTTTTCGTGAAAAGTTGCAGAGGTGCGTCGATGTGCTTTTCAGGGTTTAAAGTACACAACAATATCTATTATAATCAGTTATCAAAAAGTAGTTACAAACGATCTTACATCCCAGCTCCAAAGATAGAAGTCTATCGCGTACGGTTCGCGATACTCCATGAATTATAGGAAACATTTCTTTTTCGTGAAAAGTTGCGGAAGTGCATCGATTTGCTTTTCAGGGTTTAAAGTACACAACAAGAGCTATTATGATCGGTTATCAAAAAGGAGTTACAAACAGTCTTACACCCCAGCTCCAAAGAGAGAAGTCTGTCGCGTACGGTGCGCGATACTTCATGTAATATAGGAAACATTTTTTTTTTCGTGAAAAGTTGCAGAGGTGCGTCGATGTGCTTTTCAGGGTTTAAAGTACACAACAATATCTATTATAATCAGTTATCAAAAAGTAGTTACAAACGATCTTACATCCCAGCTCCAAAGATAGAAGTCTATCGCGTACGGTTCGCGATACTCCATGAATTATAGGAAACATTTCTTTTTCGTGAAAAGTTGCGGAAGTGCATCGATTTGCTTTTCAGGGTTTAAAGTACACAACAAGAGCTATTATGATCGGTTATCAAAAAGGAGTTACAAACAGTCTTACACCCCAGCTCCAAAGAGAGAAGTCTGTCGCGTACGGTGCGCGATACTTCATGTAATATAGGAAACATTTTTTTTTCGTGAAAAGTTGCAGAGGTGCGTCGATGTGCTTTTCAGGGTTTAAAGTACACAACAATATCTATTATAATCAGTTATCAAAAAGTAGTTACAAACGATCTTACATCCCAGCTCCAAAGATAGAAGTCTATCGCGTACGGTTCGCGATACTCCATGAATTATAGGAAACATTTCTTTTTCGTGAAAAGTTGCGGAAGTGCATCGATTTGCTTTTCAGGGTTTAAAGTACACAACAAGAGCTATTATGATCGGTTATCAAAAAGTAGTTACAAACGGTCTTACACCCCAGCTCCAAAGAAAGAAGTCTGTCGTGTACGGTGCGCGATACTCCCTGAAATATAGGAAACATTTTTTTTTTCGTGAAAAGTTGCAGAGGTGCGTCGATGTGCTTTTCAGGGTTTAAAGTACACAACAATATCTATTATAATCAGTTATCAAAAAGTAGTTACAAACGATCTTACATCCCAGCTCCAAAGATAGAAGTCTATCGCGTACGGTTCGCGATACTCCATGAATTATAGGAAACATTTCTTTTTCGTGAAAAGTTGCGGAAGTGCATCGATTTGCTTTTCAGGGTTTAAAGTACACAACAAGAGCTATTATGATCGGTTATCAAAAAGGAGTTACAAACAGTCTTACACCCCAGCTCCAAAGAGAGAAGTCTGTCGCGTACGGTGCGCGATACTTCATGTAATATAGGAAACATTTTTTTTTTCGTGAAAAGTTGCAGAGGTGCGTCGATGTGCTTTTCAGGGTTTAAAGTACACAACAATATCTATTATAATCAGTTATCAAAAAGTAGTTACAAACGATCTTACATCCCAGCTCCAAAGATAGAAGTCTATCGCGTACGGTTCGCGATACTCCATGAATTATAGGAAACATTTCTTTTTCGTGAAAAGTTGCGGAAGTGCATCGATTTGCTTTTCAGGGTTTAAAGTACACAACAAGAGCTATTATGATCGGTTATCAAAAAGTAGTTACAAACGGTCTTACACCCCAGCTCCAAAGAAAGAAGTCTGTCGTGTACGGTGCGCGATACTCCCTGAAATATAGGAAACATTTTTTTTTTCGTGAAAAGTTGCGGAAGTGCATCGATTTGCTTTTCAGGGTTTAAAGTACACAACAAGAGCTATTATGATCGGTTATCAAAAAGGAGTTACAAACAGTCTTACACCCCAGCTCCAAAGAGAGAAGTCTGTCGCGTACGGTGCGCGATACTTCATGTAATATAGGAAACATTTTTTTTTTCGTGAAAAGTTGCAGAGGTGCGTCGATGTGCTTTTCAGGGTTTAAAGTACACAACAATATCTATTATAATCAGTTATCAAAAAGTAGTTACAAACGATCTTACATCCCAGCTCCAAAGATAGAAGTCTATCGCGTACGGTTCGCGATACTCCATGAATTATAGGAAACATTTCTTTTTCGTGAAAAGTTGCGGAAGTGCATCGATTTGCTTTTCAGGGTTCAAAGTACACAACAAGAGCTATTATGATCGGTTATCAAAAAGGAGTTACAAACAGTCTTACACCCCAGCTCCAAAGAGAGAAGTCTGTCGCGTACGGTGCGCGATACTTCATGTAATATAGGAAACATTTTTTTTTTCGTGAAAAGTTGCAGAGGTGCCTCGATGTGCTTTTCAGGGTTTAAAGTACACAACAATATCTATTATAATCAGTTATCAAAAAGTAGTTACAAACGATCTTACATCCCAGCTCCAAAGATAGAAGTCTATCGCGTACGGTTCGCGATACTCCATGAATTATAGGAAACATTTCTTTTTCGTGAAAAGTTGCGGAAGTGCATCGATTTGCTTTTCAGGGTTTAAAGTACACAACAAGAGCTATTATGATCGGTTATCAAAAAGTAGTTACAAACGGTCTTACACCCCAGCTCCAAAGAAAGAAGTCTGTCGTGTACGGTGCGCGATACTCCCTGAAATATAGGAAACATTTTTTTTTTCGTGAAAAGTTGCGGAAGTGCATCGATTTGCTTTTCAGGGTTTAAAGTACACAACAAGAGCTATTATGATCGGTTATCAAAAAGGAGTTACAAACAGTCTTACACCCCAGCTCCAAAGAGAGAAGTCTGTCGCGTACGGTGCGCGATACTTCATGTAATATAGGAAACATTTTTTTTTTCGTGAAAAGTTGCAGAGGTGCGTCGATGTGCTTTTCAGGGTTTAAAGTACACAACAATATCTATTATAATCAGTTATCAAAAAGTAGTTACAAACGATCTTACATCCCAGCTCCAAAGATAGAAGTCTATCGCGTACGGTTCGCGATACTCCATGAATTATAGGAAACATTTCTTTTTCGTGAAAAGTTGCGGAAGTGCATCGATTTGCTTTTCAGGGTTTAAAGTACACAACAAGAGCTATTATGATCGGTTATCAAAAAGTAGTTACAAACGGTCTTACACCCCAGCTCCAAAGAAAGAAGTCTGTCGTGTACGGTGCGCGATACTCCCTGAAATATAGGAAACATTTTTTTTTTCGTGAAAAGTTGCAGAGGTGCGTCGATGTGCTTTTCAGGGTTTAAAGTACACAACAATATCTATTATAATCAGTTATCAAAAAGTAGTTACAAACGATCTTACATCCCAGCTCCAAAGATAGAAGTCTATCGCGTACGGTTCGCGATACTCCATGAATTATAGGAAACATTTCTTTTTCGTGAAAAGTTGCGGAAGTGCATCGATTTGCTTTTCAGGGTTTAAAGTACACAACAAGAGCTATTATGATCGGTTATCAAAAAGGAGTTACAAACAGTCTTACACCCCAGCTCCAAAGAGAGAAGTCTGTCGCGTACGGTGCGCGATACTTCATGTAATATAGGAAATATTTTTTTTTTCGTGAAAAGTTGCAGAGGTGCGTCGATGTGCTTTTCATTGTTTAAAGTACACAACAATATCTATTATAATCAGTTATCAAAAAGTAGTTACAAACGATCTTACATCCCAGCTCCAAAGATAGAAGTCTATCGCGTACGGTTCGCGATACTCCATGAATTATAGGAAACATTTCTTTTTCGTGAAAAGTTGCGGAAGTGCATCGATTTGCTTTTCAGGGTTTAAAGTACACAACAAGAGCTATTATGATCGGTTATCAAAAAGGAGTTACAAACAGTCTTACACCCCAGCTCCAAAGAGAGAAGTCTGTCGCGTACGGTGCGCGATACTTCATGTAATATAGGAAACATTTTTTTTTTCGTGAAAAGTTGCAGAGGTGCGTCGATGTGCTTTTCAGGGTTTAAAGTACACAACAATATCTATTATAATCAGTTATCAAAAAGTAGTTACAAACGATCTTACATCCCAGCTCCAAAGATAGAAGTCTATCGCGTACGGTTCGCGATACTCCATGAATTATAGGAAACATTTTTTTTTCGTGAAAAGTTGCGGAAGTGCATCGATTTGCTTTTCAGGGTTTAAAGTACACAACAAGAGCTATTATGATCGGTTATCAAAAAGGAGTTACAAACAGTCTTACACCCCAGCTCCAAAGAGAGAAGTCTGTCGCGTACGGTGCGCGATACTTCATGTAATATAGGAAACATTTTTTTTTTCGTGAAAAGTTGCAGAGGTGCGTCGATGTGCTTTTCAGGGTTTAAAGTACACAACAATATCTATTATAATCAGTTATCAAAAAGTAGTTACAAACGATCTTACATCCCAGCTCCAAAGATAGAAGTCTATCGCGTACGGTTCGCGATACTCCATGAATTATAGGAAACATTTCTTTTTCGTGAAAAGTTGCGGAAGTGCATCGATTTGCTTTTCAGGGTTTAAAGTACACAACAAGAGCTATTATGATCGGTTATCAAAAAGTAGTTACAAACGGTCTTACACCCCAGCTCCAAAGAAAGAAGTCTGTCGTGTACGGTGCGCGATACTCCCTGAAATATAGGAAACATTTTTTTTTTCGTGAAAAGTTGCAGAGGTGCGTCGATGTGCTTTTCAGGGTTTAAAGTACACAACAATATCTATTATAATCAGTTATCAAAAAGTAGTTACAAACGATCTTACATCCCAGCTCCAAAGATAGAAGTCTATCGCGTACGGTTCGCGATACTCCATGAATTATAGGAAACATTTCTTTTTCGTGAAAAGTTGCGGAAGTGCATCGATTTGCTTTTCAGGGTTTAAAGTACACAACAAGAGCTATTATGATCGGTTATCAAAAAGGAGTTACAAACAGTCTTACACCCCAGCTCCAAAGAGAGAAGTCTGTCGCGTACGGTGCGCGATACTTCATGTAATATAGGAAATATTTTTTTTTTCGTGAAAAGTTGCAGAGGTGCGTCGATGTGCTTTTCATTGTTTAAAGTACACAACAATATCTATTATAATCAGTTATCAAAAAGTAGTTACAAACGATCTTACATCCCAGCTCCAAAGATAGAAGTCTATCGCGTACGGTTCGCGATACTCCATGAATTATAGGAAACATTTCTTTTTCGTGAAAAGTTGCGGAAGTGCATCGATTTGCTTTTCAGGGTTTAAAGTACACAACAAGAGCTATTATGATCGGTTATCAAAAAGGAGTTACAAACAGTCTTACACCCCAGCTCCAAAGAGAGAAGTCTGTCGCGTACGGTGCGCGATACTCCCTGAAATATAGGAAACATTTTTTTTTTCGTGAAAAGTTGCAGAGGTGCGTCGATGTGCTTTTCAGGGTTTAAAGTACACAACAATATCTATTATAATCAGTTATCAAAAAGTAGTTACAAACGATCTTACATCCCAGCTCCAAAGATAGAAGTCTATCGCGTACGGTTCGCGATACTCCATGAATTATAGGAAACATTTCTTTTTCGTGAAAAGTTGCGGAAGTGCATCGATTTGCTTTTCAGGGTTTAAAGTACACAACAAGAGCTATTATGATCGGTTATCAAAAAGGAGTTACAAACAGTCTTACACCCCAGCTCCAAAGAGAGAAGTCTGTCGCGTACGGTGCGCGATACTTCATGTAATATAGGAAACATTTTTTTTTTCGTGAAAAGTTGCAGAGGTGCGTCGATGTGCTTTTCAGGGTTTAAAGTACACAACAATATCTATTATAATCAGTTATCAAAAAGTAGTTACAAACGATCTTACATCCCAGCTCCAAAGATAGAAGTCTATCGCGTACGGTTCGCGATACTCCATGAATTATAGGAAACATTTCTTTTTCGTGAAAAGTTGCGGAAGTGCATCGATTTGCTTTTCAGGGTTTAAAGTACACAACAAGAGCTATTATGATCGGTTATCAAAAAGGAGTTACAAACAGTCTTACACCCCAGCTCCAAAGAGAGAAGTCTGTCGCGTACGGTGCGCGATACTTCATGTAATATAGGAAATATTTTTTTTTTCGTGAAAAGTTGCAGAGGTGCGTCGATGTGCTTTTCATTGTTTAAAGTACACAACAATATCTATTATAATCAGTTATCAAAAAGTAGTTACAAACGATCTTACATCCCAGCTCCAAAGATAGAAGTCTATCGCGTACGGTTCGCGATACTCCATGAATTATAGGAAACATTTCTTTTTCGTGAAAAGTTGCGGAAGTGCATCGATTTGCTTTTCAGGGTTTAAAGTACACAACAAGAGCTATTATGATCGGTTATCAAAAAGTAGTTACAAACGGTCTTACACCCCAGCTCCAAAGAAAGAAGTCTGTCGTGTACGGTGCGCGATACTCCCTGAAATATAGGAAACATTTTTTTTTTCGTGAAAAGTTGCAGAGGTGCGTCGATGTGCTTTTCAGGGTTTAAAGTACACAACAATATCTATTATAATCAGTTATCAAAAAGTAGTTACAAACGATCTTACATCCCAGCTCCAAAGATAGAAGTCTATCGCGTACGGTTCGCGATACTCCATGAATTATAGGAAACATTTCTTTTTCGTGAAAAGTTGCGGAAGTGCATCGATTTGCTTTTCAGGGTTTAAAGTACACAACAAGAGCTATTATGATCGGTTATCAAAAAGGAGTTACAAACAGTCTTACACCCCAGCTCCAAAGAGAGAAGTCTGTCGCGTACGGTGCGCGATACTTCATGTAATATAGGAAATATTTTTTTTTTCGTGAAAAGTTGCAGAGGTGCGTCGATGTGCTTTTCATTGTTTAAAGTACACAACAATATCTATTATAATCAGTTATCAAAAAGTAGTTACAAACGATCTTACATCCCAGCTCCAAAGATAGAAGTCTATCGCGTACGGTTCGCGATACTCCATGAATTATAGGAAACATTTCTTTTTCGTGAAAAGTTGCGGAAGTGCATCGATTTGCTTTTCAGGGTTTAAAGTACACAACAAGAGCTATTATGATCGGTTATCAAAAAGGAGTTACAAACAGTCTTACACCCCAGCTCCAAAGAGAGAAGTCTGTCGCGTACGGTGCGCGATACTCCCTGAAATATAGGAAACATTTTTTTTTTCGTGAAAAGTTGCAGAGGTGCGTCGATGTGCTTTTCAGGGTTTAAAGTACACAACAATATCTATTATAATCAGTTATCAAAAAGTAGTTACAAACGATCTTACATCCCAGCTCCAAAGATAGAAGTCTATCGCGTACGGTTCGCGATACTCCATGAATTATAGGAAACATTTCTTTTTCGTGAAAAGTTGCGGAAGTGCATCGATTTGCTTTTCAGGGTTTAAAGTACACAACAAGAGCTATTATGATCGGTTATCAAAAAGGAGTTACAAACAGTCTTACACCCCAGCTCCAAAGAGAGAAGTCTGTCGCGTACGGTGCGCGATACTTCATGTAATATAGGAAACATTTTTTTTTTCGTGAAAAGTTGCAGAGGTGCGTCGATGTGCTTTTCAGGGTTTAAAGTACACAACAATATCTATTATAATCAGTTATCAAAAAGTAGTTACAAACGATCTTACATCCCAGCTCCAAAGATAGAAGTCTATCGCGTACGGTTCGCGATACTCCATGAATTATAGGAAACATTTCTTTTTCGTGAAAAGTTGCGGAAGTGCATCGATTTGCTTTTCAGGGTTTAAAGTACACAACAAGAGCTATTATGATCGGTTATCAAAAAGGAGTTACAAACAGTCTTACACCCCAGCTCCAAAGAGAGAAGTCTGTCGCGTACGGTGCGCGATACTTCATGTAATATAGGAAATATTTTTTTTTTCGTGAAAAGTTGCAGAGGTGCGTCGATGTGCTTTTCATTGTTTAAAGTACACAACAATATCTATTATAATCAGTTATCAAAAAGTAGTTACAAACGATCTTACATCCCAGCTCCAAAGATAGAAGTCTATCGCGTACGGTTCGCGATACTCCATGAATTATAGGAAACATTTCTTTTTCGTGAAAAGTTGCGGAAGTGCATCGATTTGCTTTTCAGGGTTTAAAGTACACAACAAGAGCTATTATGATCGGTTATCAAAAAGTAGTTACAAACGGTCTTACACCCCAGCTCCAAAGAAAGAAGTCTGTCGTGTACGGTGCGCGATACTCCCTGAAATATAGGAAACATTTTTTTTTTCGTGAAAAGTTGCAGAGGTGCGTCGATGTGCTTTTCAGGGTTTAAAGTACACAACAATATCTATTATAATCAGTTATCAAAAAGTAGTTACAAACGATCTTACATCCCAGCTCCAAAGATAGAAGTCTATCGCGTACGGTTCGCGATACTCCATGAATTATAGGAAACATTTCTTTTTCGTGAAAAGTTGCGGAAGTGCATCGATTTGCTTTTCAGGGTTTAAAGTACACAACAAGAGCTATTATGATCGGTTATCAAAAAGGAGTTACAAACAGTCTTACACCCCAGCTCCAAAGAGAGAAGTCTGTCGCGTACGGTGCGCGATACTTCATGTAATATAGGAAACATTTTTTTTTTCGTGAAAAGTTGCAGAGGTGCGTCGATGTGCTTTTCATTGTTTAAAGTACACAACAATATCTATTATAATCAGTTATCAAAAAGTAGTTACAAACGATCTTACATCCCAGCTCCAAAGATAGAAGTCTATCGCGTACGGTTCGCGATACTCCATGAATTATAGGAAACATTTCTTTTTCGTGAAAAGTTGCGGAAGTGCATCGATTTGCTTTTCAGGGTTTAAAGTACACAACAAGAGCTATTATGATCGGTTATCAAAAAGGAGTTACAAACAGTCTTACACCCCAGCTCCAAAGAGAGAAGTCTGTCGCGTACGGTGCGCGATACTCCCTGAAATATAGGAAACATTTTTTTTTTCGTGAAAAGTTGCAGAGGTGCGTCGATGTGCTTTTCAGGGTTTAAAGTACACAACAATATCTATTATAATCAGTTATCAAAAAGTAGTTACAAACGATCTTACATCCCAGCTCCAAAGATAGAAGTCTATCGCGTACGGTTCGCGATACTCCATGAATTATAGGAAACATTTCTTTTTCGTGAAAAGTTGCGGAAGTGCATCGATTTGCTTTTCAGGGTTTAAAGTACACAACAAGAGCTATTATGATCGGTTATCAAAAAGGAGTTACAAACAGTCTTACACCCCAGCTCCAAAGAGAGAAGTCTGTCGCGTACGGTGCGCGATACTTCATGTAATATAGGAAACATTTTTTTTTCGTGAAAAGTTGCAGAGGTGCGTCGATGTGCTTTTCAGGGTTTAAAGTACACAACAATATCTATTATAATCAGTTATCAAAAAGTAGTTACAAACGATCTTACATCCCAGCTCCAAAGATAGAAGTCTATCGCGTACGGTTCGCGATACTCCATGAATTATAGGAAACATTTATTTTTCGTGAAAAGTTGCGGAAGTGCATCGATTTGCTTTTCAGGGTTTAAAGTACACAACAAGAGCTATTATGATCGGTTATCAAAAAGGAGTTACAAACAGTCTTACACCCCAGCTCCAAAGAGAGAAGTCTGTCGCGTACGGTGCGCGATACTTCATGTAATATAGGAAACATTTTTTTTTTCGTGAAAAGTTGCAGAGGTGCGTCGATGTGCTTTTCAGGGTTTAAAGTACACAACAATATCTATTATAATCAGTTATCAAAAAGTAGTTACAAACGATCTTACATCCCAGCTCCAAAGATAGAAGTCTATCGCGTACGGTTCGCGATACTCCATGAATTATAGGAAACATTTCTTTTTCGTGAAAAGTTGCGGAAGTGCATCGATTTGCTTTTCAGGGTTTAAAGTACACAACAAGAGCTATTATGATCGGTTATCAAAAAGTAGTTACAAACGGTCTTACACCCCAGCTCCAAAGAAAGAAGTCTGTCGTGTACGGTGCGCGATACTCCCTGAAATATAGGAAACATTTTTTTTTTCGTGAAAAGTTGCGGAAGTGCATCGATTTGCTTTTCAGGGTTTAAAGTACACAACAAGAGCTATTATGATCGGTTATCAAAAAGGAGTTACAAACAGTCTTACACCCCAGCTCCAAAGAGAGAAGTCTGTCGCGTACGGTGCGCGATACTTCATGTAATATAGGAAACATTTTTTTTTTCGTGAAAAGTTGCAGAGGTGCGTCGATGTGCTTTTCAGGGTTTAAAGTACACAACAATATCTATTATAATCAGTTATCAAAAAGTAGTTACAAACGGTCTTACACCCCAGCTCCAAAGAGAGAAGTCTGTCGCGTACGGTGCGCGATACTTCATGTAATATAGGAAACATTTTTTTTTTCGTGAAAAATTGCAGAGGTGCGTCGATGTGCTTTTCAGGGTTTAAAGTACACAACAATATCTATTATAATCAGTTATCAAAAAGTAGTTACAAACGATCTTACATCCCAGCTCCAAAGATAGAAGTCTATCGCGTACGGTGCGCGATACTCCATGAATTATACGAAACATTTTTTTTTCGTGAAAAGTTGCAGAGGTGCGTCGATGTGCTTTTCAGGGTTTAAAGTACACAACAATATCTATTATAATCAGTTATCAAAAAGTAGTTACAAACGATCTTACATCCCAGCTCCAAAGATAGAAGTCTATCGCGTACGGTGCGCGATACTCCATGAATTATAGGAAACATTTTTTTTTCGTGAAAAGTTGCGGAAGTGCATCGATTTGCTTTTCAGGGTTTAAAGTACACAACAAGAGCTATTATAATCAGTTGTCAAAAAGTAGTTACAAACGGTCTTACACCCCAGCTTCAAAAAAGAAGTCTGTCGCGTACGGTGCGCGATACTCCCCGAAATTTAGGAAAGCATTTTTTCTTGATTTGTAGAAATAATACTTGTGTCACTTTGCTAAACATTTTTCAGTCTCACTCGTGAACAGCTTGAATCGATATCCTGTTTTAAATAATATAAATAGGTTATGGCTTAGAAAAGAATCAACAGGAATAATATAAATAATTTTTTTTATTAAATATCGTTCTCAAAATATATGTACATGGCATATTAACTTCTTAGTACACAGTAGGGTAGTAATGGTGGGTTGATGGGTAGTGGTGGACACCTCCGTAAGCTGAAAAAAAGGAAGATGTTCAAAGCAACTTTAACACATTGTTATATAAATCAAGAATACAGAAATGTTCATGATCTGTGTAAAACTGGATTGCTATCGAGAACTCTTAAGAACTTTTCTACTCCTAAAACTGTGATAAAAGTTTCCTCTGAAACTTGTATAACTTGGAAGAACCAAAAATCTAACTGAAATTCTAAGCAGTCAGAATGAAAGCTTAAATTAGTTATCTTGTTATTGTATTGCAATCTAAGCTAGGTCTGGTTACTCAGGAGTTAAGCACTGCTAAGAGAAAAGAGAAATTAAAGAAAATATTTTAGGATAAAAATGATTAGACGATCGTGGTATCGTCGACAAGTTTACCAAGCTTCGACTAGGACACTAATGTAATGTCGGGAATACGGTTACAATTCGAAAGGTTTATAACGGTGAGGTCATCAGACCACCGACCTACCTCCGTATCTCCAGGTGGGCACAACACCGACATGTCCTACAATACCGGCAGCACCGTTGTAGGTTTCGTCATCGTACTGTTGGTGTTCCAAGATGTGTTGCTGTTGGAGGTGCTGTTGTTGGAGGGTCTGTTGCTGCTGGAGCTGCTGCTGGTTCTGCAGTTGCTGTTGGTGCTGCAACAGCTGGATCTGTTCCAAGTGGTGTTCACGGGTCAGAGCCTGTTGGTGTTCCAGTTCCTGCTGGTGCTGGAGGTTGTGTTCGTGCTGCAATTCGTGTTCCTGGGTAAGTTCGTGCTGGGCCTGGAGCTGGTGCAAATAAGTTTTCAGTAGATTGTTGAGGAAGTGTTTGTATATTTTTTATATATACTAAGTGACATATAAATCCGAACACCCAGTTTAAATGGTTTTATTTTAATAAAATTTTGTATAAGTACTTAATGAAGCATAATAAGTAAATGATAAAAATTTCAAAATGATTGCACTGCTTTAAAGCCCTTTGACCTTTAATAATGTGTGGATGCACCCTGATATGCTACGCATTCTCCAACGCGCCTAGGCATGCTTCTGATCAGGTGGTCAATGTCCTCCTGTGGTATCTCATTCCAGGCAACCACCAACTCCTCTCGAAGTGCTTCTAGAGTCTGAGGAGGACGTTGCAAATTGAGCAATCTCCTACCCATCAAATCCAATTGGGGATAAGTCGGGAGATCTTGGTGGCCATGGTAACAATATGACATCATTATGTTGAAAGAAGTCTATTGTGACTCTTGCAACATGTGGTCGGACATTATCTTGTTGGAAAGTTGGATCTGCCAGGGTGTCAAGATAGGGTAAAAGATGGGGTTCTAGAACTTCGTGGATATAACGCTGCGCGTTCATGTTACCTCTGATGAAGATTACAGGTGACCTGGAACCATAAGCTATAGCACCCCAAACCATAACTCCAACAGTGTGATGAACATGTCTTTCAACAAAAAACTGTGTATTCCTCCTTTCACCACGTCGCCTTCTAACCCTGGCACGACCATCGTGCATGCCTAAACAAAATCGAGACTCGTCACTAAAGACAATACTGTTCCATTCCTGATCCCAGAGTGACCGTTGTCTGCACCACTCAAGGCGATTACGTCGGTGTTCTCGAGTTAAAGGGAGGATCCAGTGTGGCCGGTATGAAAACAAGCCAAAACTTCTCATTCGTCGGTAAACACTTCGCATGCCAATACGTCTTCCGTGTTCTGCAAACCATTCATTTGCAATGGACCTGGTAGTGGAGAAACGGTCCCTTAAGGCCAATAATCTTAGGCGGCGATCTTCACGGTCTGTTGTTCTACAGCGGCGTCCAGTGCCCCTTGCTCTTTGCGTACGGCCTTCTCGAAGCCATGCCTGGCAACACCTAACCACAGTGTCTACACTTCTTTGCACTCTAACTGCAATTGCCCGAAAAGAAAGTCCAGCTTCCCGAAGTCCCACTATACGGCCCCTATCAAACTCACTAAGTTGACGAAATCGTACAGGTCTCCGTACTCTAGGCATCGTAACCGATCGTAAAGGATGCCAAGAACCAAAATCCGCCAACGTTGATTCTTTACTGCGGCTGAAATATTCATTTTTAGAGCGTTAGTGAATTAAAAAAAAAGCAGTATAAAAACCGGAATGTCCAACTGATAAGGCTGAACATTTTTTCACTTGTTATTTACAGTAAGATAAATACATTCACCAACTTTTATTAAAATAAAACCATTTAAACTGGGTGTTCGGATTTATATGTCACTTAGTATAGTACCTATGGTAGTTAGAGCTAGAATGATATCAAATCTTGATGAATATTTGAAAAGTATGAAAACCATCATGGTCTGTTGTATCTTCAAATGGCAAATAAAGTATCAGACAATTCTTACATTCAATGGACATGCATCATAGTTTACTATCCTGATGATGACCATCTTTATATCCATCAAATATAAGAAAGAAAATTTACTAGTCATCATGATTATAACCAAAGTCTTTAAACCTAGGCCTGATCTTACTTGTTCTTATTACGAAAGCCCAAACTTGTATGTAAAGAATACCTTTAACATAACATGATAGATATTTCTAATAAAATTGATCTTTCGGTGAAAGGGATAGAGAATCAATAGAAAATTTGGGAGCTTACAAATTATTGTGTTACAGATAAGTGAATTGAATATTATTGAAGATCAAAACTATATGGAAATGGCGACAATTCAAATGAATGTTTTTTAGCGAATTTTCTTTTGAACAGAGAGTTCCTGAGAATTAATTTTAAAAGAAACAGACTCACGTGTTTTTAATCAGGTGACTTTGTAAGAGATTCGTGAAAAATGAATATAACTGATAAATGACATTTTCTAAAGCACTATACAAAAAGCCTACAAAAAAATAATTATAAAAATGCTGAGTAAATGAGTTTATAATAAAAATTGTCAATATATCGCCAATAATCATTATTAAAGTATGAAAAACAAGTAACAAGGTTCAAATTTTCTCATAATAATTAAGTGATAGTGTCTCACCTGCCGGCATGAACGTAGGGAACAACAACTTTGTCAATTCCTCCGTAAACGTGGGGATAGGCGCCGTAGACGTGGTGGGGGTAGTCTCCGTAGACATGGGGGTATGCTCCGTAGACGTGGGGATAGGCTCCGTAGCGTGCAGCGACAATGGGGTGGATGTAGGGGTATCCAGTTCCGTAACCGGCACCGTGACCAGTGTGTCCCTCCAACACGTCGTAGATGGAAGCGCTCGCCATTGAGGCGAGAGCGATAAGAGCGAATACGGCTACCTGAAATAAAATGAAACATTAAAAATACACCAAAAACTATGCCCTGAAATGGCTATAAAAGAGACAGAAACTATTGATTACCATTGCTCAGAAGAAAATTCCGTAAATGCAAAATATTTACATTTTGATTTAGCTTCAAATTAGCAAATTTAAAACAGATTTTTGACAAATAAACTGAAATTCTCATTCTCTATAGGTATTTCGTTGCCAATAAAATGATATTCTTTATAGTAGCCTTGGATAGAAAAAATAGTTTAAAATGAAGACAGTTAATTTAGGGGTAGCAATAGAAATTGAACTAGAAAATAGAAAATCACCCTGGTGAAAAAGTTACTAACCTTCATTGTTGCTGGAGAGTTGGGACACTAAATGATGTCCATGTCAACAAAACGTCGAGTTTTTATACTAATTTGTTATGATATGCATTGGTCAGTCCGTGGAACTCTCCCGCAAGAGATAAGGACTGTTACGTAAAGCGGCGACAATACAAGCGGAGCAAAAGCCTCTGCGATATTATGGTAAATTTTATTCTCCGTATTTCATTACCTTAACTCCTAGTTTACAGCACTTCAGTTCAACTAGCATAGCGCATTATTTTGAACTGAAATCTAAAGATCGCTTTCCGGAATCGCACAGCAACCCTTTGTTGCATGAACCAGTGGATTACACAGTCGAAACATTCCAATCCGCGACTCGCACTGTGAACTAAATTAATTTCATGCTTAGACCTTTAAAAGTTATAGTTTTTAAAAACCAAAGACCCATAATTCAGTTCAGGGCAAGTCAAAAATGTATATAGTACTTTGCAGCAGCTCTTGATCTATCAAACCTCAAATATTTACATAAAACAATTCCTTCTCTTTCTCTTCTCGCTCCTACTTCCATCCTTTCTTTCTCCCTCTCCTCTTTCCCCTACAACTAGTCTGGTTTCTGGGCCAACCAGACCTGACAGACTGACGACAGACACTGACATTACAGTGACTATGACCTAAAGGCTAAGGTCCTCCGGACCGCCTTCAGAAGCAACCACGAGTAGTATAATAATAATAATAATAATAATAATAATAAATGGGCTTTATTTCATACCTAAGTATAAGTACAAAAAAGGCGAAGTGTCGCTAAGATTAGCGTTTTTCAACTTAACCTTAATCTTAACAAAATATATATATATATATAATAAAACATTCCACCAACAAAAATGTATCCATAATTCTCAATAATTATTACATAATTAACAACACAAAAAACAGAACAATTACAAGAATAGTCCACATTTCTAGCATTTTATATTCATCATCAGACCTCGACTTGTAGTTTTAGTTTAAGCCTCTTGTTAAAATTAAATAATGTATAGTTTTGGAATGTAACAGGCAGATCATTATATACTAAGTGACATATAAATCCGAACACCCAGTTTAAATAGTTTTATTTTAATAAAATTTTGTATAAGTACTTAATGAAGCATAATAAGTAAATGATAAAAATTTCAAAATGATTGCACTGCTTTAAAGCCCTTTGACCTTTAATAATGTGTGGATGCACCCTGATGTGCTACGCATTCTCCAACGCGCCTAGGCATGCTTCTGATCAGGTGGTCAATGTCCTCCTGTGGTATCTCATTCCAGGCAACCACCAACTCCTCTCGAAGTGCTTCTAGAGTCTGAGGAGGACGTTGCAAATTGAGCAATCTCCTACCCATCATATCCCACACGTGCTCAATTGGGGATAAGTCGGGAGATCTTGGTGGCCATGGTAACAATGTGACATCATTATGTTGAAAGAAGTCTATTGTGACTCTTGCAACATGTGGTCGGGCATTATCTTGTTGGAAAGTTGGATCTGCCAGGGTGTCAAGATAGGGTAAAAGATGGGGTTCTAGAACTTCGTGGATATAACGCTGCGCGTTCATGTTACCTTTGATGAAGATTAAAGGTGACCTGGAACCATAAGCTATAGCACCCCAAACCATAACTCCAACAGTGTGATGAACATGTCTTTCAACAAAAAACTGTGGATTCCTCCTTTCACCACGTCGCCTTCTAACCCTGGCACGACCATCGTGCATGCCTAAACAAAATCGAGACTCGTCACTAAAGACAATACTGTTCCATTCCTGATCCCAGAGTGACCGTTGTCTGCACCACTCAAGGCGATTACGTCGGTGTTCTCGAGTTAAAGGGAGGACCCAGTGTGGCCGGTATGAAAACAAGCAAAACTCCTCATTCGTCGGTAAACACTTCGCATGCCAATAGGTCTTCCGTGTTCTGCAAACCATTCATTTGCAATGGACCTGGTAGTGGAGAAACGGTCCCTTAAGGCCAATAATCTTAGGCGGGGATCTTCACGGTCTGTTGTTCTACGGCGGCGTCCAGTGCCCCTTGCTCTTTGCGTACACAGAATTAGAAAATTTAATTATCAGTAACCGAATTTTCTGACTATTAACCTTTCCTCTACCCATTTTGAAGACCTTAACTACCCAAAACTATTTTAAACGTATTCTGACAGCTGTGATTAATAAAAACAATTGTCATGGCTTTTATTTTTCGCAGCCACCTATGAGTTATAGACTTATTTTGCATTGAAATGAAAATAGGTTGATATGCTGTAATTGCAACATGTGTTTTTTTTTGCTGCAAATTTGATTAGAGAGTGATAAAGTTTGTGTTTTCTACTATATATTATAAAAATATTTATTGTTCATATTATAAACCTATAACTCCCTGCTACATTTTTATTATTTGTGTTTGATAAGAAAAAAACTAAGATTTGAATAGTTGGTCAACTGAAGTGGGAAGGGGCTCGTACACTGTATCTCCAGTAGCCAATGAATCCAATGTCTAATGCCGATAACTAGTAATCTGATTCCATCCAAAATAATTTTTCATTCTGGTACAGCCGAAAAGATAGAGTCTAATCACCCAACTGGAAAAAATCTCGAATGAAAAGTAGAAGACTGATGGATTCGTTTGGCAGATAGAAAGCGATGCGGCATCATGATGATAAGCTCACACTTTAGTCTTAAATTTGTTGGCCAATGTAGTTTTTATTAACATTAATACATTAATAATTAGGTGATACAATAAAATCAATCTTTATTGATTGGCAATAATAATCAAAATACGAAAAAATAGCCCAATATTCCAAGATAACAAATTTGGTGTTAATGATAATTTAATATTTCTCATGTCATCGGCACGATAGCGTGTCGATACAAAGGTTATTTTTATCCTTAAAGAAATTAAAAGATAAATAATAAACATTATATCCATCAAATGTTCATAATAAAAAATATTTTTATCGCCTGGAATTATGTTGCAAATGCTTTGTTTTTTATTTACTGCACTGCGTTCACTCAGGTCAAATGAGTGGATATCGCAAAAAATGCTTAACGACTTCTTTAATTATCATCATGTCATTAAGTGAATGCGTGAAGAAAATAACTGCTTATGATGCTGATATACAATTTTCATGGAGCAAGACAAGTGAAGAGAAAATTTCCCTTTACGTGTCATGCCAAAAGAAGGGGAATTACTGTGACCTTAAAAAATATATACATATATGTTTATGATTTCCTCGTATTTTTTTGCAGGCAAAGTGCAGCACAAAAAAATAGTTTCGTTAGCTGATGTTTTTTGCTGGAGATGCTTTTTTGTTTTGCATGCTTGAAGATATCTCGATCAAAATTCAAACGTTTGAGCATTTTGCAGGCATCTTTTATTGAGATAATTGAGCCGTATTCATAAAAGAGAAGCATATCCTCGGAAGTATAAGGTAAAAGTATAAGGTCTTGCTTCGGAGAAAAAGGTATAAGCATATCCTTGTTTTCATATTCATAATGATTATCTTATACTCGCGAAGATATCCTCCAAGAAGTAAAAGGTTGACGTATTTTTATCTTGAGCGACATGTCCTGACTTGTTCTAGCTTGTAGTTTGTAGTTGACATGTAGTAGTAGTAGTAGTAGTAGTAGTAGTAGTAGAAAGATTTATTTAGCACGTTTGGCTACATAAACAGAACAATTGTAAACAACTTAGAACTAGTAAATTCAAGCCATATGGTGTATGATGTAAATGCTGGGCAACCTATAATTGTAGATTTAACAAGTGATTTCTCAATTTTACTTTAAATTTTGTCAAAGTTTTCTGGTCTTTTATCTCCGAGTATAATTTATTATATTCAATCAACCCTTGATGGAATACAGATTTGTAGCATATGTTATACTTTTTGGTCATTAAATGGAAGTCATCTTTATTTCTGGTATTATGTAAATGATGGTCGACATTTGATGATGTTAAATTAGTTAGACTTGATGGAAATATATTATTTTTTACTTTATAAATGAATATCATTACAAGAGATTTGATAAAATTTTTTACATTGAGCCATTTTAATTTGCTAAGCATTTGCCTAATTGGAGTATATTTATCTTTATTTAGTATTATTCTCATACACTTATTTTGTAAAATTTGCAGTCTTTCAAAAATGGAATTATTTGCTAAATATAGGATAGTCGAACAGTACAAGAAATTTGGAAGAATGATGGTACTATAGATAATTTTTCTGCTATATGAACTCAGACATCCAGAAACCCTCGATAAATATCCCACTTTACTACTAATCTTATTTATAACTTTTTCATAATGAATATCAAAAATTAAT
This sequence comes from Acanthoscelides obtectus, assembly GCA_963669975.1. Taxonomy (NCBI): domain Eukaryota; kingdom Metazoa; phylum Arthropoda; class Insecta; order Coleoptera; family Chrysomelidae; genus Acanthoscelides; species Acanthoscelides obtectus. The sequence continues at coordinate 2,713,567 of CAVLJG010000009.1, read as the reverse complement.
CGAGAGTCAACAAAAACTCCCAGGTATTTAAAATTTTCTACGAATTCAATATCTTCACCATCAATATTCAGTTGAACATTTGTACATTGTTTTTTTCCGATTAACAAGGTTTTCGTTTTACTTGCATTTAATTTTAGTCTGTTAGATGCTAACCATTTTGAGACAAGCTTCAAGTCTTCATTTATATAAGAGATACCAGACTGAATATTTTTAGTACTTATATAAATCATAGTGTCATCGGCGAAAATTTGAATTTTGCATTTTTTGACTATGGCAGGTAAATCATTTATGTATAAAATAAAAAGAAGTGGTCCCAGGATACTGCCCTGTGGAACACCCAACGTATTTTCAATTTTTGATGAAATAGTGTCATTAACTTTTGTAACTTGCATCCTTTTAGACAAATAATTTCTAAACCAATCTAAAACACTTCCTGTTATACCATATGCCTTCAATTTACCTAACAAAATATCTCTATCAATCGTTTCAAATGCCTCTTCAAATCCAAAAATACTGCTATGACAACTTCTTCTGAGTCTATGGCTCTTCTCCAATTCTCAGTTACCAACTGGAAAGCTGTTTCTGTGGAATATTTTTTTCGAAAGCCTGCTTGCGCCTCCACTAAAATTTTGTTTTCTTCTATAAACTGCATTAATTGGTCATGCACTATGGACTCTAATAATTTTTCAATGTCTGGTAACACATTTACTGGTCTCATATCGCTGCATCTTTTAGAATCTTTTATTTTGGGAACTGGTGTTATTGTAGAGCATTTCAAATTTTCAGGGAAAGAACTGCTTCTCAGTGAACAATTGATCCAATTTAATACAGGATATCCCAAAATTTCGAAACAGTTTTTCAGCAAGTTTTTAGTAATCATTTCGGCACAGTTGTGATTTGATTTTAAACTGTTTACTTTTTTTCTTAGATAATTCAATGATACGCTGTGAAATTTTGAAAGTGTATGCAATATTTCCCCCTGGGAACTGATTTTCATATAGTCAGGTGCAGCATTGGCAGTACCCACAATATCAACAATACTTTCCACAAAATATTCATTTAGTTTGTTTGCAATCACTCAGCATCACTGACAGTTGTACTCCAGAGCTTACACAGACCGTTCCGTATTTTTACTGGATACACTTTTTTATCAAATTAGTAGGCATGTCATCCTCAAGTGATGAATCTATAGAAAATAATGGCAACGACCTGCATTTCATCGCAGGAGCGGTGATGATTTCCCGTAAATCTTCTCAGTTTTTCGTAATTTATAACTTTGAACATAACCCGTCTTCAGAACGGACAACATATAAATAACCCGTCGGGCACAGCCAACAGATATACTTCATTGGAAGCATATCCAGTAATGATTTTTTCACACAGCAAATATCACTGGTTTTATACACAGGCAGACCAATACACATAATCATCCAGATGCGATCTTTCTATTCAACCAACTTTCTTCTCGGAGATAAAAACTACAGACAAGGACCACTTGGCCTCACAAAACATGTGCAACCAATAATGCGTGCAGTTTAGTTGGGTGATTCCTCCTTAGATGGACGTTCACAACGATCCTAGTGAGCAAACGTGGAATGACTATTTGCACCCTAAAAACTACCTAGTCTACAAGCTGACATCTTATAGATTTTTTTTGACGTTTTATAGGTTTTTTACATGATACCCATGCCGGCTGGCCTTGCGAAGTGGGATACAGTTCCAACAGAAAGCTGTTTTCACTTCTGCTGTTGTCAATTCTGGTAATAGATGAGACTTTTTTTCCCTTTGGGACTACGAGGCCTTCATTTTTAAAATATCGCCTGACTTTTTCAAAATTTGACCTACCCTATGAAAATCACGTAACCACATTACCCTCCCAGACTGAAATACTTGAGCGCCACTGTGTACCACATAAAGGAATAAACAGATTAGCAATATCGCTTTCATTAACAAGCTGCATCTTTATTATCGAGCAGAATTGCCGATGAATTTAAATAATTTGCAATTGTTATTTATTATTTAATTCATGTAATGTAATCATTTTATTCATAATTGGCATTATAAGTACAATTACAAGAAATATACAGAGCCGACCTGACCCGGTCATAACGCTCCGAAAGCATTCACTATCGACAGAAGATGCAATGGAACTTTTGTGCTCAAAATAGTGCTGCAGGAGGCCGCGAAAAATGTTTAATAGAGCACTTTCAATCAAATTGTATGTTAATGTACTTTTTATTTTGAAATAAAGCCAGGAAATAAGAATAACGATTTTGGGACTATTCGGTTTTTTTTGTTTATCTCGGGAAATACTCGGAATTACGAAACATTCGATGTGCCATTTCCTTAGTTACCTAAAAGGGCCGTATCGTCAGTCGTTCCTACAATAAATTGTAGGATGCCTTTATAGCCTACTTGATTTTCATGGTTTTCTACTGTTCCGTGTCTGCGCCAGTGTTGCCAGAGCCCACATTGAAAATTCCGCTACTAATATCGAAAAACTCCGCTACTTTCCGCTACCTGGGGGAATTATCGACGGGGGGGGGGGGGGGGTATGCGCATCATAAAACAGGGAGCATTTAGTATACAGGTTGTGTCAAAAAAGAAAAACTAAAACCAAACAGCGTGATAAAATATAACATAAGAAACTGTAATAAAAAAGAACATTTAACTATATAAACCAATACAATATTACAAATAACTGTCAAACAACAGAACATTTATCACGCAGTCATATTAAAAAAATATCACAAAAACAAAATAATAAAAAGCATATGACTAAAGGCCATTTCTGTTTTGCATAAAAAAATTAAGTTTTTGAGTTACTTAAACTCAGTCACTGTCTGTATCAGATTCTTCTTGTTGCATTTATGTTCTCTCTATACTATATAAATTATTTTTGTATTTTTTAAAATGTTTTTCACCAAACTCGAAGTCTAAGCAGCAACATTTTTATGTATTGTATCCAGTTTGATAAGTATGGCGAGCAAAGTTGAAGGTAAAATACGATTCCTTTTCTTTGTTTTGATTATCTCCATATATGAGAATGTCCACTCGACACCTGCATTACCATGTGGCAAATGTTAAAATTATTAGACATACTTTGGAAATACACTTCACAGGTTGTGTTCTTTCCACCTACTACCATGTATACGTGTCTACATTGAATAAGAATTACCGACCGGTGGTTACCACTGTCGATTGGAAAGATATCTGTATTTAGATTTAGTTACTAACTGCACTTATTTTTTTTTTCTTGTAAAAATATCCATCATGCGTACCTAAATTGCAAAATTCCGCTACTTTTAACAAAAAATCCAATTCCGCCGCTACGCCGCTACCACTTTAAAATTCCGCTACCAGTAGCGGAATTCCGCTACTTCTGGCAACACTGGTCAGCGCTCTATTTTGAGGTTATGTTACAAATATCCATATAAAGGACGCCTCAATCTCTCGATATTTCACATGTCTATCTTCAATGATGAGTTTGCGCACAGCATCGACGTTTTCCTGGGTGACTGCCGTTTTTCGTGCACCCACCCTGGGATCGACGCTAGGACTCACCCATCCACGTTTGAATTCTCCATACCAACGGGAAATTGTCGACTGATGTGGCGCTTCGTTACCGAAAACAGACAGTAACTCAGCAAGGCATTCTTGTCGCGATAATTTTGTCTCTGAAAGTTGTAATAAATTATGGCGCGAAAATGTTCTCGGTTGAGTTCCATTTTTCTAATAACTTGGTGACTCTTAAAAATTCACTGTAGTGAGAACACTGCACGTATTGTTGTAAAACTTTGAATTTAAGTACGGACGTTCGATCAGCGCGGCCTACTATGTTTCTATACGCAAAACTTAAAAGACATCCCTCGTATTTTCAATTCAACATTTCTTCTTTGGACTTCCATCGCCAACTTTGTTTTTTCGTATGGAATTTTGTACATTTAAATGGACTTTTTAGTCCTGAATTCAGTAATGTATTTCCTTAGGTGCCCATGAATTTGATGTTGGATGAAAATTATAATGAAGTAAAAAGGTATGGTGAAACCTGAACACACAATAAAAATTTTATTGGTGGTAATAAGAAGAGGAAAATCATAGCAGATCTTCAAAATATTGTATTTTGTAGACAAAGCCTGACTCTTCTTTGTACATTGTTCGCTGTACGATTTATTTCTCTTCTTTTCTTTGTTGCTATGTTCAATTTGAGCTCTTGTCTCTTATACAAACGAAATGAAATCTTGACAATTTCAACGCCTACCTAGGAACTTGTTTTTCTGGAGTAACTAAGGTTTGGCAATGCCAATGTATGATAAATTATGCATTTTTGAAATCAGACTTTATTGACATTTTAAACATTTTTAGTTTAATTAGGTTTTTACTATCTTGTTTTGGCACAAAGTAATCATAGAATGAAATAATTACTCCTTAAGGTTAGTTTGATGCAAAAAGCATTTTTTTTAAAATGTTACATGTTTTGGTTATCTCTTGAATAATGGCATGATGCTAGCTCTGACCAAAACATCATATGGTCCTTAGCATGATGTTCGTGGACAAACTGAAACAACTTGGAAAGGCAGTTGTCAATATAGCTCTGACTATTCAAAGCTTCACCCCTTACTCTTCCCACAAAAGGTTATCTGCAAATTTAGCTTTATGTTTGTATCTAAAGGAAATTCCTCTACGTTGACCGTATAAAATCCTTCTTTTCAGAACTACTCAAAGAGAAATACTTTTCGTCATCTAGAATAATGATTTTTCCATTGGCAACGTGCACGTGCCTCAACTGACGACAGCATCTTGGTACGAGGGATGTCTTTTAAGTTTTTCATATAGAAACTTAGTAGGCCGCGCGGATCGAACGTCAGTACTGAATCTTAACCTCACTCTTTATTAAACTTAAATTCAAAGTTTCACAACGATACGTGCAGTGTTCTCACTACAGTGAATTTTTAAGTGTCACCAAGTCGTTAGAAAAATGGAACTCAACCGAGAACATTTTCGGGCCATAATGCCTTGCTGAGTTACTGTCTGTTTTCGGCAACGAAGCGCCACATCAGTCGACAATTTTCCATTGGTATGGAGAATTCAAACGTGGACGGGTGAGTCTTAGGCCCGTATCGTCAGTCATCCCTACAATTGTAGGGTGCGTTTATGGCCTCCTTGATTGTCATACTCTTTTCTCTCCTTCAAAAATTTCTAGATTACACAAGTCCCGTGTCAGCGTCAGCGCTCTCCTATTGTTAAAATATGTTTTCCTTTTAAATTGTAAGAAATTTCAGGCTGATAAAACATGATATAACTCAAAAGCAAGCACAATTTGATGCAAATAGATGTTTGTGACATAACCTCAAAATAGAGCTCTGACACGGAGAAGTAGAAAACTATGACAATCAAGGAGGCCATAAACGCGCCCTACAGTTGTAGGGACGACTGACGATACGGGCCTTAGCGACGATCCGAGGGTGGGTGCACCAAAAACAGCAGTCACCCAGGAAAACGTCGATGCTGTGCGCAAACTCATCATTGAAGATAGACATGTGACATATCGCAAGATTGAGGCGTCCTTGAAGATCTCAAAGACCTCAATTCAAAAAATTTTACATGAAGAATTAGGAATAAGAAAATTAGTTTCTCGTTGGATACCCCACCTGTTAACTGAAGAGCAGAAAGCAGAAAGGGGTTAATTGGTGTCAAACAACGCTTGACCGATTCAATTCCGGAAACTCAAAAAATGTGTACAGCATTGTTAATGGTGATGAATCGTGGATTTACTGTTATGAACCAGAAAATAAAAGACAGTCGGCTGTTTGGGTGTTCCAAGGTGAAGAAAAGCCAACAAAAGTCATCCGTTCTCGAAGTGTTTCGAAAAAGGTGGTCGGCGACATTTGTATCAAAAGCGGGTCATATTGCAACAATTCCTCTTAATGAGCAAAGAACTGCGGATTGGTATACCACCATTTGTTTGCCAAAAGTCATCACCGAGCTTCGAAAAATCAACCCTGAAAGAAGAATCATCCTCCACGAAGACAATGCAAGCTCGCACACAGCCCAAAAAACAAGGCAACGGCAACGGAAGAAAACGTGGAATTATTGGACCATCCTCCATCTGAGTCCTAACGATTTCTTTACTCTCTCGAAAATTAAAAACAGACTGCGTGGTCAAAGGTTCCAGTCACCAGAAGAAGCAGTTGACGCATGCAAAAATGTCGTTTTGGATCTGCCAGTAAACGAGTTGAATAAGTGCTTCGAAAATTGGTTCGAGCGCATGCAGATGTGTATTAATCTTGGTGGAGAATACTTCTAAAAACAATAAAGTCATTTAAAACTACCTACCGTGTTGTTTTATTTCCATATGCAAAACTTAAAAGACATCCCTCGTATATGAAGGAGTTGCGCTTGAGAGTATTAGGGGCACTTAAGTCTCTTTCGATACTTAAGACAATTCCTCCTCAATTACGTACTCTTAGAAGATCTATATTGATGAGCCAGTCTCCTTGTTGACATTCCAACCTAATTTTTTGCTCTTCTCATCAATCTCGCTGACCTCTGTGCAGTAAATGCACGCGGTCTTCCACTTTTTGGGAGATTCAGACATGGTATGGCCTGCTCGCACTCTGCTATTGTTCGATAAATGGTTCTGCGTGAAATGTTTTCATTCTGGAATATTTCACAAATTTCCGCTTCAAACTTCAAAATAAATAAATGTCAACTGACAGTAAAGTAGGTAAGTAAACAAACTTTTGTTTCCAAAGGCAACTTATTTTGTATTTGTTAAAACTAAAGCCAATGAATTTTGAATCTGAGAATCGTTTTTTCAAAACTTTTCAGAATTAAGCAATCTAAGCAAAAATACAATATAGCGTCTGGAAGAGAAAATAATGTTGATGCTGGAGTACAAGAAACGTAACGTCGTACTGAAATTCTAATAAAGCCATCTTGTAGAGGAGAAAAAATGGCAATTGATATGTAATTCATTTTGAAACCCCACTGCAAATAAAGTCAATAAGAAATCAATACTATGTTGGGAAAATTCGTTTTTTCCGTCTCTCTTCGGAAGTACTTTGAATTTCGAAACATTTTAAGAGGAATTTTATTGGTTACCTAAATGCGCAACTTTGCCTTCATTTAAGCGACTACGGACCTCTTGCCGTTTCCGAGATCCCAATAGTGATGTTCGAATTTGAAACTCCCGCTATAAACGCTGCTAATTGGCTGGAAAGAGCATGGGGGCCGTTCAAGTATTACGTGAGCACTAGGGGGAGGCGGGGGGGTCTTTGCTTTGCTTATTTTGGATGACATGGGGGTAGGGGAGTCTAGATGATGATTACGTCATCGGTAGTTATTTATTTTTTTATACGAATGGCAACACTCACATTGTCTTTGCTTGAAAACGAAACGCATTTTCGGGGATTCCCGCAAATAATGCATACGTTTAGTGAACAGCGCGCGGTAATTCCCCTACTCGCTTTAGAACCGAGTAGGGGAATTACCGCGCGGTGTTCACTTGTCTAAATTTCCTCTATCAGTGTATTGTTTCGTTTGAATACTATAGCGAGTAGACGTATTGTAAGCATAGTAAAGCATGTTAACATTTGTGTTACCATTGATTCCATTAGCCAAAGTTGAATGTTTAAATAAGATATCGTTTCACATAGAGAAATCCAAGTTACACCAAGTTTAATGTTTAAATAAGATGTCGTTTCACATAGACAAATCCAAGTTACACCAAAAATTGTTTGAAAGTTTTAAAAAATCTCATACAAGTACGAAAGTACAAAATGTACAAAAGTTAGTTAACGAAGTGTGGCGAAATTACAAATTACAAGCAAAATCCGACAAGGAACTAGATATTATTGTATCTAAGCGAATCGAAGAAGAATTGCAAGCGGCGACTAAGAATAAATCCAATCTACTAATTTTTTTTTCTAAGGTGAGTGACGAAATCATTTTAGGTACCTATGAGTACTAGAAATATTACAAATCGCCAAAAAGTTTCTCTTTACTGATTAGAAAATATTATGGCCTATCTCAAAGTATAGAGGTAATATTCATTATATTATAGATTTATTTCTTATGATTGATTCCGTCAATTGGTCACAAAGTACAAGATGTTAGTTTTATACATATATACAGAAAACACCCTGTATTTTGTGACCGGAACGAATTGCTCGTTTAAACATATTAGATTTAAAGCCATAGGGTTTTGTATTTACCATATATATTGCCATACTTTGTATTTATGTAGCTTAATAAGAGAATCTTTAGTAGAAGCCATAGAAAGTTTTTATTTTTAGGCAACCTGTAAACCTGAAGAAAAAACAAAAATTAAACAGTCAGCTTCAAATATTAAAAAAGAGGAAGAAGATAAAATAAAACCCGGTAATGAATCACAACAGCAATGCAAAATTAATGAAAATACAGATAAACAGAGAGCAAAACCTTCTAAGGAAGCTATGAAAAATAAGATTGCTCTACTCGAAAAAAATATGAATGCTTTGTATTCTGCCAGAAATACTATGCCAAGCCGTGATGAAGTTGATAAACAGTTCATTAAGTTGCGCGAGGAAATAAAAACAGCAAAACAGTCTTTAAACAGGAAGGTTCAAAACGCAGTTGTCCAGAAAAGAAAGTTAGAAGATATTTGTCAAGAAAATCCAGAAATAAAAAAAAGACTATCTCTGAGGAATTAAGTGGGAAATCCTAATCTTAAAAGCAATCAACATTCACTATTGAAAATAATCGCGGATATAGCTTTATTTGGGAGTGCAGCAGATAATAGAAGACGAACGGAATCAATTCGCAGCGTAAAATCTCTTGATGAACTCACACAAGAATTACGTAGAATAGGATTTGACATTAGTCGCAGTGGGACATATCTTTGTTTGATTCCCATAAAATCTAATTCTGCAGAGGGACGAAGACATGTATCGACAGTCTCTGTTAAGCTCATTCGGGCTCAAACTGATCACCACAACTGCCACTTAGATAGCAAGTTCGCTGAAACATCAATCCATTATTTAGAGAACATAGCATCCATACTTGGACCAGATCAAGTATTTTTCATATCTCAAGATTATAAAGCTCGAGTCCCTATTGGCGTAACTGCGGCAAATAAGCAAGCACCTCTTCTAATGCACATGGAATATAGAATCAAATTGTCTGATCACGATTGGGTAATCGCTGAGCGTCATAAATTAATACCATCTGTTTATGCTGGTATCAAAATCACTTCCAATATGCTAGGACAACCCCAAGCTGTTGGATATTCTGGACCAACATACATCGCTATTCGAAGTGAAAAGCATAGTTCATCTACTGCTAATACTCATGCTCAGGATTTCGAGACGCTTCTCGTACTTGAAGAGTTTCGATCATTAGCTAAAACTGACCATGGACTTGTAAAACCAGTGGTAATCATAACGGTTGATGGAGGGCCAGATGAAAATCCACGTTATCAAAAAGTCATAGGGTTTGCTATACAATACTTTAAGCGACATGATCTCGATGCATTGATTTTAGCTACCAATGCTCCTGGAAGAAGTGCGTATAACAGACTAGAGCGCAGAATGGCTCCTCTTAGTCGGGAACTGGCTGGGTTAATATTGCCTCATGCCCATTTTGGGTCTCATTTGGATGAACGTAGCGTTACAATTGATGAACATTTAGAAATATCTAATTTCGAATTTGCAGGAAATGTATTAGCTGAAGTATGGAGTTCAATGGAAATTGATGGCTATAATGTTAATGCAAAATATGTTGGGGCAGGTGAACAAGATCTTCCTGATTTTCCAGACATTAAATGGTATTCAGAACTTGTGCGTGAGAGCCAATACTTGCTTCAAATTGTAAAATGTAGTAATACAGAATGCTGTCGTCCAAGAAGTGGCCTATGTAGATTACTAGACAAAGGGGTTTCTTCCACCACCTGTAAAAGTAAAACAAACAGTTGATGACTTGGTTTTGGATGAAGGAGGGCAATTTCTTAATCTTCCAGTCGTTTTAGCTCTACGCTTAAGTGCTTCACTCAAAGATTTACTGCAAATGCCCTACGATTATCTTTGTCCGACGGTAAAATTGAGGCTATCAAGTCGAACATGCAAAACGTGTGGTCTTTATCATGCTTCCATCAAGTTACTAAATCGTCACATCGAAAATATCCATAAAAAAGTAAACACGCACACTGATAGGAAAGTTAGACCTGTAAGAGTCGCTGCTCGTCGTGCTAATGAACTGATGTACATTAGTCAAAATTTAGAGCACCTTGATGTTGAATGGCTCGATGAGAACGACTTAGACATTCCAAAATCCGATGAAAGCGAGCAAACTCACAACACTGAGCAGCAATCGAAGCAATCCAATGTCATCGAAAACTTAGAATCATGGATTCGGGTTTCCTGGACTGAAGACTGTTAATTTGAATTTAATATATGTACCAAAAATTTAAAATAAGTTTGTTATGTTAGTAAGATATAATATTTTTGTCCTTTACTCTATGTTGAATACCGTATCAGTAAAATATAATCTCTATCCTAAATCTATTTTCTTATTTTTCAAATTATAATTATAACGTTATAATTATAATATCAAAAAAAAACAATACATTAATTGATAAATGTTTAAGTAAGCATGGGGGAGGGGGTAAGAGCTTTGCTTACTTTTGCTGACAAGGGGGATGGGGGGGTAAATAATTGTAATAAATCTGCTTACGTAATACGTGAACGGCCCCATGAGAACTTGGGAAAAAAATTGATTCCAAACCATTTATTTAGAATACAATAACGTCACTTCCACTTTATACCAAAGCTGTAAACATGTATCCCTCAAGATGGGATTAGATGAATCCCAGCAAAGATTGAAGAAAGCAAATTTTCCAGTCGATATAGAGTTGAGTGCACAATTCCCACAACAGTCATGAAAATCCGCATTCTATAAAAAGAACTAATTTTCAACATAAATTTTATTAAATGTTTGGGCTGGCGTGGTAAACATTAATTACCATGCAGATTCACACCCTTAAATATTCGCATAGCATTAAGGAACACCCTGTAACTGTGGTTTTTGGTATACCAACTTCTTTTGCCGAGTTCTAGCTGTTAAAATAAATGAGTCAACTTTGAAAACACCCTGTACGTTTGCACAGTCGAGGTAATACTATATTATTATCTACGTACTAAGAGGTATGAAAAGTTGAGTCGTATAACCCAAGCCTTATTTTCTTCTTTCTCAAACTTTATCTCACGCCACTTACATAACTTCACCTTGAAATATGAAATAACATCCAAAAAGTTGCATTTAAACATCGATAAGACGTGCTAATTTTGATACAATTAGGACACAAAGTGATAAAACGTTGCATATAAAAACTGCCAAGTGCCAAGCAAATTTATCATTCACTGGTCTGCTTCCTGCTTGCTCTGTCAGTCCTACTGAAATTCATTCTTCAGCATGAAGGTCCTCATCCTGTTGGCTCTGGTGGCATGTGCCGCAGCTGTGCCTATTTACGGAGGTGTTAGCACTGGAGTCTATGAGTAAGTATCCAGCAAACTTAAGAGAAATTATTGTTTCTATGGAAACATTCTAACTTTTTCCTGTAAGGGGACCATTTTATAAATTTTTCACACATCATTTTCGATAGTTTCATAGTCATATTTAAATTTAATCGTATCTAGTTCTAGTACCCTTTCATTGCTGGGTTTCTTTTAAAATAATTGTCAACAGATTAACTTCTTTTTTGACTTAATAAATATGAAAATTGTTCATTTAAACATATGTCCGTCAATGTTTCATTGGATATTAAAAAAATAATTGTTGACTGACGAACATCGAAAAACTCTAATGGACACTTTTTTAAACGGAGTCAAGTTACGACAATTATTTTTGGATGAAACAGTGACGTACATTTTTTCGCTAAACATAAAGTTTTAAATATCATTGGCCTTTTCAAAAAATAAAAAACAAAGAGGCTATCCCTAGGCTTCTTTTTTGTATGATGTTTCAGTCCCTGATCGGCATTTTCAATATCAGTTTAAAATTTTATGGGGAGTTAAAAATATCAATAAATTTTAACAATTGCTTTTGAACGTTACTTTATTTTTTGATCATTTAACGGCTTAGTTAAAAAGATTCTGTAGGCAAAAATAACTTCATTACAGATTAATGTCATTTGAAAGTTACATAGAAGAGCCATAGACTCAGAAGAAGTTGTCATAGCAGTATTTTTGGATTTGAAGAGGGCATTTGAAACGATTGATAGAGATATTTTGTTAGGTAAATTGAAGGCATATGGTATAACAGGAAGTGTTTTAGATTGGTTTAGAAATTACTTGTCTAAAAGGATGCAAGTTACAAAAGTTAATGACACTATTTCATCAAAAATTGAAAATACGTTGGGTGTTTCACAGGGCAGTATCCTGGGACCACTTCTTTTTATTTTATACATAAATGATTTACCTGCCATAGTCAAAAAATGCAAAATTCAGATTTTCGCCGATGACACTATGATTTATATAAGTACTAAAAATATTCAGTCTGGTATCTCTTATATAAATGAAGACTTGAAGCTTGTCTCAAAATGGTTAGCATCTAACAGACTAAAATTAAATGCAAGTAAAACGAAAGCCTTGTTAATCGGAAAAAAACAATGTACAAATGTTCAACTGAATATTGATGGTGAAGATATTGAATTCACAGAAAATTTAAAATACGTGGGGGTTTTTGTTGACTCTCGATTAATTTTTGATATTCATTATGAAAAAGTTATAATTAAGATTAGTAGTAAAGTGGGATATTTATCGAGAGTTTCTGGATGTCTGAGTTCATATAGCACAAAAATTATCTATAATACCGTCATTCTTCCAAATTTCTTGTACTGTTCGACTATTCTATATTTAGCAAATAATTCCATTTTTGAAAGACTGCAAATTTTACAAAATAAGTGCATGAGAATAATACTAAATAAAGATAAATATACTCCAATTAGGCAAATGCTTAGCAAATTAAAAAAGGTTAATGTAAAATTTTTTATCAAATAACTTGTAATGATATTCATTTATAAAGCAAAAAATAATATATTTCCATCAAGTCTTACTAATTTAACATCATCAAATGTCGACCATCATTTACATAATACCAGAAATAAAGATGACTTCCATTTAATAACCAAAAAGTATAACATATGCTACAAATCTGTATTCCATCAAGGGTTGATTGAATATAATAAATTATACTCGGAGATAAAAGACCAGAAAACTTTGACAAAATTTAAAGTAAAATTGAGAAATCACTTGTTAAATCTACAATTATAGGTTGCCCAGCATTTACATCATACACCATATGGCTTGAATTTACTAGTTCTAAGTTGTTTACAATTATTCTGTTTATGTAGCCAAATGTGCTAAATAAATCTTTCTACTACTACTACTATAATGGCAATTGAAACTTCTTCTAAGTTAATATGGAGCCACCCTCGGCGCCATAACACAGTTCTGAACATTTGTGTATACTCTAAGACTACGATTTTTTTCTAATCTTTGTTTGATGATTCCAGAGACGACGTCGACTACCTGAAGTCTGGCATTCATGGAGAAGTAAGTGGGTACCACAGCTACCCATGGTATCATTGGTTGCACCGTGGATTGGAAGGTATCTATGACAGCGATGTATGGCATTCCGGAATCTACGGAAGCCATCATTACGGATACGGATACCCCACCTCCCACTGGGCATCTTACTGGGGAGGAATCTACCCAAGGTAAACACTCCCTAATCAAAAACATATCATTTTTTGCTGCAGTAGATAACAAAGTACTAAAATGGAAGAGAATAGAATAGCTCATCGCATGTCACAGCTAACGCCTTTATGAGCCGAAAGGGATCGAGAAGGTTAAAAACGACCCGAAACTACTTTCTTAGTAGGTACAGAGTGGCCGGCTATAAATGGACGCCATTTTTGTGACGAAAACAAGACGTCCTTTAAAAGGGTGTCATTTTGGCGTCCTTTTAAGACAGTCAGTACTGAAAAATCAACACAGAAAATATAGGTTTACAACTTTATTCGATAGCACTTTTCTGACACCCCTTGTATGCAAAAAAATATTACATATGCTAATTTATAGCCATATGAATATGTTAGCTGAAAATTGTCAGATATTAACAATAAATACAGTTTCTACACATACTTATGTTTGGATTACAGGGCTGGTTTGATCAGAGACGCTTACACTGGAGGCTATGGATTGTACGGCAAGGGAGTCTACAACTACGGACCGTACACCCACCACTACGGAGCTTACACCCACAACTACGGACCCTACAACCACCACTACGGATACTACGGTTAGTATTTCTTTCTTTGATATTCTGTTTGTTTTGTACAGTACAATATTCTATATCAAAGCGAATATTAGTGATAACGACTTTTGATTTCTCGACGAATGTCTTTTCTTCTATTGTTTCATAAATGCAATTGCAGTAGAACTTTTATATGCTTTTACTCTACTTAATGATAGTAATGTACGATATTACAAATGATCAAGCACACTCTAATCAGTGACAACATATTTCCAAATTTTTAAGATCTGTATCAAGTTTAGAATTCCCCCCAGTTTGTTCTTAAACGAAATTGAAAGAGCAAAGGGTTTCTGAATAAGTCAAATTTAAAACATGATTTTTTTCCAGGATACCCCTACGGCGGCTGGCACGGAGCTAGCCCCTCATGGCACAAATATTACTAAGTAATGATATTTTTTTAATATTGTTATTGTTGTCTTATTTAATAAACCTCATCAAAAATATACTCTTTGTATTATTTATACATATATTCCTGCGACAAATTCAGATAATATTTCTCAAATTCTCTATTAATAGACCATAAAGCATAATGTAGATAGTGGTCAAAAACAGTAGCAATCGTTCTGTTCTGTTATGAATTACATATATTCTGTTTATTTCCAAATCTAGAGCCACATGAACTATAATAAAAAAGGTCGAGCAAAGCATGTCAGATATGGAGTCGACTTACTTAACACATATTTGTAACAAATTAGCTAAAAATTGTTTATCTAACGTGGAGAAACCTGATGTAGTAATAGCTGCTAAAACGACGATTGATCGAAACGGACAAATTTTGCTTTCTGTCTCTCTGTAACCACAACCAACTGCATATCGCGCTGTTTCGTGCTCATTAGCGACTCACTAGTGCTGTACTTGCATTGGAAATAGCATTTCCATGAGAAATGACTCTAATGCGGTCCTGTTTATTTTAGTTTTCCATTAGGCCAACAGGGACGCATGCTCAGTGCGCAGCTCACGCAATTTCAGGGATGCCATATTACAGGATTTTCCCCCAATTTGGGAGATTTTTACGTCAAATGGGGAATTTTTTGAAGATCTATTTTTTTAGGAAAAGAGAATCGCTAGGTATTTTTGGGGTATTTTATTCCGTCTTTTACTACGAAAAACTGTCAACTCATAAACAATTTTATCTTTTTCTAGCTTTTTCCCTCCCCATGCCGCAACCATCTCCACAACACGAGTATAGTGTCCCGCTCCGCTTTGAATATTCGAAACACTATACTCCAGCAGCATTCAGCTTCAATGTTATCTTTATGAAGTTCTAACGTCTAGGCCAAGCTGATTAAAAGCTTGAATGAATCAACACTTAACTCTAAATTCCCCACAATTCGGGAAGCTCTACTCAAATTGGCAACACAGCGTATCTGCCTATTATTCTCATTCGTGATACAGGTCTGTGGTTAACGGTAGGAAATATGTACGAATAGCGATGAAAGTAGACGAGCCGATGCGCTGTTGCCAAGAAATGATTTCCCATGTATAACAATGGTTTTTCCTAAGGTGTATACGCTGACCCTCTCTACACCTTTATGTCAATTGTAGGTTGGTAGATATGCATCCATTGTCAAAGAACAGTGAAATAGAATAATTTGAGCTGGCCGGTTGTTTTAGCTATGTTTGACAGGCGTGTTTCGTCTTCTCTGCGATTTTGCATAAATTTGCTTGTCCCAAATGGCGAAGTGATCGCGTGATATTTCTTATGAAATCGATGGAGTCCTTGACATACGACTGGCTGTGACCGATTTGACGCTGGAGCGTATTCGTTGGATGTTTCACTAGTTCATAAGTAGGTGACCCGATCGCACTAATAATAGGTCTAAGGCGGACAGATGGTTTGTGAATTTTTACTAGACCGTACAATCTGGGTGGAAGGGCTTCTGATTTACAAATCGATTTTTTCACCTCAGGGGGTAACGACGACTGTTTGATAAGTAACTGGTTTTTCTCAGGAATTTCCGCGTTGGGTCATTGCGGATGGTTTTATAAGTGTCAGGGTCCAGTAGTTCTATTTTTGTCTGATAGTCTACTTTGTTCAGGATTATGGTGGCGTTTCCCTTGTGAGCCGGTAGAATCACTATTTCGTTATCGTCCTTAAGCTTCCTAAGGGCTAGTCGTTGCGATCGCTGCAAGTTGTTCTACAGCGGATGTGTCTTACGAAGTAATCGGGCTGTTTCGCATCGTATTTCCTCACTTATTTCAGCAGGAAGTTTTTGTATGCCAACTTTTACATTGGAAACGAGCTCTTCTGTTGGAATTCTGGTAGGGACACCGCCCCCAATCGTCCCAGTTGTTGGCTACGGTATGTGGATGATACCTTCGTGGTATGGAGCCACGGAAGGACAGAACTAGCAGTGTTTCTAAATCACCTAAACAGCATTTACCCAAAATAAAATTCGCAATGGAGATAGAAGACGACATTCAACTGGCCTTCCTAGACGTGTTGGTGGTCAGACGAGAGAACTTAAAGCTGGGTCACAGAGTTTACCGCAAAACAACAAACACTGACAGACACAAGGACTCCAACCTTCAACCTGGACAAAAAAGAGATGTCATTAAAAATCTGATAGACAGGGCACATCGAATTTTTGAACAAAAATAGCTGCAGAGGGAACTGGATCATGTTAAGATGGTTTTATAAGCAAACGGCTATCGCAGGGAACAAATAGAACAGGTTTCACGACAAAAAAAGCAGACCGCCGGCAGGAGACTCGGAACCACCTGCGGGAGTCTCCTTCCTACCATACATTAAAGGCATCGCGGATAGAATAGGAAGGTTGCTGCAGAAACACAACGTGAAGACCGACAAATAAAATCCAGCAACTCCTAACATCGGTAAAGGTCACTAGGGTCCCCCTGAGCGATGCCGGCGTATACAGAATACCGTGTTCCAGTCGTAAAGTATACGTAGGCACCACTAAACGTAGCTTCCAAACACGCATCAAGGAGCATGAAAGACACTGTCGACTGGGACAAACTGATAAATCAGCGGTGGCCGAACGCGCACTTCAAGACGGCCACAATGTTCTGTTCGACCAAACTGAAGTCCTATCAACATCCAACTACTCAGCTCCAGACAGCTCAGTACTCAGTCCGCCGATCGCCTATAAAACCTCACGCGCATCCAGTTTACCGATCAGTTTCAGTCAATGTATACGTTTTGTGGTTTCAGTTGACCCGCCAAGCCGAGCACCTCGGTCTCGCCGAAAGTGCCACTGAATCAAACCCGATCACGGCTCAATAGCCCGAAAAACCTAAATGACGTTAGAATTAGCCGTAAAAGCCTTCATTTTTCATATTAGCTATTATTTTATAAGTTTGCTCTTCAGCCTGATTCTATCTCTCTCGTACACATTGAACTTAAGACGTCAGACAAATTTCATTTTCCCTGCATCTTCAAGGAAAACCTGTGCACCCATGTTGTGTCCGCGCACGCAATATGAAAATATGCTTTTTTCATTTTCCTACCGATTTTGTCCTTGAATCTACGCAACAACACTATCTATCGATTTCGTGTTTTCGATTCGGCAACACTGGTCTCAGATGCTGGTTTAAACTTGTAGTTTTAACTGACAAATGACAGTGACAGTTTACCGTCGTCTGTGGTCTGTGCCAAAACAAAACTAACCTATAAATAAGAAATAGAGAATATTCAAGAATGCTGGAATTCTGTGCTAGAAATGCAATGAAATCAGACTTTTAAAGTTCCCAAAGTGACACGAAAAAATGTTAATGCGTATCAGTTTTTTTCTCCTTGGGTCATGACACACTCCAGGCTCAAAGGCACCTATTGTACATACACAACTTTTTCGATATTACTAATTTCTGTGATGTTTATTGTAACTGTATTTTTAAGTTTTATAGTATTAAATCATGGTAAGTGGATACATTGTATTAACAATGTTATCAATATTTATTCTTATCCCTTTTCAGACCAATGCCAGAGCCAGTCAATAGCGGCAAAGCCAACAGTGTTATTAGGAAGAAATCCTAAGTTTGCACAGTCAAGACACCACCTGGCAGTATTGGTACCTTATAGAGATCGTTTTGAAGAACTAATGGAATTTGTGCCATACATGTTTCGATACCTTTCGAATCAAAATATAGATCACAACATATTTATTTTGAACCAAATAGACAAATATAGATTTAATAGAGCATCCTTGTTGAATGCAGGATTCCAGCTTACTAAAAGCAACCATGATTATATTGCCATGCATGATGTAGATCTGCTTCCAATGAATACAAATCTTTCATATGCTTATCCAGAGACTCCGGTCCATTTAGCTGGCCCATCTTTTCATCCGAGGTACCATTATGAGAAATTTATTGGGGGAATACTACTCATCAACAGGTAAAGCAATATACCATTTTATTTTTGTTGTTTAAGATTTATTTACAGTATATTCAGATAAGAGATAGACCGGACATAAACAAGACCACGTGATCATCGAACGCTGTAACATTCGGCAGGGACGTATTAAGAGTCACGCAGTACATATTTTAGATAGTAGATGCTGCTTTGCGTAACTTTGTAGTAAATTAGCACAATTCGATGTGTATACGATTGGTGATGGATACAGGATCATGTGGGGGTGGGGTAAGAAATATATAATGATGTAAATATACATAAGGGTTTCAAAATTTTCGCTTTGATTTCCAGCTTTGGATGCCGCCTGATGTTTGGTGAAATACAGTCGAATATAATCTCAAAATTGCTTTTAGAATATTGATTAGTATATTTTTTGATTTCTAGGTAAATATGTAACCAAATTAAAACGTTCAAAAAGTAAAAAAATGTGCATGGTTGAACATTGTCAGAAAGTAGATTCTTGAATAGGTTTTGCCAAAATGGGTTCAAAAATGTCAATAATTAATTAAAAAATACAGCAGCTTTATAATTACTTATAACTTACCGAATTTGATGAACGACATCTTTTATTGGAAAGATGAGCTTGATGAGCTTTCATCATCGCTACTGCCTGAAGCACCAACGTCAATAATGAATGGCTCGACTTGTTCCTCTAAAATATTGTCCAGTTCCCACATTCTCTTTTCAACTTTGTCTTTCACGTGCTTAATACAGTTTTCCCATTTTTGCGCTGTTATTAATTCTAGTGCTTCTTTGAAAAGTCCTTTGAGGTCACAAAATTTAAAAGTTGTATTGTGCTTAGCTATATAATTTTTAACCTCTGCCCATATGAGCTCAATGGGATTGAGCTCGCAATGGTATGGAGGTAAACGGAGCACAGTTTTATTTTGACTTGCTGCCATTTCGTCAATGGCGTATTTTTGATATTCCGCCTTGTGATCCTTGACAATTCTTAATAATTGTACTTTCAGCATTGCTTCTTCAAAGTTGATATTTTTCGAGCGGAGCCAATTTGGAACATCAACTTTCCTTGAAGCCGTTGTTGGGACCTTCTCCATTCTTCGAGAATGATAAGGCGCATTATCCAACACAATTACTGCGTTTTCCTCTAAGTTCGGTAAAATTTTTGAAAACCACTGTTCAAACGATTCGCCATTCATTTCCTCGTGGTAATCTCCAGTTTTCTTAGACTCAAAGCACCACAGACCGTCAACAACAAATCCTTTTCCCTTTACCTGGAAATCAAGTACTAACTGGTGTAGATTTATTTCAATAAGCTAACCTTTTTCAAATGTTTTCATCACATTCAGCGAAAAAACATTGAGACATGAGTATCAGATTGCTATAATTGGGATTATTTAGTCGTATTGAAAGAAATAATATTGAACGTCGTATGATTACTCAGCGCTTCACAATTTAATTTAAAGTTATAAACCTTTAAAAAATGAATGATCAGGAACCTGAAATACGCACAAATATTAATATTAACAAATTATAACTTTATAAAGCTTAAAGTATGAATTAAAATGATTAGAAATATTAGGAACGGTACACAATATAAAACTTAGTAACTTTTTTTAAGTTTATAATATTCGACATATTTTAAGATTATATTAAAAAATTATTGAAATATCGAAAACACATAAAAACATGGCTTAAAAAAGTTCTAACAAATGAAAATGACAATAAAACATCCACGCATTTTATCGAAAGTTATAAAAGTTTTGTTACTTGTAATATGTTTTATCTGGCCCCCTGGAATTAATGTTTAGAACCTTGTTCCCAAGGTTTGAAAAACATCCGATTGTTGTCTATTACTCGTATTTACCTGCTGGATTTTTTAATCCGGTGGACATTCCATCTAGAAAGGCCCTCCTGGATGAAGTTACAGAATCATCAACCCATACTTTACTTGTAGTGTGTCCTGCGTTTACCCACGTTTCATCAAGGTAATAAATCTTCCTGTTTTGATTTCTATATTTCCCAATTTTTGTTAAATAATCCCTCCTCCATAGCACAATTTCTTCTCTATCCAGTAGTAAACTATTACGACCCCGTTTTTTCCATTTGAAATTTAAATGCTTCAGTAACGCATGGAAAGTTGATCGTTTGAAATTTGGCAACGTTGTATCTCCATTTACCTCCTGCAGTACTTTATCTATAGTAGGTATTTCATTCCTAAAGAAGAATTCATGCACTTTCCTCCTAATCGCATGCTTATCAGCTTCATCCAATGATTTAACAATACTTTTGCGATGTTTACTGGTCATTGGCTCAGAAAAGGTGTGATTTTTTTTGTATTGTCTTAACACATTAAACACTGATGCGCGACACACCCCAACTTTGTGAGAAACCTTCACAACAATTTCTTTGATGGTTGATGCCTCGTTCTCCTCGCGCTCGATCTTATATATATTCAAAATGACCTCTTTCATTTCTGCACTCAGGTGTCTTTTTTTAGAGCGTTTCCTAGGTGGACTACAGGAGTTTACAACTTCATCGGCAGTATCTGTACTACTGGGCATTTTGCGCAAGCAGTTGATAACAATAACAATCAATAACAAGGTATAACAATAACAACGACAAACTCAACAACTTAATAAGATAACAAATGAAAACGTCCAAAGAAATATCAAATTGCAATGATGCACACGACATACGTAACACGTCTGAACCTGAATGTGACTCTGCCTTGATGCTCTGCCGCTCGGCATAGGCATTTAATTGCGAATTGACCAATGAGGGCTCCTGTTTTACGTCGAGACGGCGGCGTTAGCGTGAAAATCACCCGAACCTTTTGTTTACATCCGGTCTATCTCTTATCTGAATATACTGTAGTATGATTGCTACAATTACATTCATCTGAAAAACTAAACAATTACATAACATACAGACATTCAGAAAAAAAAACAAACTTTGCATCTCTAAGAATTTTCATTGTCCATGAAATATTCCTTTAATTTTCTTTTAAATATCTTTAAATTACAAGTAGACTTTATATCATTATTTAGTTTATTAAATTTAAGTAATCCTTTCTGAAATATTGATTTGCTAGTTATATTACTATTGTAATTTTGTAAATGAAAATCTATATTTCCTCTTGTATGAATGAATGAATCTTGAAATTAGAGCTATTCCGGCCACCATAAGGAGCCAGTGCATAGGCCGCTTAAGCGGGCCCTTATGCACCTCTAGATTAGCTCGCTCAGAGCTTCGCAGCGTTCACACAAAGGATCCTCAGCCACCCCCATCACGTTAGGTTGGCTCTATCCAGAGGCAGAAACGTCCATCCTTAGCACTGGACCCTTCAATGAGTTCCCGTGCCTGGCGGAGATGTCTGGAAATACTTCTCCATTTCTGAGAGTGTTGTCTTGCAATCCACGTCTCCATTTTCCTCATAGCTCTATGCGCGGTCACTCCTTAGAGCTGGCTCAGGACCAACGAGCTTGCTGGCTGATCCTGTGTTCGCCAGAGTGTGCCGTCTCATTGCCCCTTATCCCAGCGTGCTCCGGTAGCCATATTAACGATACCGGATACCTTGCTGCGAGGCAATGCAGAGCCTCCCTGCATTGCAATACACAAGACTTAGGCACTTTGTCCTTTCATTGCAGCCTGGCTGTCGGATAAGATTGTTATTCTTCTCCTAGGCCCACCCTCCTCCAGAATGTGAGATACACAAGCCAGAATCGCAAAGATTTCCGCCTGGAAAATAGTGGTGTGTACACCGACAGGCAGAGATAGCTTAGTTCTAGGCCCAGAGAGCCCTCTTCGGTGACCGCGCCGTCCGTGTACCAGACCTGCCCACTCACCCCGGAGAGTCTCCGGCTACCGGCTACTTGCGGTTGAAGCGATATTTAGGGGTAATACGATCACCCCTGCTTAGAAGGACGGGGTCCTCCCTTTGCAATTCGACTAAGATGGCAGTATGCCGCTTGACAGGATTCAAGAAAGCCCAGCTGCCCTGACTCCACAGTCGATGAGCGACTACTCTCGCTTCACCACGGATCACCAGATCCAACGGTGGGAGATCTAACAGAGCTTCCATTGCACTCAGTGGCGTTGTTCGCAATGCGCTTGTAATACTAATACAGGCCAAACGCTGAATTGAAATGAAATGTTTACAAGTTTCTCAACGGCATGGAAATATGCCCCAAAGAACGCAACTTGTTCTTAATTTAATCTAAGCTGTATATCAGAGCATTGTTCCTAAACGAACCTTTTTGCTTCTAGGGAACATTTTCAATTGGTGGATGGACTATCTAACAGATATTGGGGCTGGGGACTTGAAGATGATGAGTTCTATGTACGACTGAAAGATGCCCACTTGAATGTGACAAGACCCCAAAATATAGCAACAGGAACTAGTGATACATTTAGGTGAATAGTAATAGACGCTTTACACAATCTAAGAAATTGAACCATTTTTTAACTGTGAAGAAATTGAAGTCTATACACGTGAAAATGGTCAATATCTTCACGACATTGAATTCGTGAATAAATTGCCAAATTAGATCTTCCAATTTTGCCTCAATTTTTTTGGGAAATTTAGTTACTTTTGGTTGTTTTCCCTAGGTCACAAAGTATTATACTGAGGAGACACTCTGTCAAAAATCAGGTTTTATCAACGCCAACTTGAAGCCTACGCGTTTGGTGGGGTTCATGTTGCTGTGACGTTTAGGATTTAGAAGTTATCAAAAACATTCAGTTTTATCAATACTATTTACATATATAAATAGCTTTCCGAGAAATAATAATAATATGTTATGGGAAAATGAACACAAATAAATTTCTTGATTATGTTGTTTGACATATGACATCCGTGACGTCTTGCTATAATGCGTAACAACCTATAGGAAAAAAATCCTTCAGACGCTAATGAACATAAGCGGTAAATGTGGTAAGCAGTTGGGGACACGAAGATCAAAGGGACCGACAGCAGGTGTCGCATCTGTACAGGGTGTAAACGTTATGACAGTCATTATTTAAATGGGTTAAGAGGCAGTTAAAAGAAGCAAAAAGTTTCATATAACATGAGGGTCAAAACGGCGTTTTTTTTAGAGAAAAGCGACATTAAAGTAAAATAAAATCTGACAACGCCGCAATGCCAGACGCAGATTACGACAGAACGCAGTGTAAATAAAGATGGACTTTGTTAATTTTGACTCTTAGGTATTATATCATTATTTGATAATGTACTCGTAAAGTGCAAACAATTAAAAAAGGCGGACTTACCACTAACTGACTCAGTGCTTCACCTGGTGTGTGAAAGTTTATTGAATCTATGTATTAAAAAAATTCACTTATAAATATGGAACACAATTTTCATACATACATTGTTTTTTTTAAACCCAAACTGCACTTTTTTTGTATTTAAAGAAGGTGTTCAAAATGTCATCCTCCACTTTCCACACAATCTCCATTACGACGAACCTAGCTTCTTCTTACTCTATGTAAGTTGTGCTTCAGTTGTTATTGGACCAGCCCCATAAACCATCCGTTTAAGTTCTCCGCAATACCAGAAATCCATCGGATTGAGGTCAGGAGATCTTGCTGGCCATTTTCGAGGATCAGGAGCATTTCGATCGATCCAGCGATTTGGATAATGTCCATTCAAATACTGAATGACGCCTCTAAAAATGTGTTGTGGTACCCCGTCATGAAGAAACCACAACTTTTGTCGCCGTTGTACTGGAATGTTGTCTAAGGTCTGTTCCAAAAGTTCTAGTAGGTTATTGGCTAGAAAGCTAAGGTATCCTTCTCGTGACAACTTTGACGGTAACTCGAAAGGGCCAATTACCTGATCGTCAAGAATACCCGCCCAAATATTTATTTTAAAACGTTGTTGGAAATGACCTTCACGAATAGTATGAGGATTTTCTGGGCACACGTGTGAGTATTATGGAAATTATTATCCCGTCTCGCTTAAAAGTACATTCGTCCGTCGCTAGAATGTTTTTAAATAAATCCGGATGTTCAATGTTTTTGTGCAAAAACCACTGACAGAATGTTAGTCTGCGAGGATAGTTTTCAGGTAACAAGGCCTGCACTCGTTGTACATGGTAGGGATAAAGCAAATTTTTACGTAGGATTCTATGAACTATGGTATGCGATAGTCCTACGCGGCGGCCTAATTCCTCTACAGTAACCTGTCTTTCACGAGTGCGAATATTAGTGGGCTGAACACTTCCTGTATCTCGAAGTCTTTGGTACACTTGCACAAATGTCCTTCTGTCCGGGTGTACCCGTTGGCGAAATCTGTCGCGATAAATTTGAGCTGCAAGATTTGAATTCTGACGAGCTTCACCGTAAACTAACAACATGTCGGCCAACTCTTGATTCGAGAACATTGTAAATAAAGACGACGACGTACGCGAACAAAAACAAAACAACAGGCCCGATGCCTTGCTCGAACAAAACGATAAAGTAATTTATCTATGCAAAACGATAACTAACCAGTTACCGTTTGCGATCGATTTTCGGTTCGATAAGAGTGATGAAAAGCCGACGCGCTGTTGTCATGTGTGTTTTAAATATTTATAATCTGTGCCTAGATATGAACCTTCACTGTTTGACGCGTTTGCGTGTTGTGATTGAGGTTACAATCATTATAATTTGGCTTGGCGCTTAGGTTTGGGTGCGATATTTCATACATTTTGTTCCTTATCGATAGGATTTAATATTGCAAGCAATATTGTCATTTTCACGAGTAACCATGAAGGTAGAATAACAGCTGGTTATCTACTAATATTTCTAAATTCCCCATATCGGCAAAAGACGCAGAATTCTGACGGATCCGTCAACGCCAGGTAGACAGAGCCATTTTATTAATAACTCTTATTTAGATGATTTTATTATTTATTTGCATACAAAATAAAATGCTATCCGTAAGTTTTACTAGATTTGCAGTCCATTCATTGTTGCCAAGGTTACAAACTAATACAAAGATTGCTGATCATCTATTTACCTCGTGGTGGATACTCGTGAAATATGGTTTCTTTTGCATTTTTATTTTATACACTATACATAGTGCTCCATATTTGTCTGGCCAATAAAACCAATATACAGGGTGTTTCAGTTTATTGTTGCATAACTTTAAGATTCGATAGAACTTTTAAAATTAATGCATAAAGTCTATATAAACATGGGTCGATAAATGCGTGGCTTCCAAAATACAGGATGTTTAAATTTACATTCTAAAATAGTTTTTTTTTTATTAAATATTTCGAACAATATTTGATGTATAACAGAGAAAATTGGTATACAAGGATTTTTTGGTACGACAAAACGAACCATGGGCATAGTTTTACTGTAGCCGCTAGAGGGCGCTCTCTACTGTACCTGTAGTGTATTAAAATGACCGAAAAAAATTTCTTAGTGCAATTTTTTGCTTTTTGAATAAAAAAACTGATTCTTCGCACTTTTCAACATAAAAAAGCTCTCTTGTGAATTTTCGTTATAGTTAGCCGTTTTTGAGATATTTCGATTTCTAAGGTTCGATCCATTTTTAATTATTTATGATAAAATAGCGTTAAAAAGTCAGTATCTCGATAATTTTTAGAAGTAGGCTGTGCCTGCAAATATTTTTTAAATTGAAAGCAGAATAAGGTTAAACGTCAATTAGTTGACAGTTAGTTTTGTTGTCTGTTGAAACCTGAAACGTTTTTTTGCAATTGTGAATGCACGAAATTTAGTTTCATTTACCTGTTTTTTTTTTGTAAGTTTTATAAAAATGCCATTTTTATTCTCCAATCAAGAGTTAGCGGCTATTCATTTTGTGTATGGCTCTGTAAATGGAAACGCAGTAGAGGCAGCCAGAGAATACGCACGAAGATTTCCAAACAGACGACATCCAACTCGCTCAGTATTTGTAAGAGTGCATCGCCAAATAATTGAAAATGGTTTTGGAAATCTCCAAAGGGATCAAAACATAAATGTTCGTCAGCGCAGATTTACCCGTATGATTCTGCGTGAATTTGATAGAGATCCGACCACAAGTGTTAGGAGAGTTTCTGGTGCCTTGGGAATTTCCGCAAGCCATGTTCACCGTGTTCTTAGACATGACCATAGACGTCCTTACCATTTGCAACCTGTGCAAGGACTACAGCTACGGGACGGAGAACGAAGAACCACATTTTGTCAGTGGATTCTTGATAGAACTGATAATAATAGGGAGTTTTTAAGTAACGTTGTATGGACCGATGAGTCATGCTTAGTGGTAAATTTTCATAATCAACATAATGCATAATGCTATACCACGTTCGATCATTCGTAGATGTGAATTGTGTATTGAACAATTGGGTTTACATTTCGAGCAACTACTTTAGATTTTGTATGTTAGTCCTAACTATCCAATAGCATTTTAGTTGTAAATAATTAATTTAATTTGTTAAAAATAATATTGGAAAATTAAACAAATTAATATTCTGTTTTTTGTGTTTATTTGGAGTTAGGAATTATTGCTGTGTTTAAAAACACAATCTAAACGATCATCTTAATTACTTGTAATTCCCAAATCGAAAATGTAAAAAAAATATAATTTTCCCATAAATAATTAAAAATGCATCGAACCTTAAAAAAAGAAATATCTCAAAAACGGCTAACTATAACGAAAACTCACAAGAGAGCTTTTTTATGTTGAAAAGTGCGAAGAATCAGTTTTTTATTCAAAAAGCAAAAAATTGCGCTAGGAAATTTTTTTCGGTCATTTTAATACACTACAGGTACAGTAGAGAGCGCCCTCTAGCGGCTACAGTAAAACTATGCCCATGGTTCATTTTGTCGTACCAAAAAATCCTTGTATACCAATTTTCACTGTTGTACATCAAATATTGTTCGAAATATTTAAAAAAAACCATTTTAGAACGTAAATTTAAACACCCTGTATTTCGGAAGCCACGCATTTTTCGACCCATGTTTACATAGACTTTATGCATTAATTTTAAAAGTTCTATCGAATCTTAAAGTTATGCAACAATAAACTGAAACACCCTGTATACTAAATCACATAGAAAACGCAACACCGACTAGGAGTGCTGTGATTTTGAGCATACTTTTTACAAGTTTTAGGTCTACTGATAAATAGAAAGTGACTAAAATTTTAACTCGAAATTTTGCAAAATAGCTGAGATATCCCACCTTAATGTTAATGTGTTGAAGCTCCCCTGTTTGCTACACATTCGTTAAGTCATCGCGGCATTGATTGGATTAGGTGATTGATGTCTTCTTGGTGTATTGTATCCCAGACCATCTGAAGTTGGTTTTTTAGAGCTTCCAATCGTAGGTGGTAGATGGTCTCTGACTGTCGAACGCGGAGGTACCACCCGGCGGTTCTCGTAGGCGGAGCCAGAATGTGTGCATGTTGCATGCACACGTGTTCCCTCGCCAGAGTCCGTGTGGCGTCCCCCCTTTCCCATGTACCCATGTATCCCCCATAGCCCCACGGTACCCAATGGGTGCTTAGGCCTTAGGCCTTCGTGGTAGTTGGAGTATAAAAAAAAAAAAAAAAAAAAAAAATCTTTGTGGTGGGTGCGGTGAATTTTTTCATGTCCTATGCGTGTTCGATGGGGAAGAGGCCTGGAGATTAAAGAGGTCACTGAAGCTGATTTTTTTCGGAAGCTTCTAAAAAGTCTAAACTAACAGGTGCGACATGACGAGACATACAAAAAAAGTACGGCTCGGAAATATGGTTACAAGTTTTTATCAAAATTCAATAAATAACTCGGGGTTGCATTTTCTATGTCACTTCGTATATTTTTTTTCGTAAATAAAACTTCATCACCCTCTATCTCGGTAGGGGAGCATCTTTGGACCCATATTTATAGGAACTTATTATTTTTGGATGTACTTTCTTCCCTAGAAATATTGACACGTCTTTCTGAAACACCCTGTATAGTTTAAAGAAAACCTCTAGCAATGTCTGAACAAATACTCTAGCGTAGATCTGTCTGAAAATTATAAAGAATGGTTTTTGAAATTATAGGATATATTTTCAACGAAGAAATTTGATATTAAGTTTTGTAAAATCAAGCATATTTACGAAAAATTTCATTAAAAATATTTGTAAACCTGTACCCTTGTGATTCTAGGCATATCCATGGCGCAGACAGAAAAAGGGACACAGTGAAATGTTACAATCAACGTGAGGTGACTAGAAGAAGAGACCGCAAAACGGGTTTGCACGACGTGAAGTTCGACGTAGAAAGCTACAAAAATATGGAGATTGAAGGTGCACCATTCACAGTTATAAACATACGTTTATATTGCAATTTTACTTCGACACCTTGGTGTGACTGTAGTCAACAAAAGACTGTTAGTAATAAAAAACCTAACAGATAATCAGTTTCTGTTATTTGCTTTAGTATCTTCTCTCAGAAATGAGGAGGAAGACAGTCAAATATACAGTTATACAGTTTCGGGACCCTTTCGCACCTGCAGGCCGTGAGCGATCTAGCTCTCTCCTACCGCTACACAAATGGACTTTGCTCCTCAGAGCTCTTCTCCATGATGCCGCCGCGCGATGTGCCTGCCAGGCACACCCGCCTGACTCCGGCCTCCCATCCTAACCGTGTCGAACTTCGTACATCGAAAACTGGCCAATACGATCGCTCCTTTGTCCCTAGGATGTCGAGGTTGTGGATGATCTACAACAGGAGGCTTTTCCCAGTTGTACTAACCTTAGGTAGTTAAAAATCGGATTAACAACGTTTCTTTGAAATCCTCATAGCAGCCGCTGTCCCGGCATTCAGATAATTCTGGCCGGAAAAAAGAAAATGATCAAAAGAAATTGGGTAGGATTTTATTTAAGCAACCTAATGGTGACCTTGACCGCAAAAAGATCAAATGTATTTTCTTAAATAGCACCCTGTAATTTTGATACCGGAAACGGGAACAACCCAAGTTTGGATATCGCCTTGATTTTGGCGGTCAATCAAGGACAAAGCGATTTCCTCAAATGGGAATCTATACCTTCAACCCTAGAAAACGAAAGAGAACATTTTAATGTGCTTGACCATGGCTGTGGAATTGACCTTGAAAGTCATTTCAAGGTCATTTTTAATGTCAAATAGAACCCATATTTTCGACCTCGGAAATTTAGAGCGAAAATTTAAAGTCTGGCTATGTCCTTGATCAAGACCTTGTCAACAATCTGGAAGAGTTAGGTTAGGTTTCTTGTGAGTGCATCAATAACTCCACTGCGACTCGTTGGTCTATTGTGGCTCACACCTATTTATATTTCCCCGAGTAGCTCGGACCTCCTGAGGAAGTCGATCAACTTGTTTGGAGAAATATCCTTCAGGTTTTTTGCTTGGAGTACTACGTTTCCAAGTATGTTGTACCTGATTCTGGCATCTGCACAATACACGCCTGACCGTTTCATTTCCCTCCATGCACAGTCTGCACTCAGCGTCTTCCGCCATGCCCAGCCTGCTCATGTGGTGACGCAATTTGCAATGACCAGTGTACAGTCCTACTAGAGCTTCAAGGCTATTCCTGTTCAGCCGCAGCAAAGGTCTGTTGCCTTCTTTGTCAAGGTTGGTATAGTTGCCTTAGCATGGGTTAACCCTGCTAATCCCTCTCAGTATTGATGTCCACCGCTGCAGAGATTATTTGTTTAGCCGAATTGCATGCGATCCCAATCGCTGGCTCAGGCGCTATGAAGGGTGTGCTAGCCCCACTCTTTGCCAGAGTGCCAGCTGTCTCGCCCATCAAACAGAGAAACGAAAAAACGCAAATAAACAGGAAGACAAAGAGACGTAATGAAAACGTTGCGCGCCACTACCCACGAACTTGGATCCGATTGCTTTTGAGAACGTTTTTGCTGTTTTACTACTGTTCCTGAACCTGAACGATGTAGACATATTCGTGAATTTAATGAACTAGGAAACACTAATGCACAAAACGCTTATCTTAGTGGTCTTATCACTGTTCTTCCTGTCATGCGTAGACGCCCTCGAAAAAATGAAGCAGAGTCAAGGCTTAATAATGCTTCATTTAGTTATCGTGTCCGATTGGTTGAAAATGGAATTATACGTGATGTTCCAGTTTGTCTCAAGGCTTTTTTGTCTTTACACGGAATTAAAGTTCGTCGAGTTCGCTACATAAAAGACTCATCAGTTGCAACTTGGAAATCGTCCATCGACGTGCGTGGAAAACAAAACACATGACTTCATAAACTTTCAGAAAACACAAAACAGAAAGTGACCGAGTTTATTAAAGAGCCTCAAATGCCGCAAATCTCATTATTCTTTGGCAGATTCGCAAAAATTTTACCTACCTGAAAATCTATATATCACAAAATTACACAAAATGTATTCTATTGGCAATGTTGAAAACAAGATTTCCTATGAATCCTTCCGAGAAATCTTTGAAAACAACGTCAATATATCGTTCGGTTATACACGAAAAGATACTTGCAGTACGTGTGATTCCTTAAAAGCTGATATATCTTCACTTACCGCTACCTTAAATTCCCACACGGAACAAACTAGGCAGTCAGCAAGTAATAATTTGGAGAAAAAGATACTTGAGAGGACACTTCATCAAAAAAGGAGTGCGCGATTTTACAGTCTAAAGAGAACTTACCGTAAACGTGCCTCGATGTTCCCCGCTATCGAAAGTATCACGATGTATTACCAAAAAAACTTGCCCTGTCCAAATATTACGACAAATGATGTTTACTATAAGCGGCAACTAAATTTCATCAGTTTTAACATCCACATTCTGTCAAACTCAAATTCTGTCTTTTATACCTACGATGAATCTATTGCTAAGAAAGCAGCTGACGAAGTCTGTTCTATGCTGTATCACTTTTTTTATAACATCCTGTCTATCGAAGTAAAATAACTTGCCATTTTCTGTGACTCATGTGCAGGGCAAAATAAAAACTTTACATTTACATATATTCGGTTTTTGCATTACTTGACTACCAAGAAAAATCGTTTTACTACTGTGAAAGTAATATTCCCGATCAGGGGGCATTCAGTCTCGTGAACCAAAGAGCATACATACACTGAGGTACCGAATAACTGGAGAGATGAACTGAAAAATTGCCGTGTGAAACCTACACCATTTGAAGTCATTGATTGTGGCAAAAATTTTAATTTTCAAGATTGGAGTACGTTTTTATCGCCGATTTATCCAACGAAGTGTCCCTTTCCAACCCGACCAGTCAGGATGCTCAAGTTTTGTAAACAAAATCCTCGCGTAGTTTTTGACAAATCGGAACAATCTAAAAAAGACATTGAGAAAACTTTACCAGGGCCCAATCCCAATTAAAAGTAAGAAATGGAAGGATCTGCTGGACTTGACCACAGTTCTAGAGAGAGCAGATTCCAGGCCATTTTATCAACAGTTAATATCTCTTTATCATTCAGAAGACAGCAGTGGTGAATATGTAAACCCACTGTTTAGCAAAGATATTCTTTACGACTTATTTTTTCATCAATTTTACTTTCCAACAAGTCAGAAAACCTCAATTACCGATTTTCTCAGAATCAGTCCGGATTTATTGTCGTTATTCCCCGGTACCCTTCATTTGTTTAGGCTTAATTCCCCAGTTCTTTCGACAGACCCTTCGGCAGTTCCATAGCGAGATCCTTGCCTTCTTAAGGACTGCTTCCAGATGCGAATTCCAGTTTAGTGTTTTATCTAAGATTATTCCTAGATATTTCGCCTTTCTTGCAAACGGTTATTCCAAGGTCATTTCGAATTACTTGAATATCAAAAATCAGAACATAGATAAGTATAGTCACATGAGAAAATCAATTTGACCTTGAAATGATATTCAAGTCATGGTCATGGTCAAGAATATATGTATATTAACTTCGAATTTTCTCTTCCAATTTCCGTGGTTAAAAGTATATGGCCCCATTTAAGAAAATCCAAGTTACCTTAAAATGGCCTTCGAGGTCAAGGTCATTGTCAAGATCACTATCAGAATCCTACAACTCTTGTTTCAGTCATTTTTTTTTCTCCGGTCAGCATTTTCAGAGATTGGGGGAGGGGGTAAGTACAGTCGACCCCCGATAATCCGGCCCCTGTCTAATCCGGCGCCCCCTGTAATCCGACATGTCTTTGAATATGTATTACATACATACGTATTTGACAATCTTCGCTAATGTAGATCACGCAGGTTTGAACAGGTTACAACTTGTACGCGCCACCACTATCGTGCTCGACGCGTAAGCATTGTTTTACTTAGTTTGAATTTGACTACTGGTGATAGCGGTACGGCCCAGCGTGCGTTCATTGTTTACTATTTATTCATTGTGTATTAAGTATAGTGCCTAGTAATATCATCACAAACTCAGAAGCGAAAGCACAAAACATTTACAATTAAAGAAAAATGTGATATTTTAGACCGCTTAAATCGCAATGAAACTTTCAGAAGTTTAGCAAGTGAATACGGCGTAGGCCGATCTACAATTTATGACATTAAAAGAAACCACGAGAAGATCAAGAAGTTCGTGTCAACTACTGACTGCGGGCAAGGCAAGAGACAGACACTCAAGAAAGCTGAACATCCAGAAGTGGAAGAAGCTTTGTACATGTGGTTTCTTCAGGAAAGAAATAGGCATGCACCAATTTCAGGACCCATGTTGGCCATGAAAGCTCAGTTTTTTTATAAGAAAATAACAAAAAAAATGCTTTTGTGGCCAGCAAAGGATGGCTAGAACGTTTTAAAAGTCGTCATGGCATACGTTTAATGACTATTACAGGAGAGAAACTTTCTAAGGATGCCACCTGCATAGAGCCCTTTAGATTAAGATTTTTGCAAAAGGTGAACGATTTAAATCTTGACCCGTCACAGGTGTACAATGCAGACGAATCAGGGCTTTTTTGGCGTATGATGCCTAAAAAAACTTTCGTTTCTTGTAACTAAAAATCCGTACCTGGACGAAAAGTAAGTAAAGAGTGTGTAACCATACTACCATGTGCTTACGCTGCGGGCACACACGCGCTTAAGATGATGGTCATTGGGAAATCTAATAAACCACGGGCATTCAAAAACATTGATTTATCTGTACACTATTACGGACAAAAAGTGCATGGATGACAAAAGACCTTTTCAAAAAGTGGTTTGATGAATGCTTCGTACCTGAAGTTAGAAAATGGTTGAAAGATCATAATTTTCCTCAAAAAGCGTTGTTGCTTCTTGATAACGCTCCCGGTCATCCGTCTGAAGAACTAACAACTGAGGATAAATGCATCACTGCGATGTTTCTTCCGCCAAATTGCACTGCACTGATTCAACCAATGGACCAGAATATCATTCAGTCTGTCAAGCAAGACTATAAGAAAAACCTACTTCTGAGAGCCTTATCAAAAGACCAACCAATAGAAAAAACTTTAAAAGACTTTAATATGAAAGACTTGGTTTTTGCTCTTTGTCGGTCGTGGAATGCGTTACCGTCATCAACTATTAAATCGTCTTGGAAAAAGTTATGGCCAGATATAGTCACCACTCCTAGCAACGTTCCACAAATCAGTGTTACTTCGGAAGTTATAGAACAAGTCGCTACTGAAACACAGATAAGTCCAGAAGATTTGGAAATCTGGTGCCGTGGAATGGATAAAGAGGAAAATGTTTTTCATGGAATGTCTGACGAAGAGATTATATGAAAGGTTTCTAGTTATACAACCAACAATCAGGAAAATAACGACGACGTGATTGCAACTGCTTCACAATTCACAGCACAAGACGCAATTAACGCCTTTGAGCTAGGTTTACAATGGGCTGAAGAGAATGGTACATCCTACAACGAACTTTTATTTTTGAGAAGACTGAGAGACAAAGCTCTGATCTCGCGTTATAACAACCTTAAACAAACAAAAAATTTATGAATATTTCCAAGCTTCATAATTTGATAAATTCATTAATGATTTTGATTAATAATTCTTGATTATTTTGGTACATATGTATGTGCATTTATGCCTAATTTTATAATAAAACGTAAGCTCTTTATTGTTATTTAATTTACTAAATTCGACATACATAAACTATGTATGATTTGTACTTGAAAGTACATACATATACATAACATATATAATCTTACCATTGGATATGTAATTTGTCGGATTACAAGGGCCTCTTTTGTAAAAAATTCTGGACTATAGGGGGTCTTAGGCAGTGCTGTATAATCCGACAAATTCGATAGTCCGACACCGCCCTGCATAATGTTTGTCGGATTACCGGAGGTCCACTGTAACTTTTTGAACACCCTGAAGGTAATAAAACACACTTTGTTTTTCATATCTTTAATCTCCTAGGCTTCTAACAAATATAAGTACTAAGACGTATGAGATATTTCATACAGTAAAATATTAAGTCTTCATATACAAAATCAATATAAAAATCACTTCTATCACAATATATGAATAATCACTCTTCAAAAGTAACTATTGTACCTACACATATGCTACAGCATGTTGTACATCTTGCCTTCATTAGAATACAGATACAAACAATAGCATGCAACAAATATTAGCAGCATGAGTAGAAATCTAAGAGCAGGCATTCTGAGGTACTGAAGTCGAGGAATGACCTATGGTGATCTATAGACATGCAGGCCTCACTATAGATGCCTGAAACAAAAAATCATGCTCACACTTTATAGACTTAGTTCCCTGGAAAAAAATCGGCATGCATTTTCCGCACTTTTGGAACTGCAGTTGTGTGGTATTCGTATAGTCTACTATTATGTAAAATCTTGCATTTATATCTACATTTGAGCTATGGACATGCACCAAATCTATCAAACGTACAAAAGTCAGTTCTAGTAATACAAGACGGAATCAGGTACATTTTGGCAATATTTAGAGGCATGCATTAAGAAAATGTACGAAATCAACTCTATGATCAGCATCAATAGACACAGATAAGGGAATATAATCTAACCACAAATATTGAATACCACTCCATATTTTCTACTAACAGTCAAATTCAAGACTACTTATGACATAGTTATGCTGATTTTCTTGCTATTTTTTTAAGGTGCAAGTTCATGGTACTGTCAAAAGTGGACGTGTGTCGAATTTTAAGTCAACACAACAGCATGGCTAAAAACGAATCGCCTTGTCTACAGTATATCCAGATAAGAGATAGACCGGATGTAAACAAAAGGTTCGGGTGATTTTCACGCTAACGCCGCCGTCTCGACGTAAAACAGGAGCCCTCATTGGTCAATTCGCAATTAAATGCCTATGCCGAGCGGCAGAGCAGTCGTATCAAGGCAGAGTCACATTCAGGTTCAGACGTGTTACGTATGTCGTGTGCATCATTGCAATTTGATATTTCTTTGGACGTTTTCGTTTGTTATCTCATTAAATTGTTGAGTTTGTCGTTGTTATTGTTATACCTTGTTATTGATTGTTATTGTTATCAACTGCTTGCGCAAAATGCCCAGTAGTACAGATACTGCCGATGAAGTTGTAAACTCCTGTAGTCCACCTAGGAAACGCTCTAAAAAAAGACACCTGAGTGCAGAAATGAAAGAGGTCATTTTGAATATATATAAGATCGAGCGCGAGGAGAACGAGGCATCAACGATCAAAAAAATTGTTGTGAAGGTTTCTCACAAAGTTGGGGTGTGAAATACCTACTATAGATAAAGTACTGCAGGAGGTAAATGGAGATACAACGTTGCCAAATTTCAAACGATCAACTTTCCATGCGTTACTGAAGCATTTAAATTTCAAATGGAAAAAACGGGGTCGTAATAGTTTACTACTGGATAGAGAAGAAATTGTGCTATGGAGGAGGGATTATTTAACAAAAATTGGGAAATATAGAAATCAAAACAGGAAGATCTATTACCTTGATGAAACGTGGGTAAACGCAGGACACACTACAAGTAAAGTATGGGTTGATGATTCTGTAACTTCATCCAGGAGGGCCTTTCTAGATGGACTGTCCACCGGATTAAAAAATCCAGCAGGTAAATACGAGTAATAGACAACAATCGGATGTTTTTCAAACCTTGGGAACAAGGTTCTAAACATTAATTCCAGGGTTCATCAAATTCGGTAAGTTATAAGTAATTATAAAGCTACTGTATTTTTTAATTAATTATTGACATTTTTGAACCCATTTTGGCAAAACCTATTCAAGAATCTACTTTCTGACAATGTTCAACCATGCACATTTTTTTACGTTTTGAACGTTTTAATTTGGTTACATATTTACCTAGAAATCAAAAAATATACTAATCAATATTCTAAAAGCAATTTTAAGAAATATACGATTATTTTTAATTTAGGCTAATTTAAACGCCATTTTGAGATTATATTCGACTGTATTTCACCAAACATCAGGCGGCATCCGAAGCTGGAAATCGAAGCGAAAATTTTGAAACCCTTATGTATATTTACATCATTATATATTTCTTACCCCACCCCCACATGATCCTATATCCATCACCAATCGTATACACATCGAATTGTGCTAATTTACTACAAAGTTACGCAAAGCAGCATCTACTATCTAAAATATGTACTGCGTGACTCTTAATAGGTCCCTGCCGAATGTTACAGCGTTCAATGATCACGTGGTCTTGTTTATGTCCGGTCTATCTCTTATCTGAATATACTGTACAGCCTATTTCACGAGTATCCATTACGTTTTGACGTCTACTGGGGTGAACAGCTGATCAGCAAGTGACATCTTTGTATTATTTTCAATTGGTTGTAAATCTGCTTGTAGCGAAACTTTTATAAATAAAACAGGTGCTAGCAAATAAAAAAGAAAACGTAGCGTAGAAAAAACCACAAAATTCGACTCTGTCTACCTAGCGTTGACGGGTCGGTCATAATGTCGATATGGGGAATTTTGCGACAATACTAGAAAATCAGCTGTGATTCTATCATAATGGGTACTCGTGAAAATGACAATATTGCTTGAAATATTAAATCGTTCGTTGAACTGTCGGAGATCTGTTGGAACAGTGTATCAAGCGTCCCATGAACCGTCATAGGTTTGTGTTGGAACACTTCAAGCGGACTGCGCACGTTGCAACAATGCAGGCGAGTATGCAGTTTTGCATGATTTCAGTTTTTGGAAGAAAAGAAAATGATTTTATCCGTTTATTTAAAGTGCTCATTTAACTAATTTTTGGAAATTGTAACCTAAAACCGTGTTGACAAGCAGCATATAATTCGAGCGTCAATAAGCAATTTTAAGCGATCTACCAGTGTCAAGTTTCAACTTTTTGTGTTCAACATTGACGCTCGAGAATCACAAATTTGACCACGAGTAGACCACCTGATTTACCTTGACGCGCTCATGAACATGTAACTTCATGGTAAATCTATGTCTGACTGCATTTCCTTAACAACACACGAACGCTTTATGACAAATGAAACCACTTATGTTGGATTAACTACTGACGTTTATACAAATCTTTAAACGTTAGTAAATATAATCAATCCAACATACAGTAATGGACAAAAGTATATAGACTATTATAGACTATAATATTGTGCTGTATTTCTTTTTCCACTTGTTTTATTAATACACCAACCTGTATACATAATTCGTTATAGCATAATACTCACTTATACATAAATAAATTCATTAGACTCCCTTCAATAAAAAATTAATTGAAAAAAACTGGAACTATGAAGGACAAAAATATGTAGACAAAGCAAAACAATTATAGAAAAAAGAAGCAAAGTTCATTGAATTATAGAAAACCAACCATGTTTGTGTTAATATTTTGTAGCATAACCATTATTATCAATCACCGCCTGGCATCGTCTCGGCATAGATTGTAGAAGTTTCTTGATCTTAGATTCATCAATCTGTCTCCACTTTTGCTCTAAAGCGGCTAAAAGTTCATCCTTGTTTGAATAATTTTTATCTGGTATTTGCTTATCTAAGTATTCCCATAGTTTTTCAATGGGATTTATATCGGGAGACTGTGAATGCCATTTGAGAACTGGTATTTTTTCCTCCAGAAAGAATTTCTTTGCGAGATTTGAAGTGTGCTTCGGGTCATTATCTTGCTGGAAGATTGATCTTGAGGGCATATTGTCTTCCATATAGGGTATCATGACATGCTTTAGTATGTCTGTGTATACAAACTTATCCATAATGCCATCTATTCTATGTAAAGGTCCCATCCCAAACCCCGAAAAGCAACCCCAAACCATAACAGACCCGCCTCCATGTTTGACAGTGGGCAAAGTGTACTTGGGATTCAATCTTTGTCCACTAGGATGTCTAACTTAATGAACACCATTTGATCCAAACGTATTGAACTTGGATTCGTCACTGAAACATCCCCTTTTTCTAGGCCGACCTCTTCTCTTAGAGGCTTCCAAAATACCTTTTGTTTATATTCTTTCAATACTGCTTTACGCTTCAGCTTCAAATTTTTCGCAATGTCGACTTGACGTTGACCATCTCTGTATAACTCAATGATCTTAGTTTTCACATCGAAAGAAATTTCTGGACCACGCGACATGGTCTTAAAATCACTCAACTTATTCCACAATACTTGATGAACATAAACTAATCCTCTTCTGACACGAAACTGTACTAAACTAATGTTGAAAAGAATTTGTCTTTGTCCATCATAAAAAAGTGCTTATATTCAGACTTGTGTTCATTGCAGATAATGTAAAAACAAGGAATTTAGTTTTCTACTAATAACGCATTTGTTTATGGAGCAATGAAGCATGAATTCGTTTTCAAAAGGTATTTAGGTAAGTATTCATATTTGTCTATATATAGACAGTATATATACTTTTGTCCATTACTGTTTGTGGTTTCAGCAAAACATGGAAGTTTATCAGCATGAAAACCACGAGAGTTTCAGATGATAAATTAACAAACGTTTTTGTGAAAGGAAATAGATATTATAAGCGTTTTGTATCCAACTGGAAAAATATAATTGGGATCTCGGAAATGATAAAAGATAAAAAGTCGCTGAAATGGGGCAAAATTGTGTATTTAGGTAACTAAGAACGTGCCTTTTAGAAAGTTGCGAATTTCAAATTACCTCCAATGATAGACGGGAAAAAGAGATCCCCCCCCCAAAAAAAAAATAAAAAAAGGTATAAAACCATTTCAATTTTTTACCAACTTTTTTGGTAGTGGTATTTCAAAATAAATTGCACATTAACATTGCCACTTTTTCTCCTCTACAAGATTAGCATTTAAATATGACGCTTCGTCTATTTTTCTTTTTTTAAAAAGGTTCAGGTGAACTCTTAATTCTGATTCAGAAATTGTACAGGATGCGCCACAAAGGTCGGACGGTTTTCAAAAAATCAAAAAATCTGAAATTTTTACTCAAAAATTCGGGTTCACAATGAAATATCGTTTGTGACAGTTAAATGTAGAAAACCACATCAGTCATGTGGTGACCATTTTTAACAATGCACTGCTAGAGGCGTTCTTGAAAGTTCACGTAAACTCTCTCCAACATCGTTCTCTCAACTTGGGAGACTTCCACGCGAATTGCCTCCTTCAAATCGCCCAGAGTTCGGGGCTTGTGCTGGTATACACTAGCCTCGAGGTGTCCCCATAGGAAAAAATCACAGATGGATAAATCTGGGGAATGAGGAGGCCGATGAACATCACCAAACCCGAAAATAAGGCGACCACGAAAGAGATGTATGTAACTGTCGCGGATTTTCATTAGCCCAATAACGGCAATTGTGCTGGTTAACCAAGCCATCAAGATGAAAGTGAGCTTCATCACTCATGAACAAAATGAGGTTCTCATTTTGTTCGATAAGTGGAGGTATATATCAAAAACATCCGTCGTTTGTGCCGGACCCCGTAAAATATGTCATACATTGACATTGCTAAACCTTTTCAAAAAATTTCCTAGGTAGGCCGTGGAATTATTAGATATTAATTTGTTTCATATACAAGATTTATCAGAAAATATTTTTTTCCTGACCATACATTTTTATTTCCTTATAATTGTCGTTCGTAAAACAAATCCGTGGCCAACTAATGAATATATCAAATCACTGAATTTACGACTGGAAACTCCATTTAAATACACAAAATTCCAATATAGCGACCATACATATATATAAACAAAATTGGTGATGGAAGTTAAAACAAGATACCTCGAATTGAAAATTTTACTACGCCATATTGTAGAGGATAAACAGTAGCAATAACAGCATGCAATTTATTTCGAAATTCCATCTCTTGGCGATAAATCTGGCATATGAAACAAATGATAATTTTGAGGAGTACCTAGAAAATTCTGTTTTTTTAAGTAGCTAAGATTTGTCAATCTATGACATTTAATACAATTTTAGAATTCAATATGGCGCCCTTAAGAAAAA
Source organism: Acanthoscelides obtectus (assembly GCA_963669975.1). Lineage (NCBI taxonomy): Eukaryota > Metazoa > Arthropoda > Insecta > Coleoptera > Chrysomelidae > Acanthoscelides > Acanthoscelides obtectus. The sequence continues at coordinate 2,672,535 of CAVLJG010000009.1, read as the reverse complement.
TAAAGTTGATGCTGGAGAACAAGGGACGAAAAGTCATTGAAATTATAATTATACAGGGTGTTCCTTAATCATATGCGGGTGTGAATCTACATGAAAAATTAATGTTAGTTTGCTTTATAAACTATGGTCCAAAAATGTTTCCTTACAAAAACTCGGGGTGTTGAAGTTTTAGGAAAAAAATTGATATTAATTAATATTTTCAGACCCGCTTCAGATATTTCACTGATATTTAGTACGTAGTCAAAGTTAATAAAGTTGCATATTTTTGAATGTAAAAAATAATTTTTAGTTTTAACAGTGGCGTGCATACGGGTATTCTCTTCGATACTTTTTAAGAAAAAAATGGTACGCCAATGGTTTTTTGCCAAACAAAAATTATTTTTGAATTCCCCGTTCAATTTAATTGTTTTCCTTAGATGCGCCATTTTTGAGTAAAAAAATAAAAACCGTTCTATTGTCCGAGAAAATTAATGTAATAATTGAAGAATGGAATATGTCACTGGCTTTTGACATCTGGTAAGTCTGTTATTCAAATCTGTTCGCTGTGACATCTTTTTCATTATTTAGTTTTTACAATCTTGTTAATAATGGTGAATTATTCAAATGGAGAAATGGCGGAAATGCATTACGTATATGGCCTTGCCGACGGTAATGGTGAGCAAGCCAGACGGATTTATCACCAGAGATATCCCGATCGTGCTTTGCCAGATAGTCGAACCTTTTCTAATATTCATCGTCGTCTTGTTGAAACTGGTTCTGTCCGAAAAGGAACATCTGAAGGTTGACCTCTAAATGTGAGAACACCTGAAATTGAGGAAGCAGTGCTGCACAAAGTCGAAGAACATCCTGAAACGAGTACGAGGAAAATCGCTAGACACTTAAATATTTGCCATCAAATTGTTTGGAGAATTTTAGTGGATTTTTTGTTATATCCTTGCCATATTTTAAGAGTACAGGCATAACTTCCCATTTATTTTCCAAGGCGTGTGACCTTTTGTCAGTGGTATCTTCAAAAATTTACACAAAATCCGCAATTTGAATCCATGATTCTGTTCACGGTCGAAGCTAATTTTTCTCGAAATGCCATTCAGAATTTCCACAATAATCATTTGTGGGCAGAAGAAAATCCCTATGCCGTAACCGAAACCCATTTCCAACACCAATTTTCGGTTAACGTATGAGCAGGAATTATTGGCAACCACTTTATTAGCCCATTCTTCTTGCCGGGACGACTTGACGGGCAGACTTACCTCAATTTTCTTCAAGAACAGTTGCATTTGCTGCTTGATGATGTTCCGTTAGTAATAAGAAACAATATGTGGTACATGCATGATAGTGCACCAGCGCATTTCAGTGTAGTAGCGTTTTGTAATTATTCATAAACTGTTTATCCAAATCGTTGGATTGGCCGCGGTGGGCCCCAAGAATGGCCACCAAGGTCCCCAGACCTCAACAGTTTAGATTTATTTTTGTGGGGCTATCTTAAGATACAAGTCCCATTAACACTGTAGATGAATTAAGAGAAAGAATAGTGGCAGCTTGTGATAGAATACAAAACACTCCAGGGTTATTTCAACGAGTGCGCAATTCCATGAGAAGGAGGGCGGAAGCATGCATATTAAGTGAAGTGGGCCATTTTCAACAATTATTGTAATCATTTCGTTGGTTTATGTTGTCAGTTGTTGTTGTTGTTCATTACTCCTAATATATTTAATTTTTTCAATTAAATTAATAATAATTTTGCAAGTTCGACAATAGAACGGTTTTTATTTTTTTACTCAAAAATGGCGCATTGAAGGAAAACAATTCAAGATAGATCATTTGTTTTAAATTGAACGGGGAATTCAAAAATATTTTGTTTTTGGCAAAAAACCCATTGAAAGTCAATACCCGTACGCACGCTGTTAAAGCAAAAAATTATTTTTGCATTGAAAAATATGCAAATTTATTAACTTTCACTACGTACTAAATATCGCTGAAATCTCTGAAGCGGTTCTGAAAATAATGATTAATGTACGATTTTTTTTTCCTAAAACTTCAACACCCCGAGTTTTTGTAAGGAAACATTTTTGGTTCATGGTTTATAAAGCAAACTAACATTAATTTTTCATGTAGATTCACACCCTTAAATATTCGCATATCACTAAGGTATATGAATATGGGAAAAATCGTTTTTTTTCGAAACTTTCTGAGCGGCACTTTGTACTTTCCTTATTTCAACTTTGCTTGCTTTGCTTTGATACACGCGGTATAATTAGAGTATTTAACATGCTAACGACTATCTCAATGTTAAGTTTGAACGTTGGTGTACTCGTAAAATCAGAGACCCTTCAGTGTGTTGGCAGGATGAACACAAACTTTCGTAGCTTAAACCACAGTCTCTACGTCACTTATAACCTGTATTCCATGCTTAGTAAAAATGAATTTGATCAGATTCTCATCACAGCTCTTGCATTCTTTAAGGCTGGCATTTGTAGCGGTGCTTTTAGGACTAGCTTTCGAATCCAGGTCCTGGAAGCTTGTGCAACTTTTGCTGGTTTTCAGTGCCGATCTCTCTTTACATACCTCTCCGCTAAGGATCTTGGTGCTTCCGGTGGAATCTGTGATGATTTTGACGGCTTGACCGGGATGTTTGATGGTGCCACTAACTTTGACAGTTGACGGCATATCGTTCTCGTTCTTATCGTAGTTTTGACGAGAGAATATATTGTTGTTGCATATGTACATGCAACTCATCGAGTTTGGAGCCTCCATCGGCACGTCCGAAGGAGAAGGGGTGAGAAAAACGGTGCTGGCGGTTGGATGCAAAGCAGGTTGCAAATACTTACTGTTTTTGTCCGATTGAAGCACAAAATAAGTATACGGTATTGTTAGTATCATAACACAATGTATTTCATCTAGTAAGCTACGATTTTTTCCGACATTTCTACACAAAGAACAATAACGACAAGTTCAATTAGAACTTGCAAATAGACCAGAAATGAATACGAGCCCCTTCCCACTTCAATTGGCCCACTACAAAATTTGTACCAAAATATGACTTTATAAACTAAACGTGACGAAACTATTTACTTCTAAAACAATTTATTTTCTCAAAAACATTTTAGATACACTCTAGTCGTAAAAAATACATATTTGAAATCACTTACACCTACAACTCATAGAACATCTGAACAAATAAACAATGTGCGAATAAATGCGCGAAGTTAACAAAGCAACAATTGAAAGATTACCATTGGTAACATCACCTTTATTTTTTATTACGGCTGAAATTCTTTGGGGCATACTGTTAACAAAGTTTTGGCAAACATTTGGTGTAAAACAATCCCATATTTCTTGAAGATTTTGTCTCAGTTCGGTGATTGTACGAGCAGGATGTTGTCGTAGAACCTTTTTCAACTAGTGCCACAAAGTTTCAATAGGTGACAAATCTTGACTGCTAGAAACTCATTTCAAAAGTGGTACATTATTTTCTTCCATGCATTTTATAGCCTTTTTTGAGGTATGGCACGCTGCACCATCTTGCTGAAACACAAAATCTTGGCCGGATATCAAACATTCTTCCATCACCGGTAAAAGCGATTCTTCTAAAATTGCCAAATATTTGTTTGTATCCACATTTCCATCATTAAAATGAAGTTTTCCCACTCCTTTTAATGACATATTGCCCCAGACCATAATGGATGCTGGAAATTTCACTTTTCTCTTCAGACAGTCAACATGGAATGCTTCTTTTTTTGCGAATAACTCTACTGCGACTGTCACCAACACAAACTTCGAATCAGGCCTCATTACTTCATTGTATTGCACACCATTGTTCAGGTGTCCATTGTCTATGTTCTTTAGCCCATCTAAGCCGATTTTTCTTTTGCAGTTAATAGTGGCTTTTCTTTGGCCTATAAGTTGTGCAACTTTAGGGTTTTTAATTCACTTTTTGTATAAGAAAACTTACCTTGCAAGAGCTAAATCCCAGTTTGTGGGCCTCTCTATGAGTTGTGGTCCTCGAAATTCTCCTTCCAACAGCGTCACTCCACAGATCACTTAAATGTAAATAATTGACACGCCTGTTTTTCACGATTATTCTTCTTAATGCTCTTCGGTCGGCATTTGTGATATTACTTTTTTTCACATATCGTAGTTTAATATTAACTGAACCAGTTACGTTATATCTTCTAACAAAGTTGCAATTTCTGAGTTTTCCCAGAATTAAAAAATTTAATTATCAGTTACCGAATTTTCTCACTAGTAACCTTTCCTCTACCCATTTTGAAAACATTAACTACCCAAAACTATTTTAAACGTATTCTGACAGCAGTGATTAATAAAAACAATTGTCATGGCTTTTATTTTTCATAGCCACCTATGCGTTATAGACTTATTTTGCATTGAAATGAAAATAGGTTGATATGCTGTAATTGCAACATGTGTTATTTTTATGCTGCAAATTTGATTAGGGAGTGATAAAGTTGGTGTTTTCTACTATATATTATCAAAATATTCATTGTTAATATTTTAAGCCTCTAACACCCTGCTACATTTTTATTATTTGTGTTTGATAAGAAAAAAACTAAGATTTCAATAGTTGGGCCAACTGAAGTGGGAAGGGGCTCGTAGTTATAAAGCTGGTTTTTGTCCACATTAATGTTTACAAGTACAGTGAAATTGCTGATTAATTGTACCGCGAAGATCATCTTTGAGGCATTTAGCCAAGAACCAGGTGGGTTCAAAGATAAATTGGTAAAAAGCTGTGCCTGGATCTTACAGTTAGCTTAAGGCCGTATGTCACATTTTTCCAACTGCCTCTTTGAAGTTGCATTCTAAATCCTTTTTGTTTGATTGTTGAAGATTTAATTAGCACTAATGCTACACTGTTAATTTTGTATAATTATTCGTTTACACATTTTTTGAATCAATTTTCTGTGTGTATTCATAAAGTGATTTTTCACCTCACATTGCAACATTTTTAAATTCGAGACTTTTTAATATCATTGATCAATTTATTAAATTCAAATACATAGTCCCTTTTGAAATACAGATTTGCTAGTTATGCTACTATTACAACTTTGCAGATGAAAATCTATACTGCCTGTAGTTTCGTAGCTATGATAATGACTATTTAATTTTGTGAAGTTATCTAAATGTTGTAGTAAAAAATGATTTTTTAATTTGAATATGAAAATGGGAACTACATAACATATGAAATCTTTTACATTGAACCACCATAGTTCTTCTAATATAGACTAAAGCTTAGCATATTTTTTTATTTAAAATGATTCTCATAGCTTTATTTTGTAGAATTTGTAATTTTGAGAATATGTTTCCATTTGCTGTAAACAAGATGGTTGAACAATACAAAAATGGGGAAGAATTAGAGTGTTATACACATTTTTTTTTTGAATACAAACCTAGATTATAGGGAACTCTATAGAAGTAATTTATCTTTTTTGATAGTTTACTATTCACATATACGAGCCCCTTCCCACTTCAGTTGGCCAACTATTGAAATCTTAGTTTTTTTCTTATCAAACGCAAATAAAAATGTAGCAAGGTGTTATAGGTTTAAAATATTAACAATGAATATTTTGATAATATATAGTAGAAAACACCAACTTTATCACTCCCTAATCAAATTTGCAGCATAAAAATAACACATGTTGCAATTACAGCATATCAACCTATTTTCATTTCAATGCAAAATAAGTCTATAACGCATAGATGGCTGTGAAAAATAAAAGCCATGACAATTGTTTTTTATTAATCACAGCTGTCAGAATACGTTTAAAATAGTTATGGGTAGTTAAGGTTTTCAAAATGGGTAGAGGAAAGGTTATTAGTGAGAAAATTCGGTTACTGATAATTAAATGTTTTAATTTTGGGAAAGCAAACTCAGAAATTGCAACTTTGTTAGACTTATCGCGGTACAGTGTGAGAAATATTGTTAGAAGATATAACGTAACTGGTTCAGTTAATATTAAGCCACGATATGTGAAAAAAAGTAATGTCACAAATGCCGACCGAAGAGCATTAAGAAGAATAATCGTGAAAAACAAGCGTGCCAATTATTTACAATTAAGTGCTCTGTGGAGTGACGGTGTTGGAAGGACAATTTCGAGGTCCACAACTCATAGAGAGGCCCATAAACTGGGATTTAGCACTTGCAAGGTAAGTTTTCTTATAAAAAAGTGAATTAAAAACCCTAAAGTTGCACAACTTGTTTATAGGCCAAAGAAAAGCCACTATTAACTCCACTGCAAAAGAAAAATCGTCTTAGATGGGCTAAAGAACATAGACAATGGACACCTCAACAATGGTGTGCAATACAATGGAGTGATGACGCCCGATTCGAAGCTTGTGTTGATGACAGTCGCAGTAGAGTTATTCGCAAAAAATAATGAAGCATTCCATGTTGACTGTCTGAAGAGAAAAGTGAAATTTCCAGCATCCATTATGGTCTGGGGCAGTATGTCATCAAAAGGAGTAGGAAAACTTCATTTTATTGATGGAAATGTGGATACAAACAAATATTTGTCAATTTTAGAAGAATCGCTTTTACCAGTGATGGAAAAATGTTTGACAACCGGCCAAGATTTTGTGTTTCAGCAAGATGGTGCAGCGTGCCATACCTCAAAAAAGGCTATAAAATGGATGGAAGAAAATAATGTACCACTTTTGAAATGGATTTGTAGCAGTCCAGATCTGTCACCTATTGAAACTTTGTGGCACGAAATGAAAAAGGTTCTAGAACAACATCCTGCTCGTACAATCACCGAACTGAGACAAAAGCTTCAAGAAATATGGGATTGTTTTACACCAAATTTTTGCCAAAGCTTGGTTAACACTATGCCCCAAAGAATGTCAGCCGTAATAAAAAATAAAGGTGATGTTACCCAATGGTAATCTTTCAATTGTTGCTTTGTTAACTTCGCGCATTTATTCGCACATTGTTTATTTGTTCAGATGTTCTATTAGTTACAGGTCTAAGTGATTTCAAATATGTATTTTTTACGACTAGAGTGTATCTAAAATGTATTTGAGAAAATAAATAGTTTTAGAAGTAAATAGTTTCGTCATGTTTAGTTTATAAAGACATATTTTGGTACAAATCTTGAAGTGGGCCAAGTGAAGTGGGAAAGGGCTCGTATACCCAGGTACTACTTCAATTTTTTCATCATTAATCATGAGTCTAATTAGTGTATTGTCACCTAAATGTGTCTCTATTGACATACATTTTGTATTATTAGTGTTTGATTTGAGTTTATTAACATTTAACCAATTCATATTTTTTAATTGCAATATTTAACAGTTCTAAAGCAGTGCCCAAATGTTTGTGTGCTATTATACATATATCAATGTGTCGTCCGCAAATCTTTGAATTTTGTAGTGTTCTAGAATGTCAGAGATATCATATAAATGATATAAATATATAATAGTAACGGCCCTAATTTACTCCGATGTGGCATCCCCACTGATATATTTTGAAGGCTTGACATATTTCCAGTTTTAGTTTTTTACTGCTATTTACTACAGTACATTCAGATAAGAGATAGACCGGATGTAAACAAAAGGTTCGGGTGATTTTCACGCTAACGCCGCCGTCTCGACGTAAAACAGGAGCCCTCATTGGTCAATTCGCAATTAAATGCCTATGCCGAGCAGGTTGAGTTTGTCGTTGTTATTGTTATACCTTGTTATTGATTGTTATTGTTATCAACTGCTTGCGCAAAATGCCCAGTAGTACAGATACTGCCGATGGAGTTGTAAACTCCTGTAGTCCACCTAGGAAACGCTCTAAAAAAAAGACACCTGAGTGCAGAAATGAAAGAGGTCATTTTGAATATATATAAGATCGAGCGCGAGGAGAACGAGGCATCAACCATCAAAGAAATTGTTGTGAAGGTTTCTCACAAAGTTGGGGTGTGTCGCGCATCAGTGTTTAATGTGTTAAGACAATACAAAAAAAATCACACCTTTTCTGAGCCAATGACCAGTAAACATCGCAAAAGTATTGTTAAATCATTGGATGAAGCTGATAAGCATGCGATTAGGAGGAAAGTGCATGAATTCTTCTTTAGGAATGAAATACCTACTATAGATAAAGTACTGCCGGAGGTAAATGGAGATACAACGTTGCCAAATGTCCATGCGTTACTGAAGCATTTAAATTTCAAATGGAAAAAACGGGGTCGTAATAGTTTACTACTGGATAGAGAAGAAATTGTGCTATGGAGGAGGGATTATTTAACAAAAATTGGGAAATATAGAAATCAAAACAGGAAGATTTATTACCTTGATGAAACGTGGGTAAACGCAGGACACACTACAAGTAAAGTATGGGTTGATGATTCTGTAACTTCATCCAGGAGGGCCTTTCTAGATGGACTGTCCACCGGACTAAAAAATCCATCAGGTAAATACGAGTAATAGACAACAATCGGATGTTTTTCAAACCTTGGGAACAAGGTTTTAAACATTAATTCCAGGGGGCAGATAAAACATATTACAAGTAACAAAACTTTTATAACTTTCGATAAAATGCGTGGATGTTTTACTGTCATTTTCATTTGTTAGAACTTTTTTAAGCCATGTTTTTATGTGTTTTCGATATTTCAATAATTTTTTAATATAATCTTAAAATATGTCGAACATTATAAACTTAAAAAAAGTTACTAAGTTTTATATTGTGTACCGTTCCTAATATTTCTAATCATTTTAATTCATACTTTAAGCTTTATAAAGTTATAATTTGTTAATATTAATATTTGCGCGTATTTCAGGTTCCTGATCATTCATTTTTTAAAGGTTTATAACTTTAAATTAAATTGTGAAGCGCTGAGTAATCATACGACGTTCAATATTCTTTCTTTCAATATGACTAAATAATCCCAATTATAGCAATCTGATACTCATGTCTCAATGTTTTTTCGCTGAATGTGATGAAAACATTTGAAAAAGGTTCGCTTATTGAAATAAATCTACACCAGTTAGTACTTCGATTTCCAGGTAAAGGGAAAAGGCTCATTATCTGCCATATTGGCAGTGAGGATGGATTTGTTGTTGACGGTCTGTGGTGCTTTGAGTCTAAGAAAACTGGAGATTACCACGAGGAAATGAATGGCGAATCGTTTGAACAGTGGTTTTCAAAAATTTTACCGAACTTAGAGGAAAACGCAGTAATTGTGTTGGATAATGCGCCTTATCATTCTCGAAGAATGGAGAAGGTCCCAACAACGGCTTCAAGGAAAGTTGATGTTCAAAATTGGCTCCGCTCGAAAAATATCAACTTTGAAGAAGCAATGCTGAAAGTACAATTATTAAGAATTGTCAAGGATCACAAGGCGGAATATCAAAAATACGCCATTGACGAAATGGCAGCAAGTCAAAATAAAACTGTGCTCCGTTTACCTCCATACCATTGCGAGCTCAATCCCATTGAGCTCATATGGGCAGAGGTTAAAAATTATATAGCTAAGCACAATACAACTTTTATATTTTGTGACCTCAAAGGACTTTTCAAAGAAGCACTAGAATTAATAACAGCGCAAAAATGGGAAAACTGTATTAAGCACGTGAAAGACAAAGTTGAAAAGAGAATGTGGGAACTGGACAATATTTTAGAGGAACAAGTCGAGCCATTCATTATTGACGTTGGTGCTTCATACAGTAGCGATGATGAAAGCTCATCAAGCTCATCTTTCCAATAAAAGATGTCGTTCATCAAATTCGGTAAGTTATAAGTAATTATAAAGCTACTGTATTTTTTAATTAATTATTGACATTTTTGAACCCATTTTGGCAAAACCTATTCAAGAATCTACTTTCTGACAATGTTCAACCATGCACATTTTTTTACGTTTTGAACGTTTTAATTTGGTTACATATTTACCTAGAAATCAAAAAATATACTAATCAATATTCTAAAAGCAATTTTAAGAGATATACGATTATTTTTAATTTAGGCTAATTTAAACGCCATTTTGAGATTATATTCGACTGTATTTCACCAAACATCAGGCGGCATCCGAAGCTGGAAATCGAAGCGAAAATTTTGAAACCCTTATGTATATTTACATCATTATATATTTCTCACCCCACCCCCACATGATCCTATATCCATCACCAATCGTATACACATCGAATTGTGCTAATTTACTACAAAGTTACGCAAAGCAGCATCTACTATCTAAAATATGTACTGCGTGACTCTTAATACGTCCCTGCCGAATGTTACAGCGTTCGATGATCACGTGGTCTTGTTTATGTCCGGTCTATCTCTTATCTGAATATACTGTAAATAATTTTATAAAATGCTTGATACTGATGCTTTAAAACCATGGTCATATAATTTCGTCAACCATTTTTCCATATCTATAGTCTCAAAGAACACTGTTAAATTACATTCTTTCACATCTATACTTTTTCCCCAGTCTTCCACGACCATTTGGATTGCTCTTTCTGTAGAATATTTTTTTCTAAATCCAGTTTGATGTTTTATCAAAATGTTTTCTTCAATGAATTCAATAATTTGTTCGTATATTATCCTTTCGAACAGCTTCCCGACACCTGGCAAGACATTAATACTGAGTATTTGAAGGTGTATATGTGTTTGTGAGCTTTATTGTGCAGTTTTCCTTCACTCGTAATTTGCGAACACATACGAGTAGTACAGCTCAGAAAATGTATGAGAATATTCCTCTTTTGATTTGCTGGAAACCTGATTTTCATCATCATGATTCTCTCTTACAAGTGAAATATGCGCATACAATTTTAAAGGTGTATCATTCATTAACAAGTTATGATTGAAGAAAAACTGCACAAAATTGCATTTTTCGACAAAAAAAAACAAAAGAACATCGTTTTTCAGTCGTCTCTATACATACTATGAAACAATCAGATAGAAAGTATTAAGAACACAGACAGGCTGTTGAAAAAAAAGGGACATTCGATGTTATGGTCATTTCAAGATTCAAATTGAGAGATATAGGCTCAAGCTAAAATTGATTTCAAATTTACATTTAGAAACCTCATTTAAGCAAGCACGACTCTTAATTATGATTTTAGTCATAAACTGCCATAATCAAACGTCAATCAAATCCACACATTTTGTTAGATTAATTGATTTATTATACTGGACTCACCTCTTCTGAGATCCATACAAGTTGTGCCTATGAATATAGTCAATAACTTTATCTGGTATCAGATACCTAACCGATTCTGATCTCCTCAAGGCTCTTCTAATCCTAGTAGAGCTTATTTCGTTCCTTATCCATTCTGTTACGAGCATAATGTTGGCCTATTAAAGAACATTTTTAATAAAAAGTAAATAAAACATTTAATTTACATTAAACAGGGTGTTCGAAAAGAAAAACGAGATATTTGAGAGGGTGATTCTTGTTTTTTTTATTAATATCTAAAAAAATATTTACTCGATTTTGTTGAAATTTGGAAATATCATTTGTTGTATTAATTAAAATATCTATTTCGAACACCCTGTATAAGATTTTAATTATGTGATCTTACCATATAGCTAGTGAGCATATCAGAGTTGTAGATAAATTCATTAGGATTATATGAGGCCCTTGTTATAACTACCAGTCCATGTTGCCCAACTATGTCTGCAATCTAAAACATGAGTTCACGTAGATCGATTGTGCAGTTCGCAATTACCGGCAAGACATTGATATTATATATATATAAGAAATAGCAGAGGGCCGAGTACTGATCCTTGCGGTACCCCATTGCAAATAGGCAAAAGGTCAGAGGCGGTGCCCTCAGAGCTTACAAACGGCTTCCTATTTGACATATAACAACAAAATAGCGCTAACTCGGTATTTCTTATGTCATAGAATAGTTTTTTCAATAGCATAATATGTGAATTGACGCAATCAAATGCTTTCGTCACACATGGTAGCTATAGTATTAGAATTATCTTCTTCCGCTAATAAAGTGTGCAGTGCTTTTATTGTGGATGAATTTTTCGATAGCCAAATAAAAAAAAGGATAAGTAATACATCTACATCTTCATTTTCAGAAGTCATTCAAACCTAAGCTCATGCGTCATAACCTCTGAATAATTTGATAATATATATATATAGGGTGGACCTTTTTGGAAAAATATTATATTTATCAAAATACTACCTAGGAGTACTTGGATCTCTTGTAATTAGCAATTGATATGCTTGAAAAAAGTGAAGTGAAACAACTTACGTCTTCATCTGCCCAAAGGCCAGGTGTTCCAAATGATTCTAAAAGATCAGCTCCACATAGTAATTTGACTCGTATAGGTTCATTATCACTATTTTTTACATTTTCTGGTATCCAACTTGTATCTGATTCACTGGCGTCCAGGCGGTTATTGTTTGTGGAGGTCACAGCGTTCAGCACATTCTGAAAAAAAAATTTATGAATAAAATTTGAAATTGAAGATGTGAACCTTGACACTAGTCGTTCCTACAATTCGCCTTTATGGCCTCCTTGATTTTCATAGTTTTCTACTCTTCCATGTCAACGCTCTATTTTGAGGTTATGTTACAAATATCTATTTGAATAAAATTATTCATACTTTTGATTTATATCATCTGTTATATAGCCTGCAATTTCCTACAATTCAAGAAGAAAACATAGCCTGACAATAGGAGAGCCGTGACGCTGACACGGAACAGTAAAAATCTAGAAATATCCCAGCCTTTCTGAAGGAGAGGAAAGACTATGGAAATCAAGAAGGCCAATGGAATACAGTTTTATGGAGTGATGAAATCAAATTTAAGTTGTTTGGATCTGACGGTACGGCATATGTGAGACGTCCAATAAGAAAAAGATTCGACAAGTATCATTTGCTAACAGTTAAGCACGGTGGAGGCAACATCATGGTTTGGGGGCTGTCTTTCTAGTTCTGGAACGGGTATAGTAGCTTCAATATTGGATATACGGCTGAGAATAACAAATATTTATAGAAATATCGATGTTACTATGTTTGAAAATGTTTGACGCGAAATTACGGACCGGCTGTTATTGTGTCAAGAAGTTCAAGGCAACGATTTATAGCATCTTCTAAACTGAACTCAACGTATTTATTTGAATTATCAAGTTAAATGTCAATTTTGTAGTAGGTAAAGGTATTGACTTTATATTCTAGGGTTATAAAGTACTCGTCAGGAGCTTCAAAATGATGTGCCACAAAACCCCCCTTTTTCATATAATTTTTTTCCAAGATGGTACCCAGCGGCTATCTTGACATTTTCATCTGTCAATTTTACTCTAAAATATGGTATCCACGCATCAATTTCATCACCTCAAGTTTTAATTTTTTTAATTGATCCATTCAAAAAATCAAAGGGAAGGGGGACATTAAAGAAAAGCACTGTATATGAAACTAGATGCAGTATAGATTTTCATCTGCCAAATTGTAATAGAAGCATAACTAGCAAATCTGTATTTCAAAATATTTGAGGTGAAATTAAGAAATACTTTATGAATACTCAAAATGCATAGTGATGTAATTTTAATACGACAAGAATGAAGAATTACAGAAAACTGATTAAAAAAAAGTGTAAACGAATGATTATACAAAATTGACATTGTAGCATTAGTGCTGAATACATCTTCAACAAGCAAAGATTTTCTTTAACTATCATAAATCAAAAAGCAGTAACATGTGATTTACTGCTTTTATACTCTGCATAAATAAATTTACTGCATTTTTTTTATAGTTTTCATAATCTATTTGTATTATTTTTTCATTTATCGATATTGAAATTCACATAAATAGCACCAAAGTAAATCTCTTCACCATCTAATAATTCAATTCAATAATTATTCAATTACATTTAATAATTACATTCAACAAAAAAAATTAAAACAGCATGTTTTCCCATAGGTGTTAAGTTGTATGTACAATATTTTTCAAAATTATTCTTTCAAAGCAAAAGTAATAATTTACAATGATAAATATTTATTCATAAAGAACAGAAAAATATATCACTTTTTAACAGTTCAAAATATTTGAATGTTGCAGAGTTCTAAAATGTCAGAGATACCATTTATATAAATAATCGATAGCAGCAGCCCTAATTTACTCCTCTATGGCATCCATACATATATATTTTGAATGCTTTTGTTATATACTGACCTGATGGTAGTGAAGAACCTGCCTGGTTCTACTCCATGATTCTTGTCTGCATTCCCAGTCAGAAAGTCTGACCCAGTCATGATCCTTCAGGGCAATCTTCAACATAGCAATTCTTTGCGTAGATGATTCTAAATCTTTCTTGCCATAAGCATCATGCACTGGCGACACTACACCTCCTACAATTTCATGGCTACCCATCCGATGAAGATGATCTCTTGCTATCTCTAAAAAGACAAATGTAGTTCATGTCTCAGGGGTTTTGAGATCAGAAAAAATAATAGGATGAAATTTGGCATGGTGATAGCTAGCAGTACTAGGAATGAAAAGCAATCCTCACCACACGTGGAATAATTGACGTTCTAAAAATGTTATCATATAAACGTAGTTGTAGTAGTAGTATCATCCTTGTTTGAATAATTTTTATCTCGTATTTGCTTATCTAAGTATTCCCATAGATTTTCAATGGGGTTTATATCAGGAGACTTTGGAGGCTATTTGAGAACTGGTATTTCTTTGCGAGATTTGAAGTGTGTCTTAGGTCATTATCTAGATGGAAGATTGATCTTAAGGGCATATTGTCTTCCATATAGGGTAACATATGACATGGTTTGATATGTCTTTGTATACAAACTTATCCATAATGCCATCTACTCTATGTAAAGGTCCCATCCCAAACCCCGAAAAGCACCCCCAAACCATAACAGACCTGCCTCCATGTTTGACAGTGGGCAAGGTGTACTTGGGGTTCAATCTTTGTCCACTAGGACATCTAACGTAATGAACACCATCTGATCCATACATATTGATCCTGGATTCGTCACTGAAACATACCCTCTTCCAGTCACAGATGCTCCAATCAAGATGCAACCGTGCAAATGGTAATCGGTCCTTACGGTTTTTCCTCAGATTAGTGGCTTCTTACTCAATTTATTTTTGTACTTATAGTTTTTATAGAAACATTGACAATTCCTTTTGTCTCGATTTAGGCTTTTATTTGTCTTGGGGTTTTAAACACATCTTTGGACGAAATTACTTTTATTAATCTAACTGATCTAGCATTTAGTTTTCAAGGTCGACCACCTCTCTTAGAGGCTTCCAAGATACCTTTTTGTTTATATTTGTTCAATATTGCCCAAACTGCTTTACGCTTCAAATTTTTGGCAATGTCGACTTGAAGTTGACCATCTTTGTACAAATCAATGATCTTAAGTTTTCACATTGAAAGAAATTTCTGGACCACGCGGCATGGTCTTAAAATCACTCAACTTATTTCACAATTCTTGATGAACACAAACTAATCATCTTCTGACATGAAACTGTACTAAACTAATGTGGAAAAGAATTTGTCTACATATTTTTGTCCCTCACAAGAAAGTGCTTATATTCAGACTTGTATTGTGTTCATTGCAGATGTAGAAAAAAGGAATTTAGTTTTTCTACTAATAACGCATTTGTTTATGGATCAATGAAGTATGAATTCGTTTTCTAAAGTTATTTAGGTAAATATTCATATTTGTCTATATACTTTTGTCGATTACTGTATACCTAAATATATTATGAGACACTGCTAAATATCTACCCAACATATGACTGCGTATATGGTTACAGATCTTTTCAATTTTGAAAGCAGCACCAAGAAATTGATATGTATTTTAAATAATGCACCGTATAAGCATTCTGAAGATTATAATGATACAACATAATTTCATATTACCAAACATCCTCAGGTGCATGTTTGTTATTGGATTGAAAGATCCACATGCCAGCAAAATAACTTTTTGTGGCCCCATAATGTCGCCGTATATAAAACCACTAGACCTAAAAATTGAAAATGAATTTTATAATTCACATCGGAGCAGTGAGTTTACTTTTGTAAATGTCAAATAACCATCAAATTGACAAATAATCAGCTGTCACTGACAGCCTGTCAGCTGACAAACGTCCTCAAGACTTCAAGACACGACGTGCATGACATTATTTTCCTCAAAAACATGAGATCTCGTCAAAATAATGGAACACTGGCATCACCGCCTGCGCAGTCTGTGCCTCCTACGAGCTGTCAGGCAGGCAAGCAAAAGCAAAAAGCGGTGGTAGAGAAATGTACAAACTGGACAAAGTGAAGAGATTAGAATACCGTAATATTGAACTGTTTTTATGTATTTGCGAGCATTCCAAATGATAAAAAACCAAGACTATTATTCAAATTTTCTAGTGCAAATGTTATAGTGACTTTGAAAGTGTACAGTGAGTGTGCTTAGACTAATAACAAAATGAAAAACAGATCGCACTCCTCGAATAACCCTATTCATCAGGGGTGTGGCTCAAACAGCCAAATAAAAATCCATGTGAGCCCTACGACGGGGGGAGATTTTCATTTAAGCGTAGAACCCAATACGACCGTGGAGAATCTCAAGAAGATCGTTTCAAAAAGACTCAAAGTGCCCAGAGATAGGATCTGTTTACTCTTCAGAGATAAGTGGGTTGCCAAAGTACAGTTACATTTTTATTTCCTCAATTTTGTTATGTTTGTAGGCAACTTCAAGAGGGAAATCTGGTGCAACATGGAATTTCAGAAGGGTCCAGGATAACTTTGTTGCCTAATGTGGAGACTGGTCTCATTGTGAGTAAATTTTAGAACTTTGCATACATTACATAGTTATGATATAATGACTACAATATGGGTCCAGTATCAATGGCTTGGGCCACCATTTAACTAATTATCCTCATTTATCTTTATTAATGGCAGATCATAATATTAAAAAACATCATATTTGCATTGTCATAAAAAAATTTGATGTTATTAAAAAAATAAGCAAACAAAGCATTTATGCAATAACTATTACACAAAGCAAAATATTTATGATTTATTTGTAAAACAGCATGCTGTCACAAAATGATTGCCTGCACCCATTTGGGGAATTTATGAATATGGCTTTTGAGTTTTGAGTGTCAGCTAAGAAAAATAGCTTATGTTTTCATGTTCCTTATGTCACAAGGCTTTATGATACTATACGAGCCCCTTCCCACTTCAGTTGGCCCAACTATCGAAGTCTTAGTTTTTTTCTTATATCAATCACAAATAATAAAAATGTAGCAGGGTGTTATAGGTTTAAAATATTAACAATCAATATTTTGATAATCTATAGTAGAAAACACCAACTTTATCACTCTCTAATCAAATTTGCAGCAAAAAAAAAACACGTGGCAATTACAGCATATCAACCTATTTTCATTTCAATGCAAAATAAGTCTATAACGCATAGGAGGCTGTGTGAAAAATAAAAGCCATGACAATTGTTTTTATTAATCACAGCTGTCAGAATATGTTTAAAATAATTTTGGGTAGTTAAGGTTTTCAAAATGGTTAGAGGAAAGGTTATTAGTGAGAAAATTTGGTTACTGATAATTAAATTTTTTAATTCTGGGAAATCAAACTCAGAAATTGCAACTTTGTTAGACTTATCGCGGTACAGTGTGAGAAATATTGTTAGAAAATATAACGTAATTGGTTCAGTTAATATTAAGCCACGATATGTGAAAAAAAGTAATATCACAAATGACGACTGAAGAGCATTAAGAAGAATAATCATGAAAAACAGCTGTGCCAATTATTTACATTTAAGTGCTCTGTGGAGTGATGCTGTTGGAGGGAGAACTGGGATTTAAAAAGCCACTATTAACTCCACTGCAAAAGAAAAATCGGCTTAGATGGGCTAAAGAACATAGACAAAGGACACCTCAACAATGGTGTGCAATACAATGGAGTGATGAGGCCCGATTCGAAGTTTGTGTTGGTGACAGTCACAGTAGAGTTATTCGCAAAAAGAATGAAGCATTCCATGTTGACTGTCTGAAGAGAAAAGTGAATTTTCCAGCATCCATTATGGTCTGGGACAGTATGTCATCAAAAGGAGTAGGAAAACTTCATTTTATTGATGGAAATGTGGATACAAACAAATATTTGGCAATTTTAGAAGAATCGCTTTCACCAGTGATGGAAGAATTTTTGACATCCGGCCAGGATTTTGTGTTTCAGCAAGATGGTGCAGCATGCCATACCTTAAAAAAGGCTATAAAATGGATGGAAAAAAATAATGTACCACTTTTGAAATGGGGTTCTAGCAGTCCAGATCTGTCACCTATTGAAACTTTGTGGCACGAGATGAAAAAGGTTCAAGAAATATGGAATTGTTTTTACACCAAATTTTTGCCAAAACTTGGTTAACACTATGCCCCAAAGAATTTCAGCCGTAATAAAAATTAAGGTGATGTTACCCAATGGTAATCTTTCAATTGCTGCTTTGTTAACATCGCGCATTAATTTGCACATTGTTTATTTGCTCAGATGTTCTATTAGTTATAGGTCTAAGTGATTTCAAATATGTATTTTTTACGACTAGAGTATCTAAAATGTTTTTGAGAAAATAAATTGTTTTAGAAGTCAATAGTTTCGTCATGTTTAGTTTATAAAGGCATATTTTGGTACAAATCTTGAAGTGGGAAGCGGCTCATATAATATTTGACAGATATTGTGATATTTTGATTTTGATGGCTTTTATAGATACCAAAGCAGAATGTGTGGCTAGGCGTTAAATTATGAAAAAAATACTTTAAACATGATAGACTTAAGTACCATTAGCTAAATAAATTCAACAGTGCTTCATTAAAAATAACGATTCTTCAGTTCTATCAGTCTAGAAACAAGAGAATCATAGACATTGAGCCCTTACAGGCAAAAGAAATGACAGAGTAGAAGAAGGAGAACAGTAGAGAAAACAGTTCACTTAAAAAGTGTCAAAAAAGTGATACTAGGATGCTGAAAAAACTTACATGACCTCAAAAAAAGTTGAGTTACATTATATTGTATTGTGAGTCATGACTTTTGTATTCAAGAATCATTATTTTTTACATGGTTGCATTGAAATTCACAAACATATAATAATAAAATCTTTATTTCAAAATAACAGTGCATCATTACAATGTATTACACACTGTTAGGTGAAATATACGTCACAGTGTCATCGAGACAGGAAAAACAAAGAGGCAAAACATAATAGAGATTTTACATTTCAAAATATTCTTGAAGGTCATATGGTTCTAAGTGCATTAACAATTGATAAATACTCTTTTTATATTCTTTTATACCTGCCAACCTTTTAATTTCTTGTGGTAACATATATTTTAGTGCAGCTGTAATGGACATTTTTTTCTGTAACTGTGAGATGATGGACTGGATACACAAGATTTATATTTCTATTTCTCGTGTTATAGTCACTTCGTGGGTTACCGATAAAATTGTCGATATTTTTAAATGTAAAAATTAGAATCTTTTGAACATATATTGCGGCCACAGTTAAAATTTTATTACTGTTAAATTTTCCTCTGCAAGTCTCTAGAGGAAATTTTTAGGATGCACTTCAGCACTTGCTTTTGCACTAGAAATGCATTGTTTCTAGATGTTCTATATGTTTAGCCCAGGAAAGTGCTTGGTCAATATGAACTCCCAAGAATTTTCCACAGTCTGTCAGAGGAACTTCTATTCTTTCTGCTACGGTGATGTTTGTAGCTTCGATTTTTTTTTCATAACTTAAAAACAATCGCATTTGTTTTTGAGGTATTTAGAGATAATCCATTACGAGCAAACCACAAAAACGCTTTCTCGCAGAGGCTCAAAGTATTTTCAGCTAAATGGTTGAAATCTTGGCCAGAGACTAGTACACTAGTGTCATCAGAGTACTGGATCGTGCTTACATTATTTGGGCTTGTAATACTAGCACACAGATCATTCACAAAAATCATAAAGATGAGAGGTTCTAAGATGCTACCTTGTGGAATACCTCTTTCTACCCTTAACTGTAATGAAACGGCTGATATTTTATTCTTTGTAATGGAAACTCTTTGCTTACGATCTGTCAGACAGGACTTAATCGAGTTGCAAGCACTTCCCCGTATCTCGTATGCCTCGAGTTTATTCAATAGTAGAGAATGATCCACGCAGTCATAAGCTTTGGAGAGATCAAAAACCAGACCCAGCGATATCATATTATTTTCAAGGCATTCTATGATGTTGTGGCTGAAAGAGTAGATCGCCATGTTGATTTCCCTTTTACAAACCCATGTGACTCTGCAATTAAGTTGTTACATATCATATGATTCATAATTCTTGATTACATCACTAACTCATAAAGCTTTGCAAAACAAGAAAGTAAACATATTGGCCTATAATTTAGCAAGTCACTAGGATCTCCTTTTTTATATATAGGTATAATTATAGTTTATTTAAGTTTTTCAGGGAAAATACTGTACTTAAGTGAGTTGTTTATTATGTGAACCAAAGGTTCCAGAATTACTACTAAGCAATATTTTAAAATACTAGCTGGAATGCCATCATCACCACTACTCATTTTATTTTTAAGTTTTTTGCCCAGTTCTGCTAGTTCAAGAGCAGTAACATATTCTAGTGGCATACATTCTTGCATGGTCTAAAAAGTCAGAAGAGTTATATGTTGGTGCCTGTGGTAATAATTACATCATTAATACAGTATTCATTGAAAGCATTTGCTATAATTTTGACCTTTTATTTCCTTTACTATACTCCACACACATTTTCATTTATTATCTGACTCTTGTATACGTCTTTGATATGACTTATATCGGGCATTAGTTAACATGACTTATATCGGGCATTAGTTAACAATAGATTGTACTCTCTTCTGACTTTGTTATAGCATGGTTTATAGGAATTGTCACTGTTGCTTATAACATATAGAACATTCAGTCAGTCCCTACATTCCTTAATATTATTATCCGTTTCCTGAGAATGATTTGGGTTAGGGAGCCTTTTTGTCACTTTTACTGTTTTCATGGGAAACGATTGGTCCAAAAAAAAAGATTGAAATTATACTACTAAAATAGTTCCATTGTTTGTTTACATCATTCTGAGGAATTTGAAGTAATTTTTGCCATTTTACAAATCTGAGGCTAGTTAAAAAAATTCTTTATTTTCTGAACTGATATACCAAGGTAGATACTGTAACCACAAGCAAAAGTGTATATGCTTACATTATGTGACCAACTGATGTGTTCCTGGTTTCAGTAGGCCAAATTGTGTAAATTTCAAACTATCATTTCTTGATTTGCCACACATTGAACAAGGTCAGATCATAAAATTATCACAGGAAAACATACAATTTGAATTGATATCTTAAATATAAATTATCTTAACATCAATCTTGCCCATTTTTTTGGGTATCCAAGCCATTGTTATTTTCTGATATCCACAAAAACTGACCCTCCTCCATTATAACTGCAATAAAATGAAAAAATAGCAGATGGAGAATAACAATAATACCAACAAAAATTGCCATTAGTTGGCCAACTTTTTGATAAATTTTCACTTGATCCCCTTCACTCTACTGGGTGTCAAAGCCAGATGTGAGAAGGGGTTTTAATAAAAATTCAGAGTTTGGCATGACTTTTATGTGGGTCTTTTGCCACCTCAGAGAAAAGTAATACTGGACAAGATAAACTGCTAAATTCTGAGTGTTTTAAAACAAACCTGGTTCAAAAAAGTTGATATTTGTAGGAATGACATGCGATTAACTGAATATGTCAGTTCTTTAAAAAAAAATTTAATGCTGAAAATCTCAAAGACTTAAATAAAACAAAATCTAGTGGGCCAGTTTTTTTTTGCAATTTTGGTACACCCTGTATATAAAAATGCTATAATTTGTGTTTTTGTTACAGCAATGTTTATTACACAAAAGCTAACTCATATTGTCATTTAATTCTAAACTTTGCATTGTTTTTTTATATTTCATGACTGAACAAATAAATCTGAATGTTTAACCTCCTGCACCACTGGATGAGGAAGTATTGTTAGCACGAAAATAAGATATCGTTTTTGGATGTTATATGACGTTTCCATCACAAAAACCCATGTCACACATTTCCATTGGTCTGTCTGCCTGTCTGGTGATCCTTTGACCGACTATAACTTCGGAAGTACCGCTCAGATTTTGATGACATTTTCACTATACCAAGGACGAAAAAGCTTTATAGCTTTTGAAAATCGGCCCAGTGGCGGCGGCGTTGGGGGCAAAAACATGGTGACGCCTTTCAGATATACTTGATATGACGAGCTGATTCAGAGTCGAACTGGTAGATATCCTTGACATAGTAGCGGTACTTCTCAAGTTATAGGCGGACAGCCAGACAGACCGATGGAAACCAGTTAGTTCAGTTGAAACCATACAGTATTTCTGAATACATGACTGCTTACTTCATTTTAACTTTTATGGGTATGACATTAGTTCCACATCTGTTTGATTTGTTTATTTATTTATTTATCAACGAGCAACTGCCCAATTAAAGTACAGTATGGAAAATCTAATGTAAACCTAACCCTACTTTGACTTAGATATTTAACACTTAAAACAATAACACTTTACAATCCTTTTCATTTCTAAATTGAAACGAATTTAATTAAAATTTAAATATATGGGGAAATCAAATATTAAATATTACAGACAGGAAGCTAATTGAATTTTGAATGTCTTCTGAAAAAGTCCAATTTATTAGAATACTGATTTGCTAACCTTGAAGATCTAGACAGGAAGGAATTACTAGCATAATTAGTATGAAATGATCTCGCATGGAATGGTTGATTCAGTCTTGTTTGTCGAGAAGGCACATGGAGATTAATATTTTTCAATAGTTCTGGAGCAAAACTAAGAGAGTGCAAAATATTATAAAATAGTGACAGGTCCCTCTGATCCTGTCTTACCTGAAGGATTGATATATTGAAAGAGCTTTCAATGACGGAATAGGTAATGTCTTCAACCATAATGTTTTGTTTGAATGAAATGAATCTTAAGAATTTATGTTGCACTCTCTCAATTGCCTGAATATGAACATTATAGTTGGGTGACCAAACACAAGAACAATACTCCAAATGGGGCCTCACCAAAGAACAAAACAACGTTTTAAATGACAGAATATTATGAAAATGCTTAGCACATCTTTTTATAAATCCCAACAGTTGAAGAGATTTAGAAACAATCATATTTATATGGGTCAAGAATTACCCCTAAATCCCTAACTTGGGATACACTCATTAGAGGACAACCTTTCATGGTATAAGTATGAAAATGACATTTTTCCACATTGAGTTCCATTCTATTCATTTGACACCAGAGACTTAATGAGTTCAAATCAATTTGGATATTTGATCAATCATTATATTTGATTTTTAAGAATAATTTCAAAGCTGCTGCAAACATTAGAAAAATAACAGACTTAAAACAGTATATAATATCATTCACATGTATATTGAAAAGAAGGGGACCCAGATGAGAACCTTGAGGTACACCAGATGGCACATTAATCTCATTTGATTGAAAGCTTTGTATACGCACTATTTGTTTTCCGTCAGTGAAGCAAGACTTCAGCCATGATAAAAGATCCCCGCAGATTCCTAGACAATGTAACTTATTAATCAAGATCTCATGGTTGACCTTATCGAATGCTTAGAAAAATCTGTATAAACTATGTGAACAGAATAACCTTCCTCCAAGGATTCCAAAACATAGTTTGTGAGTGTTAAAAGATTTAACTCTGTGGAGTGTTTTGAAAGAAATCCAAACTGTTGGCTTATAAAACTACTTTGTAAATTTGCGGATAAAAATTCACACACTAGGCTCTCAAATATCATTCCAATGCAACTCAGTTTACTGATACGTCTATAATTTTTGACTTGTGAAGGATCTCCAGATTTCAGTATTGGAGTAATGAAGCTTGTTTTCCAACATTCCGGAAAAGTTCCACTTTTCAACGAAAGATTAAAAATATAAAATAGAGGTCTAGAAATCAGAAAGCTACAATGCTTAATCAATAACAGGGGTACAACATCAGGTCCAGGTCCTTTACTAGCGTCTAATTTGGACAGTTTTTCATAGATGGCTGAGATTGGAATTTCATAGATAAACAAATTGATGACTCCATAAGAAAGATTACTATTCTGAACAGTACTATTCTCTACACTGTAAGTTTTAGAGAGAGAGCTTGTTCATATGTATTATGTATTTGTGACCCTAGATTTGCAATAAATATTATTTTTTATAATTATTATTGCCATTTTTCATTATGCAGGCTCAACGACCTGAGATAGGCATAATGCAAGCTTTAGAATCATTGAATGACACACAAGTAACAGAATTCCTATGTGGTAAGGCACCGCTAAACCTCAGCATGCGTTTAGGAGACCACATGATGTTAATTCAATTGCAACTCAGCACAGCAGCTGGGGCTGCTGCTGCAGCAGCTGTATCTTCATCAAATAGGTGAGCAGAAAATTATGTTTAATACAGAATTTAAAAATACTTTGCTAAATGGTTTGTATGAACAAGTCAAATGTAAAATATATTGATTTACATTGTGTATATTGGGGGATTTTTTAATGTTTTTATTTAGAAAAATTAAAAGCAGTATGGTAAATTACACTACTCAAAAAAATTAAATGACTTAGAAGAAATCTAAATTTTTCTGTAATTTTTGACAGTGAAAAATAGTCGTATCTATATTTTAACAAAACGGCGGAAAAAATTTAGGAGCAGCGGTCGTCATGCATTTCTAACAAATAACGCAGGAAAAATCTTTTGCAAAATTGCTGCCTTCTTTTTAGCCCAAAGGGTTAACAGACATTTTTTTCTCTTAGGCCATATTGATCAGATAGGTCTATTCAGCTTCAATATCCTGTTTTTAAAATCTCGACACAATCATTTGGCGCGTAGATATCCGACTTTGAATGAAAAAGGATCCTTTTCTCAACAACCACTGATATCTCAGTAACCAGTGATCATTTAGAGAATGTAAGGCTATTTCCGAAAACTGGAATAAATCTCCTGTAAGATTTGATTGCAATATTTGAGGAATTTTTCTTTGTTTCCTTAGTATTACTTTGTAAAATGTCAAAAAAAGTTAGTTTTGGAAAATCGAGCGGATCTAGAAAATTGTTTTTCAGGGATTTGTGGATCCGTCGGCATTTGCGTGACTGAAAGCAACCCACGTCGATGTCGTACATGTGTTAATTTTCCCAATTATTTTTTCTTTAAATTGAAGGTATTACAGATATCCGATAGTGACACCAAAACAAGATGAATATTTTTCCATTTTCGACTGTTGCTGGATGTTTTGGTACAAAAATTTTGCTCCTTTCATGTCCTTCAAATTTTGATCAATCAGCAAAAAATAAACCTAAAAACTAGAATCTTAAAGCTTTAAAATGCTAAGTCTAGTTACAATCATTTTCACCACCACTAAGCGGCGCCCATGAATATGGATTTAAGGGAACATTGAATAGTGTGTGTCTATTTGTATGATAGATTTAGAGAAACACATAGGATTCCTATGCAACAGGAAATTAAATTCATCAATCAATATTGAAAAAGCTTTATGTATACATGGACACCGGAAATTTGAACTATTCCTTGAAAGTGTTTACTAGTACAGTTGCAACAAAATATTTCCAATTAATTGGAGGGTCAAAAATAATAAGATTTTGTTAAAAGTTTCTGACATTTCACAGAGAAAAAGTCCTCAAATATATTACATATCGAGTGTTTCAAGGAACTTTTGTCTTTGATTCGAAAATTGACCAATTTTATTCATGTGATATTAAAAGTATGGAGTTGACAACCACAGGATAAGTTTCAGATGTTATAATATCATGCCAGATTTTTTTTCGAATGATGGTTTAAGAAGAGGATCAGTTGAGTGCCTGAATTAAAACACTTTTATATTGGTGATATTCCAAAAAAAAGATCCAGACTTTCATATCTTTTATTATTGAATCGCAGTTGCTAGGAGACAATTTGTTCCAAATGACCTCTCGTCTATACCTTTTCAAAGAATAGGTCGAATATCCTGTTATCTTGTATACTGTATCTTAGATGTTATACAACTTGGTGCAATTTTGCTTCTAAAACAAAATATAAATAGGATAAAGGGTGAAATAAATGAAAAAGTTGAATCAATTAAATATTTGGTTATATATTGATAATAAACTAAAGTTTATATAGTATAAATACATTATTTCAAATTTCCAAAAGACAAATTACTTTTCTAGGGCTTCTCATAGTTTTAGTACACATTCCAAAAAAATAGTTTATAATACAATTTTTGCATTTACTGTATTGTTCAACTATCTTGTTCACTGCCAATAAAGCTGTATTCTCAGAATTAAAAAGCTATGAGAATAATATTGCATAAAAACAAGTACACCAAAATAAAACCTATGTTACAAGAATTGCAGTGGTTGAATATAAAAATGTCACATATTTAATTCTTATTTTTATATTTCAAATAACAAATCATCTTTTCCACAAAAGAACATTACATAGAACTGAACAATCATTACCACAATTATTATATAATTTACAAAATTGCAATAGTGGTATAACAAGCAAATCAATATTTCAGAAAAGATTACTTGAATTTAATAAACTAAATAATCATATAGATACTTGTAATCTAAAGATGTTTAAAAGAAAATTGAAGGAACATTTCATGGATAGTGAAAATTCTTATATATACTAAGTGACATATAAATCCGAACACCCAGTTTAAATGGTTTTATTTTAATAAAATTTTGTATAAGTACTTAATGAAGCATAATAAGTAAATGATAAAAATTTCAAAATGATTGCACTGCTTTAAAGCCCTTTGACCTTTAATAATGTGTGGATGCACCCTACGCATTCTCCAACGCGCCTAGGCATGCTTCTGATGTCCTCCTGTGGTATCTCATTCCAGGCAACCACCAACTCCTCTCGAAGTGCTTCTAGAGTCTGAGGAGGACGTTGCAAATTGAGCAATCTCCTACCCATCATATCCCACACGTGCTAAATTGGGGATACGTCGGGAGATCTTGGTGGCCATGGTAACAATGTGACATCATTATCTTGTTGGAAAGATGGATCTGCCAGGGTGTCAAGATAGGGTAAAAGATGGGGTTCTAGAACTTCGTGGATATAACGCTGCGCATTCACGTTACCTCTGATGAAGATTAAAGGTGACCTGGAACCATAAGCTATAGCACCCCAAACCATAACTCCAACAGTGTGATGAACATGTCTTTCAACAAAAAACTGTGGATTCCTCCTTTCACCACGTCGCCTTCTAACCCTGGCACGACCATCGTGCATGCCTAAACAAAATCGAGACTCGTCACTAAAGACAATACTGTTCCATTCCTGATCCCAGAGTGACCGTTGTCTGCACCACTCAAGGCGATTACGTAGGTGTTCTCGAGTTAAAGGGAGGGCCCAGTGTGGCCGGTATGAAAACAAGCCAAAACTTCTCATTCGTCGGTAAACACTTCGCATGCCAATAGGTCTTCCGTGTTCTGCAAACCATTCATTTGTAATGGACCTGGTAGTGAAGAAACGGTCCCTTAAGGCCAATAATCTTAGGCGGCGATCTTCACGGTCTGTTGTTCTACGGCGGCGTCCAGTGCCCCTTGCTCTTTGCGTATGGCCTTCTCGAAGCCATGCCTGACAACACCTAACCACAGTGTCTACACTTCTTTGCACTCTAACTGCAATTGCCCGAAAAGAAAGTCCAGCTTCTCGAAGTCCCACTATACGGCCCCTATCAAACTCACTAAGTTGACGAAATCGTACAGGTCTCCGTACTCTAGGCATCGTAACCGATCGTAAAGGATGTCAAGAACTAAAATCCGCCAACGTTGATTCTTTACTGCGGCTGAAATATTCATTTTTAGAGCGTTAGTGAATTAAAAAAAAGCAGTATAAAAACCGGAATGTCCAACTGATAAGGCTGAAAATTTGTTCACTTGTTATTTACAGTAAGATAAATACATTCACCAACTTTTATTAAAATAAAACCATTTAAACTGGGTGTTCGGATTTATATGTCACTTAGTATATATATATATATATATATATATATATATATATATTTGTATGTTATGTAATTGTTGTAGTTTTTAAAAGAATTGAATTGTAACAATCACGCTAAATAAATCTTAAGCAAACAAACAAAATATACTTAATTACATCTTAAGACTAACAAACTGTAATTCAGGTCTGATTACAAAATTCCTATATACCTTTATGTTAGTGCATGGTTGAATAATGTCTCAAAAAGATTTTTGGATGAAGTAAATTTAGTTTGTTTGATGTGTTCTAAGTTTCATATAAATGTCATCTGACACAAAACTCATCATACTGGTGCATAATCTCAGAGCCACAGTATGGAATACCTGAAAGTTTATTCTGCTTCGTTTTGATCATTAAAATTAATTCCCATGTCTCCTAGGTATGACATCAACTACGTAGTCGTGCCATAAGTTCTGTCCCATGATAATCACATGATAAAAATGAAACAAGATAAGATATATTTATATGAAAGATATTATTTATTCGACAACATTTTTAGAATTCATAATCAAACAGTTTTATTCAAAATGTCCCCCCTTGGCCTTCACACACTGCTTCAATCTCGCGGGCCACTCATCTATCACTGCACGCACAGCTTCCAAAGGAATAGCTGCCGCTGATCGGATCAAATCCGCTTTCAGGGACTCGATATTACGGTGGGCTTTGGAGCAGGCCAACTGCTCTAGCAGGTCCCACAACTTGTAGTCTAAAGGATTGAGGTCCGGACTCCCTGAGGGCCAATCTTCCGCAGCAATGAACTCTGGCACATTGCTTTCCAGCCAGCGCTGCGTACTCTTAGCCTTGTGAGCGGGGGCGGAATCCTGCTGGTAGACCCAGTGTTGGTTGGCAAACAATGTACCACTTAAAGGCTTGACGATAGGATCCAGTATGTCGCTCTGATAGTTTGCCGCTTTTGTTTTCACGCCCTGTTTACAGAAATGGAGCTGAGTGACCCCTTCGTAGGACACCCCCCACCAAACCATGACTGACGCAGGGTGGTGGCCTCTCTCAACTCTCGGAATGATCTCCGAAGCTTCCTGTGAACTCCTTGCATACACTTTGTCATTTTGTCGGTTGAATTTTTCTTCTATGGTGAAGATTTTCTCATCCGTGAACAAAATCTTTCGGAATCCCCCAGCTGCGTACCTCTCCAAGAGCTTCTTGGATCGTGTCGCCCTGATGTGTCGCAAGGTGGCCGTAAGTCGCTGGCCCGTACGTCTCCGGTAAGCCCCTAGCCCTAGGTCTTGTTTAATGATGCGCGACATCGTCCGGACAGGAATCTTCATTTCCCTGGATAGGATCTTCTGCTTCCGGAGTGGATTCCTTTGAATCCTGGCTTTTACGGCTTTGATGGCTGCTGGAGTCCTTACTTGACGAGGTCTTCCGCTTCTTGGCCTGTCATCAACAGAGGACGTCTCATTGTACCGCTGAATGGTCCTAGACACAAATTTACGCGATATTTGAAGGCCGCGTAAGAGTTCAAAAATCTGACTAGCACTGTGATTACACTTATGTAAAGCTATCACTGCAATACGGTTCTCTGCCTTGCCCCACTCCATCGTTATGCTTCGAGAGATCAATACAAACTGAGGTATATGTAATTACCCGAAAAGCGCTTAATCAACTGACACCACAATGTAAACAATCGGACAAGTATTAACAGGTCTACACTTGTTTGAAAACGAGGGACAGAACTTATGGCATGACTATGTATATCACAATATCAACTCCACTCCAACAATTTAAATTATATAGCCATTTATCAAATAATTGTTCACTCTGCTCTCTATACTGTAGTATAGTAAAAAATGCAACTAAGATCAATATGATTCAGAGCTTTTCCATAAAATTACCTACTTTATTCCTTTCTTGTGACATTTATGCACTGGCTGTTAATAAGCAATGTTTCAATGTCAATGCTTTATGCGATTTGTCACAATTCTAGTATCGTCATATTGAACTGTTAAACCAAATAATAATCATTAGTACATTTTGTAGATAGTAATGACTAATATTGTAATAAGTAGGCCATCAACATCGACCCAGCACACTGCATCAGCATCTGGGCCTTCTCAAAGTATTCAACAACAATCTACGAGTACAGGTGTGTCTTCTAGTACTGTCACTAATCCACCCAGTTTGCTTCAAGCTAGCAGAAATTTACAACATACCCTTAGGAGGCTAAGTGCCGATGTATTCTCGGGAAGAGAGCGAGGTAAGCATAAACGTATTTTATATCAAATTGTTGTTTATTTTTACACGGGCAATATGTATTTTTGGAATAAGGGTGAAGGTGTAGAGTTTAGGAATAAACTCGTATTTATGTTTGTATGTTTTTTGTCAACTAGCGGGTCGACCTCGACTCGTGAAGTAAATGGTGTTTGGTTCGCAGCCCCAGTTATCACAGTTAGCATATCGACGCAGAAAAAGAACACAAAGGAAAATTTATTCGTCAGCCTTACTAAAAAGTGGGCCAGAGAGTTCTTCTCTCGATGGGATGTACCGTTAACGGTGAATTAATAGACTTTCTTTGGCTAAATTAGCAACAATTTTTAGTTTAGTTCCCTCATCTACGTCGTTGTCAAACAAAGACAAGACTGAGACCTCATCTGTCAAATACCATAAATGTTATCAGAACTTTTGTAAAGCTGCTTTTGAAATGGTTTGTCAACTCTTTCGTAAGCCTTCATTGCCTTGAAAAAGCATAAATCCTGGTCAGGTGCTTTTACCGCTAAAGTGCATTGCAATCCCTGTTTCACGTATGTTGTCACAATGAACATACAAACATGTATATCTAACAGAGCTTCCTTATCCTTATTAGAAAATTCGGGTTGGGAACTTAGTAACGCTATTTTTAATGAACCGGTTTCTCTGGCCATCCATCGAGCTTGATGCATGACGCCTGGTGGGTCGACTCTTGAATTTTTTCTCTGTATTTCCGCTAAGGAATATTATTTGAAAGTTCTATTAATTCTCCATAGTCGTCTCTAGCAACTTCGTTGGTCAATTCATGCAGCTTGTCAGTCTCTGAAATATTCAGGCATTATAGCTTTTTAGTATTTTTATTTTGTTTTATTTATTTATTTAATAACCATAACATCCAACAAAGACCATATAAAAAAATTATAAATACACATAAATATATAACACAACGATATAATTCATCTTCATCAAGGACCTCCTGATGACAGAAAGATGCACCTAGATGGTTCAAACCACCTGTATGTGCTTTCATCATCCGGACTTACAAATGAAAAGAAAATGCTATTTATTGGATTATAAAATACAATTAAAAAAAACAATAATCAACCTCAATAACCCGAACAATAATTCAATCATACTATGATACAAAAAATCATTAGAAAAACCTTTCAAATTGTGCAGTATTCTCAAAAATATATTCTCTGCAGCTGGTGCTAAATGTTTTAATATTTTTCAACTTTTTCAAGTGTTCTGGCAGAATGTTATATATCTTTGGTCCTATATACGTTATGTATCGTAAGTTTAGGTTATTGTTATTCTTGGGAATTTCTATTTGCCTGCCCACATTTGCACGAGTACAGTAGTTATGACTTACTTGTTTCTGTAGTTTTTCATTTCTATAAATAAAAGTAGATACTGTCATCACGTACAAGGATCTAATATTACACACATCTTTTGTAAAAAGTTTATTAGTGGGGAATCTTTTATCTTAAAAATAATTTTAATAACATATTTCTGAATAATAATGAGTTTATGTAGAGCATTATTATACAATCCCCCCTCCATACTAATATCCCATATTTAATTATAGATTCAACAATTTATAAACTGTTATTAAATTTTTTTATCGAGAAAGTCACGCAGTAGATAAAATTTATGGATTAATTTTCTAACTCTACTCGATACATAATCAACATGCGGCTGCCACTTTAAATGTTGGTCAATAATGATTCCAAGGTATTTAGTTTGAGACACTTCCTGAACAGAATAATTATCATCCAACATAATAGTGCTGTAATTTGGTCTGTTTTTATTGGTCAACGAAAACGCAATATATACTAAGTGACATATAAATCCCAACACCCAGTTTAAATGGTTTTATTTTAATAAAATTTTGTATAAGTACTTAATGAAGCATAATAAGTAAATGATAAAAATTTCAAAATGATTGCACTGCTTTAAAGCCCTTTGACCTTTAATATTGTGTGGATGCACCCTGATGTGCTACGCATTCTCCAACGCGCCTAGGCATGCTTCTGATCAGGTGGTCAATGTCCTCCTGTGGTATCTCATTCCAGGCAACCACCAACTCCTCTCGAAGTGCTTCTAGAGTCTGAGGAGGACGTTGCAAATTGAGCAATCTCCTACCCATCATATCCCACACGTGCTCAATTGGGGATAAGTCGGGAGATCTTGGTGGCCATGGTAACAATGTGACATCATTATGTTGAAAGAAGTCTATTGTGACTCTTGCAACATGTGGTCGGGCATTATCTTGTTGGAAAGTTGGATCTGCCAGGGTGTCATTTTCATGAAATTTTTCAATTAAGAGCAGCACAGCTTCGTCGTCCCGTAATGGGAATGATTTTTCAAAATTCGATTATACAGTTTTATATTGCCTCTCGATATTCCCTTTTTTAGCAACAGATGTATTACATAACAAACATACATTTTTACCTTTAACTTCTCTAAAGAAATATTGTTCTTCCCATTCCAAATGGAAATGGTATGTCTTCATCTTACTACTGCTCATAATGTTTTTAATTGCAGGCCAACTCTAACCCAACCGCTGGACTTTGTGCCGTTCAATTTTAAACTGAGCGCATTGTCGCCGCGTATTTATTCCGTTCATAGTAATCGAGATCGTTCCCGAACAGATCGCTCACCGCAGTGTTGCCGCTGCTTGTGTTTATTATGAGCATTTACAAAATTCACGGAAGCGTCTATGATTTTTACATCTTTTTAAAATATGTTGTGAGCCACCATAACTTTGCGAGCTACGGTTTGAAAAAATATAGTAAAATGTTTTTGCTTTAATAGGACAAATGTTAACTTAAAAAAAAAGTGTCAACTAGCCTATTATTTTCAGGTCGTAGGGAAAGCGTATACTCAGGAACATTTAGTGGTGCTCTGAACCCAGCCTTGCAAGATCCTAAAGGTCGACCTAGGAGAGATGTCGCAACCATAGTCCACATCTTAAATGACCTCTTGTGTTCAGTGCCAGAATTGAGGAGGGTAGCTACCACTAGGCGGTCCGCGACATCAACTGTCGATGAAAGCGGCGCACATAGTTTAAGGGACGAACAAAAAGTAGGAGAGGAGATGGAGTCCGATATTGTAACTAATGCTTCAACGTCTACTGCCACCCCAGTTGGAGGAACCGATAGCTGTGAAGATCAAAACTCGAGGACGAGAGGAAAGGTATGGCTCGTGTATCATTGTTGCAACAAAATA
Source organism: Acanthoscelides obtectus (assembly GCA_963669975.1). Classification (NCBI taxonomy): domain Eukaryota; kingdom Metazoa; phylum Arthropoda; class Insecta; order Coleoptera; family Chrysomelidae; genus Acanthoscelides; species Acanthoscelides obtectus. Next base: position 2,639,016 of record CAVLJG010000009.1, on the reverse strand, counting down.
ATTTCGTCTACATGACCCCACGCGATTTTATAAAGTGTATTACTCTCTCGAGAGAGAAATTGGAAGGCTGACAATGCTTTTGGTATGAGATATACAACAAAACGCAATAACATTTGCTACGTCTTTTATTCTGTTTTATGTAATTAGCGCAGCAGTTGGAGATGCATTTTGTATAAACAGGAGACAGAACAAAAGCCTAGCAGCAGATAATTAGAACAAACAACATACGGGGTGGCCCAGCGAAAAGGTCGCACCCTTTTTTATGACCCTCATTGTATATTTCTAGGGCGTCGCCTTTTCATCTATAAATAATACAGAATCATGGTTGTTATCTTTTAATCAAAATGTTTAATAAGAGTCTTGTGAACATTGCTTAAAACAATGAAGGTGTTTTAAACCAATTTGTTTTAAACTGTTTAAAACATGTATTAAACACTGTTTTCACGTATGTGGGTTATTCATTTTAGTTATATTTTTTTAAGTACGATTAAAATTGATTTTATTTTGCAATTCGAAACTTAAAGGTCCATAGGTTAAAACACATAGGTACTATTTTTTATTACTTAATCAAACATGAAACTAGGGAATTAATACTAGTGGAAAAAAATATGTTTCTTAACGAACCAGTGAACCTAATAAACTGAATTGAACTCTAATACTAGTACACTACAAGCAGCAGAATAATCATATAATATGACTATGTATTTACTTACTTGTATAATAACATTAAATAAGTTACTTAACAAATTTCTCTTGAAATCTACACCTAATTGACAACCGATATATCATTTTTTTCAATTTTCTCAGGTGTTTATGATTGTTTTGAATTTGGTTCTATCATATACAAGGTGGGTTTATGATACTTGCTTCCGATTGGCCAATTTTTGATCCTGTTTACTAAAACTGTCTAATTGGTCATAGGTTTTGATCTCAGGATCAAGTGAAGAAATATGTTTTTATAACTAAAGCAGGTGATTTATAGAATTTCTCTATTTAACATAGGGATTAGAGGCCCTTTTTACACAACTCGTATATTTTTTCTCTAGTTCGACAGATGTTTTAGAAGAAATCTACTATAATCATTTGATCCATTACTACAAAGACGCCTTCCCATTAGTCCATTTTGATCCCGCGGAACAATAGTAAAATCTGGCATTACAATTTTGAATGTTTAAAATCTTCTTTCACATTTTTTGTAAAACGGATGAAGGCGTAAAATAAACTCCGAAACTCTGGCAATTTGTTTAGTTAGTCATTTTTTAACACCTATTGATTAATCCCAAGAAACCGAATAAATTGAGCATTCAGTTTTCATACATTTACGATGTCAGTTAAATGTTAAATTTCGTGTATACAGTAATGGACAAAAGTATATAGACTAATATGAATATTTACCTAAATACCTTTAGAAAACGAATTCATACTTCATTGCTCCATAAACAAATGCGTTATTAATAGAAAAACTAAATTCCTTGTTTTTACATTATCTGCAATAAACACAATACAAGTCTGAATATAAGCACTTTTTTATGAGGGACAAAAATATGTAGACAAATTCTTTTCAACATTAGTTTAGTACAGCTTCGTGTCAGAAGAGGATTAGTTTGTGTTCATCAAGTATTGTGGAATAAGTTGAGTGATTTTAAGACCATGCCTCGTGGTCCAGAAATTTCACCACGACCTCAACGGAAACAGAAAAGCGAATCACGCAGAACACGTAACGTTCTAGAAGAAGGTATCTTGAGTGGCCTTGAAAACGATATGTTTTATAGGAAACCAACTAACGGAGAAAAACTACAGAGTTTTTTTGCTGATCGTCAACACCATACTGAATCGCTGAGAAAGAAAGATATAATACGAGTGAAATTATGCAATCAATAAACTATCAAATTTGCCAAAAGAAAATCATTGAAAAGGGTTTGGCCTAGGAACGGGCACTCTATTATCAATGAAGAGCAATTCAAATTACGGATAAGTTATAAACAGTAAAAAAAGTGATTACGTGATTATGGCACGTGACAGAACATACAGGGTGGCGCATCGAAAACGAAACAGATGCATTTACTGGCAGCTCAGTTTTTTTTTTGGAAAAACGCTCAGACCCGTCAATCTTCTTTTCGAGGGGGACACAAGTTTGGCAAAAAATCACGTTAACACGTGCACCCCCTGGGCGGGGGTGACACCAACCCTAAAATCTTAAATGGAAAGGGGGGTCGAGTGATACCTTATTTTAAAGGTATTTCAATTCCCTATATAATGATGTAAAATACATGAGCTTCAGTTCGGTAGTTTTAAAGATTTATTGATTTAAAGCTTAAAGTAGACTTTAATAGGTACATCAGATTAGTTTGTACTACTTTCAGCAGAAATTAGACTAAAAGAATTTACTTAATAAGTAAATGCTTTTCTTCACTACGCCCATGGTTTGTTTATCATTTTGTTGTTGAAAATAGCTATTGGAGCGTTTTTTTGTGGCAAAAAAGTTATTTCTTGAAGAAAGATAAGGAAATATCTCGTACTTATTTTAAATAGGAATTTAGTACATAGTTTGCGATTGATTTGTCCAAACTTTGTTGGTAAAATAACTTGTAACGCTTTATTACATAAATTAACCATGGTATATTCCACAGCAGAAAGAGTTGAAATTATCGAAATATTTTTCGGAAATAATCAGTGCGTTAATAGAACGGCAAGAAATATTCAATGAGCGACATGAGAACAGTAACGTGCATCGAAAATATGTTCTAGAACTTGTAGCTAAATTTCGGGAATCTGTGTCAGTCGAGAATAAAAAACGCAACATTGAAAATCCCATAAGGAACGAAGTAATAGGAGTGGGGGTTTTAGGGCAAGTTTATGTAGATCCTACGTTAAGTACCTGCAAATTGAAGACTATGTGTGGTGTTAGTCGACGTACTGTCCAACGGATTCTAAAGGCCCGTAGTTTTCATCAGTATAAAATTCACGTACAAGAACTTAATGAAGACGATTTTGATCGGCGATTACAATTTTGCGAAGATATGAGTGAACGAATTATAAACGATGAACATTTTCTATTCAACACTTGCTTTTCCGACGAATGTTCCTTTTTCTTAAATGGCGTAGTAAATCGTCATAACTGCCGATATTGGTCCGATTCTAATCCCAGAATTTATCATGAGGTTCATACACAGCAGCCATAAAAATTAAATGTTTGGGCTGATATTTTTGACGATCATTTAGTTGGTCCTTTTTTCTTACCTGGAAATTTGACCGGTGAAATGTATTTGGAATTACTGGAAGACGCCGTAGATCCTGCATTAACAGCCATAATTGAAAATCAGAATGATCGGCGGTACATTGCGAATAGGTTGATGTTCCAACAGGATGGTGCCCCACCACATTACGCATTACGTGTTCGACAATATTTAGATCAGACGTTTCCAGACCGATGGCTTGGTAGAAGAGGTGCCATTGAATGGCCCTCAAGATCGCCAGATTGATCACCTTTGGATTTCTCTATGTGGGGTCATTTAAAAAAGCCAACATCACTAGAAGACCTGCGACAAAGAATTGTGAATGAGTGCCTTCAAATTACTCCTCAAATATTGCAAAATGTGCGGCAACGTTTTGAGCAAAATCTTTATTATTGCTTGGAGAGTGGCCATTTTCAACATTTACTTGCCTAACGGGTCAGTTCATTCTATATTGTTAAATCACTTTTCTGCCAAATGTATTGATCCACTAATGATGATGTATTAGTTTTATTTAAGCTTTAAATCAATAAATCTTCAAAACTACTGAACTGAGTACATTAATTTTAGATCATTATAAAGGAAATTGAACGACCTTTAAAATAAGGTATCACTCGACCCCCCTTTCCATTTAAGATTTTGGGGGTGGTGTCACCCCCGCTTAGGGGGCTGCACGAGCTATCGTGATTTTTTGCCAAACTTGTGTCCCCCTCGAAAACAAAATCGACTGGTCTGAGTGTTTTTCCAAAAAAAAAAACTGAGCTGCCAGTAAATGCGTCTGTTTCGTTCTCGATGCGCCACCGTGTATATGCCAAAAATCATTAAAATCGGATAAATATACGTAGGTGTTTACCTTTAATGTTCACTCAGTATACTTTTGACAGGATAGTTAAATCAAGGGTTCAATTCTTTAACCAATGCTAGCTGTAAGTAATCGATCCTGATACTTTTATTTGATAGTGACTTTTTGTTGCAGCTTGAGCATCTGAGACTGGTGATGGGCGAACGTCGTGAGCGGCGTAGACAGCGCAAACAAAAACCATATTCACTACCTCAGAACAGTGACACTGCAGACACAGTGATCGCGTGAGACGATCCGTTCCCTCCTTTGTACATAGGTATTAGCTATTAATTATCTCGATAGTGTTGGTACACGCACAGTTTCATTTCGTTCGGAAAAAGACAGAGCTAGGAATAAAGGAAAATTATGGACCGTTCGTTCATTGAGTTTACAAATTGTATAGTTTTTACAAACCTACTTCACTTTTATATGAACCGATTTCCGATAAATCTCCACAGGATGTTGCCATCGCACATCATATCATCATAGTCATGTTTAATGCGTCGCTTCCTAAATGTTCTGGGTGATTAAAAGATATTGGCCGAAGGTATGCCCTAAAATAAATTGAACAGTCTTGATAGTTGGGACTTTCCTTTTCAGAAACAACTATGCTAATGTGTGGTAAAAAGATAAATGAAAAACAAGAGGAAAGCTTAGCTCTGTCACTTGTAAGTATAGCAGACGCTCGATAATGTAAACTAATTTAATCCAAGTGTGGTTCACATTATCGAAATGTTTACATTAGCGTGATTTATATAATATTTGATTTATTAAAAGAAACGTTTAATACATACTATTTATAACAAAATAAACAAATATTCTAACAGCGATAAGTATTTTTTTAATTAGAAGAAAAATAATTAACTATTTTTGTCTGCGTAAATTTGCGCTTAGCATTGTCTTCCAATGCCTGCGCCCGTAATTTACGAAGAACTAAAATATCCGTGTATTAAACTTCTTTTCTTTCAGCCCAATCTAAAGCTTGGTTAAAAACTTGTATAGCTTGCGCGTCAGTCACTACACTTCTGACTTCAATGGGATCGTTCTCATCATCCTCACTGTCCATATCCTCCTCCTTATCAGCATCATTCGTCTGTTTATCTTCGTCCCATAAATTAATATCAACAGGAGTACAAACAATGTTGGTATTCACTGTTTTCAATAAATCAACAACATCCAATGACACACTAATAACATTATCATTATTGGATCGCAAACGTTCTCTAATTACGCTTAAGGGGACATCGTCTTCATCATCTTCATTATTGGTACAAAAGAGATTGTTCCAACATTTTTGAATAGTTTGCTGGTTAAGTTCATTCCAGGTCATATGTAAATCTAAAACAGCTTCTCGTAATGTTACTTTTTTTAAAGCCTCAGATAAGTTTTTAGGATTCTTTGATAAGACAGACGAAAGTAAAAACTTCCTATAGTATAGTTTGGTGAGTCTTATTATATTCTGGTCCATCGGTTGAATTAACGATGTTACGTTGGGCGGCATGTACATGACGAAAATTGACCCATCCCTGCTCCTCAGTTGTTGCTCGGGAGGATGACTTGGTGCATTATCCAATAGTAACAACGCTTTTATTGGAAGCTTCTGTTGTTTTAGGAAACCTTTTACCTACAAATTGAAATCACATCTTCAAATTATGAATAGAGCATTTTTTGTGATAATTGATTGTCATACCTGAGGGACAAAGCACCTGTGGAACCATTTCAGGAATATACTGCTAGTCATCCAAGCGGTTTTTGAACAGGGATATTAACATTTTTAAATGGGCGTGGATTTTTTGCTTTCCCAATTACCAGTGGCTTTATTTTGTGTGAACCATTAGCATTAGTGCAGGCTAGAAACGTTATTCGTTGTTTCTCCGGCTTTCTTTCCGGGGCAGATTTTTCAAATGATGCAGCATAGGTTTTCTCTGGTAAAATTTTCCAATAAAGGCCACTTTCATCTGCGTTGTAAATTTGTTCCATTCTTAAATCTAGCTCGGTAATTGTTTTCATCAATTTTTCTTTGAATGGTTGCACTAATTGTGGTTGTGCTGATAATTTTTCACCAGATATAGACAGCAGTCGAATTCCATATCTTGTTTTGAATCGTTGTAGCCAGCCATCACTAGCTACGAAATTTTCAGTTTCTTTCAGTTTTTCATTTAACAGTCTCGCTCTCTGTTTAAGTACTTCGCAACTCACTGGGACATGATTTTCCCGTTGTTTTAAAAACCACTTATACAGGGAATTTTCCATTTTAGGTGCCTTCGCATTTTTTAAAGTTTTTCTTTTTCCCGGACCTCCAAATGTATTGCACGTTCTTTGTAAAATTTGAGTTTTCATACGCTTAATTTTACAGATTGTTGCTTTCGATACTCCATATTTTTTGGTAGCTGTGTCACTCCCGCACCTAGTGCAACTTCGTTTATGATTTTCACTTTCTCACTCAACTTTAAACACTTTCTTTTATAGGATGTGGATGCCATAGTCGTAAAATATATTAACGCGTGCAATGTATTCACTTAACTTCAAAAATGAAATACATACGTACGTATAAACGTATCCTAAACGAGCATACGACTGACCGAGTTTGTCGTATTTTATCGCAGAGGTGAATCCCCTACACTCTACATCATAAATCGGGGACTCCCCAACGCCCGACATAAATCATCGAGGCTTCAGCATTTTACCGTCGCGCTGTTTCCGTGCGCCGAGAGTTGTTTACGTTATCGAGCGTACACATTGTTTACGTTATCGCGCGTTCCGTTTGATCCTATAGAACGAAGTTTGTGTTTACATTAGCACAAGTTTTCATTATCCCGTGTTTACGTTATCGAGCGTCTGCTGTATTGTTCAAAGGTGTCTGCGATAGATTCAAAGTTGCATGCACATTAGCGGACAAAAGTTTGGAAACATTCTTAGTATTTTTTTATTCCTTATTATTAAGGACTATTTTTTTCTCATATAGTTTGCTTACAGTCTTGAGGATACAAATGACAATTTGTGTTTGCTGTGGTACTACAGACTAGCATTAAACCTTCATATTATTTTATGACCAAAAATGAGACGACAAAAGTATGGAAACGTATTTTTTATTACAAAATTTAATACAATAACTCTACAAAATAATTTAAAAATTACTGTTTAGCTAATATTTGATAGCATAGCCTTTAGCATTCAACACTGCCTGACATCCGCTGCTCATAGAAGGCACCGATTTTTTACAGACGACAGTTGGGATATTTTGACAAATATTTTTTACATAATCGAATAAATCGTTCCTATTTTTAAAAGTTTTTCTTGTCAGTTGTCTTTTAAGAAGCTCCCAGGTTTAGGTCCGGGGATTGCGATTGCGAAGGCCATCTAAGAACATTAACATTTTTTAGTGTTAACCAGTCCTTTACGAATTTTGAGGTATGCTTGGGGTCATTATCTTGCTGAAATGTCCATCGTAAAGGCATTTCTTCTTCAGCAAAAGGGAGCATGTGTTTACTAAGAATATATTTGTAAAGTTTTTGATCCAATTTCCCAACAATTCTAACAATTGGACCCGTTCCAGAACTATAAAAACAGCCCCAAACCGTTATGTTGCCCCCACCGTGCTCAACTGTTGGCAACTGATACTTTTTGTGAAACCTTTTTCGTATTGGACGTCTCACATACGCCGTACCATCAGATCCAAAAAAGTTAAATTTGCTTTCATCGCTCCATGAAACTGTATTCCATTGTTTTTCTGTCCAAGTTGCACTGGACGCTTACCATAACATTTTCCGCACGCAATATCGGAGTATCGCAGAACGAATAAATATAGCAAAATTGAAATGTTTCCATACTTTTGTAGTTACAAAAACTGTGGTATTTAAAAAACGCGTGTTTTTAATTTCCGAGAATTTGAATATTGATAAGATAAGCCTTGTATTAGTACGGGAGCCAAATGTAGACTTTAATATTCATATTATCTGTTCCTTCACAATTTTAATTTAGGTATATGAAATAGTTCATAATAATGTTAATATTTTTGTTTCCAAACTTTTGTCCGCTACTGTATGTACTCGACGTATGCAGCCGATTGTTAAATTCGTACACGTAATTCGTCAACCGTGTTCACCTAAGTTTTATACACTAAACATTTAATTTCAACCCAAACAAAAAAATAAGTCGCCAAGGATATTTAAAAACGATCTGCATGCACACGCGAAGCCTCGGTAGCATTTCGAAGACCCTCGCCTTAAATTAGAATAATATGAGCAACGCCGATATCGTTGAATGAGTGTGCCACTTTTGTAGAACCGATGTGTAAAGGTTTTTTTACCAACGCGACCAGCGTCTCGATTGAGTACTGATGCGCATCGTATGTGTTCATGTTTGATCTGAGCGAGGTGCGGGACCGGATTAGGTATTGCTTAGAATTGATTTATTTTGCGGAGCGTAACATCTTGCAAATCTTAAGACTTTGGTGTATGTAGAAAAACTGCTCATTTTTCCAAGTTCTATGTGCCGTACGAAAGTCTCAACTTTAAGAAGACCCTGTATAAATATGAGTCCTAGAATGGTCCTTAGCAATATAGAGGCTATTGAAGTTTCAGCCAAAATTGAAAAAAAAAACGAGGTGGATAACGGTATGAACTTGCTGCTTACACGCAGTACCAACAGCACCGCAGTGGCGGAGAAACATGGACAGTTTGAAAAATACATAACGGAATTAAAAAATATTTTCCATGACACTGACTTTTCTGAAAAATCTATGAGATTTTTAGATAAAATATTTAATTTTACATTATCGTCTCTTGAGAAATTTTGGTGAGGCTTTTTGGAGAAGAATTGGTTTAATTATTTAGGGTATAATTCATATTAAAACCTTGAATCCATTCTACTTTGCATCCTTTGCTGAAGTTGGGGATGTTTAACATTGAATTGTATGTGATTCTATTCCACCATAGCATTATTTGATAAACATGTTTTTGCCTTACCAATATCATCAGTGGCAGTGGCGTAGACATTTTCAACAGCCTCTATCTTCGTAATGGGACTTTTTAGGACAAATTCAGACAAAGCAATGCCGGAAATCCGCTCCTGACCAGTCTTTTTTTACATAGGTCGGACAGTCTCATCGACTGAAAAGTATTTTTGATTCATTTTTTAAACTTTGCACCAAGAACTAGCAATATTCTTGGCCCATAACGTGGCTCTACGCGGCGATTTAATTTCGAGTGGAGCGGGTGTCACACAGTCAGTATTTACTGTGATCCATCATTTTTTATCATGTAATTTGATATTTGTTGACTGCGAAGGTTACATGGAAATCCACTGACATGGAATGATCGGTAAATACTAATGGTACGGACCAAAGCAAATATTGATCGTGTGACGTTCGCATTTAAGCTTTTTGTGGCAATTGTTTAGTTGGTGGATGAACGGTCCTTAATTTATGAATGCATCTCGGTTCATGGTAAAACCAATTGTACATGTTGCATGTTATTTGGGGCTCAAGTCATGTCCTTAATATTTTTAAGTAAAAGATATATATATATAGGTGAAAAATTAAAGCTTCCGCCTTTTGTTGGGTACTTCGACAAAATTTAAGCAACGAGTACTCTTTATACTTTTTTAATTCTCTCTAGCTTTCAATGGACTTTGCCATCATCATCAGGAGAGTAGTATGTGAGGAAGTTGCTAATTGTTGTTTACGTATAGGATGAGGGAAACGTCCAGTAACATGGTGAGAGCTGGATAGATGATACAATGGTCAAAATTATATAAAATATGACAAGAACAAGTTAAAAACAGATTAAAAATTATTTACAAAACTTGATCATGATGGCAAAGTCCATTGAAAGCTAGAGAGAATTAAAAAAGTATAAAGAGTCCTCTTTGCTTAAATTTTGTCGAAGTACCCAACAAAAGGCGGAAGCTTTAATTTTTCACCTAACTGGTCTAGACGACAATGACCACGTCTCAAGTTATATATATATATATATATATATATATATTCAGAGCAAGCCTGCTAAACCCTTAATTTTTTGCTAATTTTTACTACCCTTTCAATGCGAGTAAAGAAATTTACGATTTGGCCTATTTGACAATTTTCAGTTCTATGGAAACTCCTTTAAAATGTGTTTCTTCAATAAATAGTTTTTTGTATCTGTACATAATCCAATCATTTATAATATAATTGCTCTTTTTAATATCGAATATTAACTATTTCATTATTATTTTTACAAGGTCTTTAGCAATGTAAACAGAACAAAGAAAAAAATGAACAAGCGTTTTCTGTTTCTTAAATCGATTTTATTTGATTCAAAATAGTCTCCTTCAGAGTTACTGCAGCGATTTGCACGGACCAAAAGATGTTGGAATGCCCTTGAAAATGGTCGTCGACGCCTTTTGGATGCATACCGCTGTTCCTTTATGGCCAAATGTAGTTTACCGAACAGAAAATAGTCACGCGGTGCCATATCAGGAGAATATGGGTACTGGTTGATGGTTAAGATTCCATTTTTACCAAAAAATTGGACACGCGACAGCAAACGCGTCATAACACCAAGATAAAACACAGCATTAACCGTTTGGCCCGGTGGAACGAATTCTTAATGAATAATTCCCTTCGAATCATAGAAACAAATCAATATTGTCTTCACTTTGGACTTTTCCAAACGGCTTTTTTTCGGATTTGATTCGCTTGGGTGCTTCCATTTGGCACTTTGTCGCGTGGTTTCGGGATCGTATTGAAAACACCACGTATCGTCATCAGTCACAATGTTGTACAGAAAGACTTTGTCTTTTTTGCCTCGCTAACGATGTTTCTCAATTGTTGAAATCGAAACAATTTTTGGTCATCCGTGAGCTTATGTGGAACAAACCGTGAACATACCTTTCTCATGCCCAAATTCTTGTTCAAAATGGGATGGATTGAATCTTTAGAGATATTTAATTCCATTCCTCTGTATCTCAATGGGAGATTTTCGATCATTTTTTATAAATTCACGCACTTTTTCAAAGTTTTCTGGCTTAATCACTAATTTAGGAACATGTTCGTCGTCTCCCAGCGGCTCACGACCCTCTTTGAACCGTGTAAACCACTCTTGGACTACGAGATAAACAATCATCACCATTCACTTGCATCAACATCTGATGCGTTTCGGTAACAGTTTAACACAGAACTTAATATTGTTTCTTTGTTCGATGCTCATTTTTCGACCGATGCTAAAAAGGCACTGTCTCTTTGAGCGCGATAACTCCGCGTGAAGTGGTTTGATTGTGATGAAATTTTGTCAGCTCATCAATCAAATATGTACCTATCCAACTCTAGTCTCCGATAATAGATGGCGCTACTTGTATCGGATATCTTTCAAAAGTCCTGTTTACTTTGCGACAGACCTTGCATAATATTTGTCCATTTTAATTTTATTTGTACTGTGCACACTTTTCAGTGGCATCGTTTTAATATTAGCAATGTTTAACCATGAACCTTTAAGTGCAGCTATAGTTTCTTTTAAGAAACATGGCATAGTTTGACGAGATGGAACGTAATACAATGTATAGGTGGATATTATGATAATTTAGGTAGTATTTGACTTCCTTGTATTCATGTAAGTATATTGTTTTCATTACTTTATGACAGTCGTTATATTAAGTCCATTATAAACTCCGAACACGTGAAATAATTGGATCTGTGATTATATTTTGTTTTGTTGATAGTTAAAAGATTGCGAGTGTAACATATATATAATAGAGATTTTGAGTTTGTATCAGACGTCACGAGTGCAATAAGTCACTGAAATTTGGTTTCCAATCTTTACTTTTTCTGAAACGCCCAACTTATAATTTGATCGCCACTTCTACGGCCCCTTCCACCTTTGTTTTATTGCTAACGAACGTATCTTTCTCCTATTCGTCAATATTTGTCGGAGTGCTCCATTATGTCTTTGCTCTTTTTTTTTATACTCCAACTACCACGAAGGCCTAAGCACCCATTGGGTACCGTGGGGCTATAGGGGGATACATGGGAAAGGGGGAACGCCACACGGACTCTGGCGAGGGAACACGTGTGCATGCAACATGCCCACATTCTGGCTCCGCCTACGAGATCCGCCGGATGGTACCTCCGCGTTCGACAGTCAGAGACCGTCTACCACCTACGGACAATCACAACATCCATAGCCAGGAAAAAAATTTCTCCTGGGACGGGACTCGAACCCGCACAGCGCACGGCGACTGATCAGGAGACCGAAGAGTCTACTACTGCGGCCACCGCTGCTGCCTCTTGGTTAATCTTGAAATTTTGTAGACCATAGAAGAGAAAGTGCCAATTTAAGGGATGTCTTGGCGATGTCAAGTAATATTTCAATTGAACTAGAATATTTTTGAATCTGAATTTTGGTTGAATATACAATGACACGATTTTTTTTTATGTTCAGTGCCTTTGAACTTGCTCGGGTGTTTAGTCTACTAACTCATGCACCAAAAGATGGTTGGATTAAATTTAAATTTGTCATATTAACGAAGACGGATTAAAAACTAAAGTGCATTTCTGACAACTTACGATATTTTTATTTAATATTAACCTAAAATACATTTTTTTTAACTAAGAAAGAATATCTTGTCGACTGATTACTGCCTCATTAAATCTTGACATAGTGTCAGCTATGTCATGCTTCGCAGTCATTTGGTGTAAAACTATTCCAAATTTCTTGGAGACGATTTCGCAATTCTGGAACGGTTTTTGCTGGATTCGATCGGAGCTTTTTCATCATGATATGCCACAAGGTTTCAATCGGCGATAGATCTGGACTACTCGATGTCTATTTTAAAACTGAAATATTGTTTTCTAACATCCAATCTTTTACGTTTTTTAGCCGTATGGCAAAAGGCACGATCTCGTTATCTTGTTGGATGATACATTCAATATTGTTTAAACGCATTTGTTCAGTCTGGGGTATTAAGTTATTTTGAAGCACATTAATTTACTTAAATAATTGAAACTTACTTTGTAAGTTTTAAATCCCAGCTTTTTGTCAGCTCTGTGGCACGATGCTCTTAAAAACTTTTTTGTGATTGCCTGATTCCATAATATTTTCAATTCGTTATAGCACGCCAATCTTACTTCATAATTCGTTTTAAGACTCTTAAGTTGGTATTGGAACGACGCGGGTGACTTCCAGTTCTGGGTTTTTGAGCCACACATCCCGTTGTTTTGTACAATTTGATATTATTTCTAACTGTATACCTCGATTTGTTAACACTGCCAGCGCGTTGGGAAGCATTTTGGCTTTTTAAATGCAAGTGAATTTGTCAGAAACAGCTTTAATTGTTAACAACAACACTACTGCATTAAAAGTTGGTTTAAACGTCAAAATGTGCTTCTTAACAACGTATAAGGTTATCATTTTGATATACAAAGCCTACCTTTATTTTATCAAAGCGAGAAACACACCATTCAACTTAAGTTGTCTCCATCATGTATTTTGCTATACCCAAATCATTTTGCAAAGAAGACAATTTCGAAAAAAATGCTTTGAAATAGCCGCGTCGAATTTGTTATATTTCCAAAAACATTTAAAGAAACCAAACTTATTATATTTGAAATAAAGTTTTAATTAGCCCTCAAATAAATTCACAAATATCATGTTTTGGGACGTTGGGCCGGCTTCACTGAGACAGGGGTAGTAGGCTAGTTGACAATTTTTTAAGTAGCTCTTAAATAGTTAATATTTCTTCTATTAGACCAAAAAAATAATTCTATATTTTTCAGACCTAAAATACCGTAACATATTAGAAATATATTTTTCTTAAACAGGCGTAAACGCTGTCCGCCATGTTTGGCTCATATTGTGCTTTTACGTCATAACATTTGTAAACAGCAGCATAACCTCTCAAAGTTTTAAACATATAAACATTACTAATTATGTCATATATGAGAGGCGCTTGCCTGCGGTGTTGCCACATTTAGGGAAATGAAAAAGTGGAAAATATATAAGGTAATGGACAAAAGTATATAGACAAATTAATATTGTGCTGTATTTCTTTTTTAACTTGTTTTATTAATACACCAACCTGTATACATAATTCGTTATAGCATAATACTCACTGATACATAAATAAATTCATTAGACTCCCTTCAATAAAAAATTAGTTGAAAAAAACTGGAACTGTGAAGGACAAAAATATATAGACAAAGCAAAACAATTATAGAAAAAAGAAACAAAGTTCACTGAATTATGGAAAACCAACCATGTTTGTGTTAATATTTTGTACCATAACCATTATTATCAATCACCGCCTGGCATCATCTCCGCATAGATTGTAGAAGTTTCTTGATATAAGATTCATCAATCTGTCTCCACTTTTGCTCTAAAGCGGCAAAAAGTTCATCCTTGTTTGAATAATTTTTATCTCGTATTTGCTTATCTAAGTATTCCCATAGATTTTCAATGGGGTTTATATCGGGAGACTGGGAAGGCCATTTGGAAACTGGTATTTTTTCATCCAGAAACAATGTCTTTGCGAGATTTGAAGTGTGCTTCGGGTCATTATCTTGCTGGAAGATTGATCTTAAGCGCATATTGTCTTCCATATAGGGTAACATGACTTGCTTTAGTATGTCTATGTATACAAACTTATCCATAATGCCATCTATTCTATGTAAAGGTCCCATCCCAAACCCCGAAAAGCACCCCCAAACCATAACAGACCCGCCTCCATGTTTGACAGTGGGCAAAGAGTACTTGGAGTTCAATCTTTGTCCACTAGGACGTCTAACGTAATGAACACCATATGATCCAAACATATTGAACTTGGATTCGTCACTGAAACATACCCTCTTCCAGTCACAGATGCTCCAATCAAGATGCAACCGTGCAAAGAAGCTTCCAAGATACCTTTTTGTTTATATTTGTTCAATATTGCCCAAACTGCTTCACGCTTCAGCTTCAAATTTTTGGCAATGACGACTTGACGTTGACCATCTTTGTATAACTCAACGATCTTAGTTTTCACATCGAAATAAATTTCTGGACCACGCGTCATGGTCTTAAAATCACTCAACTTATTCCACAATACTTCTGTCACGAAACTGTACTAAACTAATGTTGAAAAGAATGTGTCTACATATTTTTGTCCCTCATAAAAAAGTGCTTATATTCAGACTTGTATTGTGTTCATTGCAGATAATGTAAAAACAAGGAATTTAGTTTTTCTACTAATTGTTTATGGAGCAATGAAGTATGAATTCGTTTTCTAAAGGTATTTAGGTAAATATTCATATTTGTCTATATACTTTTGTCCATTACTGTATGTACATTTATATTAATCAATGAAACACAAAAAGGAAAAACTGAATCAAACAACAATAGCAAAATAAAAAGCGGTCCTTAATAAGTATAAAACAAAAAATAACAGTAGTAAGCTAACACACAATAAATTGTAAATAATTATAAAATACAAAAAATAAAAACAGTGGTAAAGCAAAAAAAACAATACCATGTAATTATAAAAAACAAAAAATAAACAGTAAAATGAAAAAAAATTCCATGTAATAATAAAAAAATGCTTTATATTTTACTGTTTGTTATTTGTTTTTTATAATGACATGGAATAGTTTTTTTTGTTTTACTACTAAGTATTGACAATTTATTGTTTTTTAGCTTACTATCGTTATATTTTGTTTTATACTTATTAAGAATCGCCTTTTATTTTGCTACTGTTGTTTGTTTCAGTTTTTCGTTTTTGTGTTTCATTAAGTAATATATGAGGAGCAAAAATTCAAAAGGAATAATATCCATTTTTGTATATTAAGAGAAAACCGAAGATTTCTGCCAACTCTAAAAAAAATGCGAGCGCTGGATTTTCTCTTCACAAACTCAAATGTTATGATCAGTTAAGTAAAAAACTATTTACAATGGAAATACTAATTTTAGCTTAGAGCTGTTATTGTTAAAAACAATTGGATAATGATCTTTTTGGTGCAAGCATGTGGATAAAAACCTATTTGAACAAAATATAATGGGATATTATCCCATTTGAATCTAACTAAGTAGAACTACTTGGAATAAGAATAATGATCATTGTTTGATTCAAAAATGTATTACAAAAATCACAGAAATGTATGTCATATGGCTACTCCACCATCCTCTTCGTTGCAGTCACAATCGAAGCCATCATCCGAATCGGATTCAGGTATTGTTGTACCCACATTGCACTCTGCCAAAAAGTCTTTAAAGAAAGCCAGCCGCTCATCATGTTGCCAATTTTCATCGTACAGGAATAACAATGTTTTCAGATTTTTCAACTTATCTTCTTTTACTTTATTCTTTAATTCCTTTTTATTTAATTTAATTGCTTTTAAATGTCTCCCTCTTTTTGCAATTGATTCAAATTGTTTCGACGTATCATCAATCCTAAAGTTTAGTTCCATTTTAACTTTCACGACACCTTTATTGTCCTTATTAAAAATGATCCGTTTCATGTCCTTTATTCCAACTAACTTTTTTAGGTCTTTATCCAATGCCTTGTAGTCTTCAATAAACCAATCTTGGCCAAGAATTTTAACCGTACCAAATTCACTAAAAATTTCTCTGTATTCTTGGTCATTCATGATAACTTCAAAGGTCCTAAGACGTTTCTCTAATCTTCCGAACACCCTATCTGCTGGTAAAAATGAGTGACCTCTAACTGGGAAAGTGATTCTAATTTCTTGGAGGGAAGTAGGTGCTGCAGTCGTAAACCAAACGGCCAATGCGTACATTACATACGAATTCTTGTTTTGGCCTGCACAACCATCCGAAAACAATCTTAAGACTTGGCAATCTGGCAAGACATTCGAAGTGAGAAAATTAATCAAAGCAGAAGCTACTTCATTGGCCCCTCTCTTACCTTGGGTTTCGTTCCATGTATAAAAAAATGGTTGTTTGGTGCCGTAATCAGTGATGCAAATATTATAAAATGACAGCTGTCGTAAGTAATAAGCCTCTCCTATGGGCAACTTTGGAATATTTTGCACCTGTTGCATATCGAAACAAAAAACTTGACTATTTGGTTCCTCCCGTTTCATTAAAATGTTGAACTGCTTGGCCCTCAATTTATGAATACGTAATTCCGTCATGACTTTCATTTTCTCAGCACCCTTGGAATCCGCAAGCTGCTTTTTTTTCCGGAAACAAAAACTGCAGACGTCAGATGCAGGGCGACCAAATCCAATATTAAAATTATTCCGGAAAATATTGTAGAAGAAACTTAATTTGACCTTCATATTGTCAGTTGTAGTCGAGTTGTACATTTTCCAGAGTCTGGTTATGTTTAGGTCTGCCGGTAGATACAGCCTTTTTGATTTCTTTCTATTATAGTGGCTCTCCCTTGCCTTCAGTTTTCCAATAAATTTAATTACACTGTCTCTCTTTAACTGATTTTTTGCTGAACGGTGGTCCCCTCCTCTATTTTCCTGGATATCTCTGCCTGACATGATATACCTAGTAATTGTATGCAGTCTCTTTAAAGAAATACTGAAGGAATTTACAAGCATTTTCTGACACACTCTGTATGTAGGACCGTTCATCGTATTCATCCTGTATTCTGCTGATAAGGCATGCTTCTGATCCCTACAGTTTGGTTTATATTTTTCGCGTCGCCTTCTAGGTATATGAACCTTACAAAAGTACGAAATTTGGCGGTCCTGTTTCACCTTGTCATTAGTATGGAAAACACGTTTTCTAGTTGCAATAATATCCCCTTCGGCAATTTTCATGCAATTATATGTAGGCCCATTGTGTGTACAAGGTCTCTCGAAGTTTTCGATATTTGGAAAATGATCCTGATATCTGAAATAATGAAACAAATACGTAAAGAGTATCCTAACCTCACTTTCGTAGCTTACCTTAAGCTCTTAGCTTTCTGTCGTTTACTTATAGTTCGCCCTCTCTTTCGACTACCCTCATTGCCCTCACTAACTAGGACTTCTTCAGAATCCATTATGTTAAGCATAAACAACGATTTGTACGCCTACGAGCTCATGAAACTACTTAGTAAACAATGCTCGGAGCAACGCGTGTATGGATAAAAACCTTTTTGGACCATTTTCGTACGTTTCATGCTATTCATACAGGATAAAGATCCATGTGAACCAAACGTAAATAAATCCCCCTTTGAAAATATAATTTTGAGGATAATATTCTTTTTGATTCAACATACGTATTTCGACAGCTAATTCACAAGGGATAAACATCACTTTGGAATGATACGAACGCTGCACTATAAAGATGTACATTCAATACACGTAACGCCATCTGTATCTCAAAATGAAATTTTTTGGATAATATCCCTTTTGAATTTTTGCTCCTCATATGTATTATAAATTTTCCACTTTTCGTATTTTTCCCTAAATGCGGAGCCCAGTCCGGCAACACCGCAGGCAAGCGCCTCTCATACATGACATATGCACAGACGTCAACGTCATATGGCCGATTGGCGGTGAAAATAATGGTAAAAATAACTGCTAAAAAACAGTGTTTGTCAATTTTCGGCAAACTTTTGCTTTTTGGAAACTTACGTCCAGGATTGTTTTTGTTTTCGATAAAACGAGAAATCCATAACTGTTTCCGTTGATTTGGGTTTTTTTAGAAACATTAATTACACAACGTCCAGGAGTGATACACGGATAACATTTCTTTGTTTACAATTTGTATGTTTTTACCATTTCACAATAAAAGTAAAAAATATTTTTTTTTTAATTGGACATACTCGCATATCCGTCTTGGTCTTTTAAACATTGAAGTCATTATATTTCGTGTTCCTAAGCCAAATACTGTAAGAAATAGACATTTATTCTATGAAATTAGATATGAGTCAAGTAGCCTATTGCAGCCCGTACACGAACGCTCGTATATTATATCATTTGACAATATTTCCTCTAGAACTATTATTTCATATCATATTCGATGAAAATAATCATCTTGGTATCTCCTTCCGGAATATATAAATGTCAGTGGGATATGTACATAGTACAGCGTCAAGCTTACGAGGGTGGTCCCAGAAGTACCCGACCCAACGAAGAAAACACAAAGATTTTGTAAAAAAAATCCCAGCGCTGTTCAATAAGTTATCCATTAACTGCCGACATCACTTCTTCATCGTTGGAAAATCTTTGACCACTGAGCCATTTTTTCAAGTTTGGAAACAGAAAATAATCCGAGGGAGCTAAATCTGGTGAATAGGGTGCATGAGGTAGCAATTCAAACTTTAATTCGTTAATTTTGGCCATTGTAATAACGGATTTGTGAGCTGGTGCACTGTCTTGATGAAACAACACTTTCTTCTTAACCAAATGCTGCCGTTTTTGCTTGATTTCATCGCTCAAACGTTGCAATAAGTTCGCATAGTACTCGCCGTTGACAGTTTTACCTTTTTCAAGATAGTCAATAGAAATTATCCCACGCGCATCCCAAAAAACCGACGCCATAACCTTGCCTGCAGATGAAACGGTCTTCGCCTTCTTTGGAGCCAATTGTACCTTTTGAGTCCAATGTTTTGATTGTTATTTTGTCTCGGGTGTGAAGTGATGGACCCATCTTTCATCCATGGTTATGAAACGACGCAAAAATTCTGCTTTGTTGCTGTGAAACTTCGCCAAACACTCAATTGAAACATCTTCACGACACTGTTTTTGCTCGATTGTGAGCAATCGCGGCACCCATCTTGCACACAGCTTTCTCTTCTCCAAATTTTCAGATAATATGCGATGAACCGCACTTTTTGAAATGCCTACTATGTCAGCTAGATCGCGCACTTTCAGTCGACGATCATTCAGTACCGCTTTGTGAATTTTCTTCGCCATTTCTGGAGTCGTCACCTCATTCGGTCGACCACTGCGATGCTCGTCTTGGCAGCTCATACGGCCTCGTTTAAACTCTGCTACCCAATATTTTACTGTTGTAAACGAAGGAGCAGACTCACCCAGAGTAGAATCCAGTTCAGCTTTTATGTTGGTTGAGCTGAGGCCTTTGAAATAAAAGTTTTGTGCCACATAACGATGACCAATTTTCTCCATTTTCACAAATTCACTGAAAACGTTCAGTAGTGATGGCTGCCAAACAAATTCTAACTTCAAACTTGACACATATGCTTTATAGGTTGCATACTTGCTAATACAATGATATTTTTCAAACAACTATCGCCATGTCTAGGCCAGGCCGGCTACTTCTGCGATCACCCTCGTATGTGACAGAAGTGCTGTACCGGCGTTTTCACTTTCTTCACCGCCCCTGATACTGATTCTGTGGAGATGTCCTTTTCCCGTAGGAAATAACACTCGTGTATAACTACAATTATATGCTGTGTTCCTTTCGTGACTGCCATAAGCCCTGGGATGCCTGAGCATTCTTCGATAAAATAGTTGTTGTCAGCATCTCGTATAACTGGTAGATGTAAAGATTGGATGCCAAATTTTTACACATCATTTATTTTTTAATTTAAGATTATACCTAAAAATCCATACGGTTTAAGTTACTGTTTTTTGTTTGTAAGTTGTGTTTGAGAATAATATTATATTACTGTAATATGTATTTATTTCATAGCCTTCCTCTGATTTTATATTTATACGTAAATGTGATGTCATCAGAAAATTGTTTTGACAGTTATTTTAGATAAAAAAAAATCAGTTGCGTTTAATAAAGTAATTTTTCAAAATACAATGTATCCTTCAAATCCAAACTTTTACATTTAGGCCAGAAAACAGGTAATTTTTTTCTACATTTTGCGTGACACTAAATTTGTTTGACGGTATCGTTCATGATAAGTAGAAGTCATCCTAGGACTGGAGTTCTTGCCGCCAGTTTAATCGGATATCTCGTAAACTACCGATAATGAGAACATTTTTTGGAGAGTCAAATTCTTGATCATTTTGCTTTTATGACAATTTGACGTGTATTCAGCAGTTAACGAGAAATTTTAGAGCAAGGGTGTAATGATATTTCCGCTTATAACGGCTAAACTAACAACCTAAGCATATGAAGACTACTATCATATTTAGTAGAGAATAAAATTGTCTACAAAAAGGGTCCAAGTATTTTTTTAGTAAAATTTGTGATTCTCGAATGACAACAGGCGAAAGTTGAAGAACCGTGGTATGATTTTTCTACGGCACACCATACACTGACACTCAAATTTGTCTGAAGAATTCTGCGCAGTTGATACTGTTATACTCGTATATTAATGTCTTAGGGACTTCCCTCATTTGTATCATCCATATGAAAAAACGACTGAAGGATTTTTGTCTCGTCTACGGAAATTTGATTTTTATTTTTTTTTATTCTGAAACAAATTTTGTTATTCCGATTTTTGAACTGCCTAAGGTTAGTAGAACTGGGAAAAGCTTCCTCTTGTAGATTGTTCCAACGTGAAGGTTCCTCCACAATTATTACGTGACGTAAGGTAGGAGATTTCCTGTGTCAGAAACCATACTGCCAGTCGCTAGTCAAGCAGTGACGTTCGAGGTGCTCCAGAAGCTCGTGATTTCTGAACCTCTCAATCACCTTACTTAAAACAGAAACCAGTGCTTTAGACCTGTAGTTGTAAGGGTCGGTCTTGGATCCCCTGGGATGGGTTAGACATGAGCAAATTTCCAGTTTTCTGGGAAGGTGCCGGGTTCGTAAGATATCTGGAAGAGACGCGAAGGAAATGGAGCAAGCTTTGCTGCACACATCTTCAATCCAGCGGCAGGAATCAAGTTCGGGCCAGAAGCTTTGTTGATGTCGAGAGACAAAAGCACTAGTCTTACGGTCTTATACTTGAATGTTACTTCCCGCATAGTGAAGGGAACCCTTTAAATAGACAGCACTCCGACATTGGGGGGGTTGTCTGTGGTCGACTTGGCAGCAGATATCTTGCCGAAGCCTTTGAGTCGGTTACAATCGTTCCACCCTGGCGCGTAACAGGTGGAAGGTTATTCTGTGAAAAGTTCCTTTCAAAAAAAAAGTCCGACTGCCATTGGGCTGCAACGTGTGAAAAAAATATTTTCATTAAAAGATGGGGGAGGGGGGATGTCTCGTAGATTACTCTCTACGGATGTTGTACATTCCAAGGCAAGGTTTCAACCTCCATGATCATAGACGAGCGATTTTGGTCAGTAACCATCTAGCGCTCATTGAGGAGTGTCGCCCTGCTTCGAGTAAGCCTCCTTCTTGGGTTTGACAGTAACGTAACCTATTGTAGAAGCCTGTGCGAGCATTTTCTGGTTTAACATTTTGGCAATGCGGAAGCTTACCGAGCTTCTGTGTCGCCGTTGCTACAAATTGAACTCAAGCCGTCAGACAAATTTGATATTCCCTGTATACACATATCGGCAAAAATTGATCGCCATTTGAAGCCCTCAAATCGCCACTTTGGCGAAAAATCGGCACATCTGGCAACCCTGAATCCCGGCAAGCAGATGCCACAAGGTGCCGGTAATACAGTTACCTCGATTTTGCCTGGAGAGGATGACCTTGACATTGCCGGTTCGCCCATAAGACGTTTCAGCCCCCTGTCACAAAACACATTACTGTTTAGTAGTCGATGGGTCGAATGAATGCGAATTTTGACAGCGCTGCATTGCCAAATTTCGCCTCCTGAGAGCTGTATAGTCAGTGTATATGTTTTGTGGTGTATAGTTCCATCATGGTTGACTGATTTTGAAGTATATTAATATGTGAATCATACACTTTAGAGCTCAAAAGTTGTATGACAAAGAAAATAAAAAATTAAAACGGAACAAGAATTCTGTTTTATATATACAGGGTGACTTTGAAGTTGAGTCATTAATTTTCAGATAATGATTGTAGAAGGAAGATAAACCAAAATATGTGTGCAAAAATAAAAAAAAAATTAAAAAAAAATGTTTACCTTGTTTTATAAAGTATCCTCCCGACAAGTATTTCAGTGCGGACCTGTATTTGATCGTGAGGTCCCCTGTGAGGTCTTAAGTCACCTGATTCACGAGCCCGTTGTACTACATTAACAAAGGCACGAGGGGTTGGTTGCACTCGATTGGGAAACCGATCCGCATAAACATGTGCCAGTTTTTATTTCGTTTGAGCCACGCAACAGACACTATTCACACGCGACTGACACTGACTGTATGTATAACCGAACTGAATGAAATAATTGTAAAAACATCGTTCCAAATTATTTCGCTTTTTTGTTTCCGATGCGATGAACCGATAAGGTGGATTATATCCGTTGTTGCCAAACACGAGCACATGATATTATTGAGACAGGGCGGTACTCAAACTTCCAAAGGGCTATAACTTTGTTACTTTAATTTTACCAGAAAAATGGTAAAGGAAAAAGACATTTCTTTTGATCAGATCTACTCACTGTTAAAATAAATGACTCAACTTCGAAGTCACCCTGTATATATATATATATATATTTATATTCTATTTACTATGTTGCTTTGGAAAATACTGTTTTTGTTCATTTATTGTGTTCGATTATTTATTGTTTATGTTTTTTCAGTTTTGTTTTAGTGACTGTTTTATTTTATTTGTTGTTTTTGATTATTTATTCCTTATGTTATTATTTACTCACTCATTTTAAGCAAGTATACCTTTTTATTTTCATTGTCATAAAACTTTTTAGCTCTAACGTGTATGATTCACATTACTAGCAAGACGTCAAGAATGTCATATGTCAAACAACATAATCAAGAAATTTATTTGTGTTCATTTACCTACTTGCATTTTGGCGAGATAATAATTATCATTTCTTGAAAAGCTATTTATATACAGGGTGTAAACGTTATGGTAGTCATTATTGAGATAGAGCATTTCCTTTTGGTGTGTCTGTTCCCAAAATTCTTTAAAAAAGTGCTTATTCTACAAAACGAACTATTAGACATACAGGGTGTAAACGTTATGGTAGTCATTATTGAAATGGGTAATAGGGGGGCTAAACAATTTCATATGACCCATGGTCCAAAAGTCAATAGATTTTTGTCTAAATGGCTTTATAGTTTACAACTTTGTGTTTTATATCGACCACAATCTTACTAATTTTTATAATCTAATCTAAAACGTTTTTAAATTGGGTAATTAAATAAATGGAATCATGTTTTTCTAAGTTAATCCAAAATTTGTAGTCAGTAAGTTTTATTAAGTTGAATATTTAAAACACACTTGACAACAGCCCGTCGGTCATCATCACTCTTATTGAACCGGCAATCGGTCGCAAACGGTAACAGTGGTTAGTTATCCTTTTGCATAATTTTGCGGCGTTGTCAGATTTATTTTACGTTAAAGTCGCTTTTCTCTAAAAAAATGCCGTTTTGACCCCCATTTTATATGAAACTTTTTGCTTCTGTTAACCCCCTATATCACCCATTTAAATAATGAACATCATAACGTTTACACCCTGTATAGTATTGATAAAACTCAATATTTTTCATAGCCCTTAAATCCTAATTGTCATAGCAACACGAATCCCATCAAAGGCATAGTACTCAAGTTGGCGTTAATAGTACCTGATTTTCGACAGAGTGTTGCCTCTGAATAATACTCTGTGCCTCTGATCGATAATCAATCTTCTGAGGTCTATTCTCCAAAGTCAGGGAGGTGAAACTCATATTGGCGTTGCCATTTTTACATACAAAAAAAAGCATTTATTCGTCAAGATAGCGCAAAATGTTAATAACACATGCTGTTATAAGATCTCCCATATCCCACTAAATTTCTATACAGGGTGACTTCGAAGTTGAGTCATTTATTTTAACAGTGAGTAGATCTGATCAAAAGAAATGTTTTTTTCCTTTACCATTTTTCTGGTAAAATTAAAGTAACAAAGTTATAGCCCTTTGGAAGTTTGAGTACCGCCCTGTCTCAATGTGCTCGTGTTTGGCGACAACGGATATAATCCGTCGTATCGGTTCATCGCATCGGAAACAAAAAAGCGAAAGAATTTGGAACGAATTATTTCATTCATTTGTATACAGTAAGTGTCAGTGAATAGTTGTATCTGTTGCGTGGCTCAAACGAAATAAAAAATGGCACATGTTTATGCGGATCGGTTTCCCAATCGAGTGCAACCAACCCCTCGTGCCTTTGTTAATGTAGTACAACGGGCTCGTGAATCAGGTGACTTAAGACCTCACAGGGGACCTCACGATCAAATACAGGTCCGCACTGAAATACTTGTCGGGAGGATACTTTATAAAACAAGGTAAAAATTTTTTTTTAATTTTTTTTTTATTTTTACACACATATTTTGGTTTATATTCCTTCTACAATCATTATCTGAAAATTAATGACTCAACTTCAAAGTCACCCTGTATATAAAAGTATAGCAATTTCAGATTTATATGTAGAGCTGGCAACGCTGCGAAATATTAATGCACAATCTGGCGACCATGTCTCACCATCAAAAAATGGCTGCTGACAACTATCAAGTCACCGTGTTGCCATTGAATAGCATGGAATTAAACCTTCTTCAGTGTATATGTTTTGTGGTCACGACGTCACTTGTTCTGTGTTGATATTTGAAGTTGAGGTATTACTGGAAAATGGTATTTTGGAAAAACAAATTTCCATATAAAAAGTGCCTCATCCAATATTTTTTTACTGCATAATTACACTGTACCATCACCGACTCTATTATCAGTTTTCAGTTGTCCATTGACACCCACAATGGATTTGGCGCTAGAGTTGGATCGTTCAGGCGTAGAGTTGTTTATGAAGCTCAGAAAGTTATGCAAAAGACTGATAGAAAGCAGTAACGACGTTGACGCTTTGTTGGAAATGGAACAGCTCTTGGGATATGCCCCAGACTCATTTTCCAAAATTATTCCGCAAACTGTGCTTCCGTCATTATACCCCATAATGAAGGGTATATCAGAGAAAAAAGATGCCATGAGTGAGAACGAGAGACGTATCGTAGTAAATATTTTGAATCTAGCATTGAAGAACTTCAAAATAGAGAAAGAGGGTATATTATTCAATTTTTACGGATTCCTACTGATGGAATGCTATGACCAAACTACTCATAGACTTAAAGAGATCAGTGAAGAATATAAATTATCTATTATGCAATGTATTATGGCAGTCTCGAGCAGTGTTTCAAATAATTTGTTGCCCTGCATATACAAAAGGAATTTGCCCCTAAAATGAGCATGGTTGTCTTCGTTGCCTTAGAACTGGCCAGAGCTGAAACAATGCTAGCATTAAGGATTGAAGCTATGAAATGCATAATGTCGGTTGCAAGGGTGCTAAAAGATGAAGAATTTGAGGATGTAAACATGCGCTTCCAGATATCTGAGGTAAGTAACCTTATTTATACCGAGACATATAAATCCGAACACCCAGTTTAAATGGTTTTATTTTAATAAAATTTTATTTATTTATTTATTTATTTATTTACAAATTTACGGGATAAACCCATTCGGTTACAGGTTGTAAAAGTACAATCTTAACCTAATAAAATTCACACACATCTTAAATAAAGAATCTAACATATGAACATAAAGTTTGACTATTTACTAAATTAAAATATTAAAATATTAAAACGTGCATAAAAATAGTTACAAACAAATACTAAAAAAAAAAAACTAAAAAAACTGAACAACTAAACAACACAGCAAACATCACCAGCAATTGAGACATTTTAAAACTTTAGCTAAGATTTCTATCTTTAAGGAACTTTTTGAGAGAGCATAGTGAAGTATTAAAAAGGTCTATATCACAGTCATTACAATTTCTCATTATCCTATCCATGCTACTATTCGAGCCATACAAAGTTCTATGCCGACAAGGTTCAAAGGATCTGCGTCCTCTTAAATGCCTAGGAGAAACATAAAAATTTAGCTTTAGAAGCAGGTCTGGGCAGTGGTAAACACAATGAATTAATTTATAAGCAAAAACAATATCTGCTGAATCTCTCCTGGCTCTTAGGGATCCAATCCTTAACTCCTTTTCAAGAGCATTATAGTCTAAATTCTCAATAGAAATGTGTTTTTTGTAAGCTATATATCGTAGAAATTTTCTCTGAACCCCGTCAAGCATGTCCTGATAAGTTACATAATATGGAGACCACACGCTGCTGCAATTTTCTAGATGAGATCGCACCAGTGAAGTATAGAGAGTTACTATAGCTCCAATGTTAGTAAATTCAGATGTATTTCTTTTTATGAAGCCTAACATTTTTAAAGCTTTATTTCTTATAACCTCTATGTTCTGATAAAATGTTACTTTGCTATCAAATATAACACCCAGGTCTTTAACAACATTCACATTTTGAAGTTGGGTATTATTTATGTGATAACTGCTGACTATATTATTGTTAGACTTTGAAAATTGAATGTATTTACATTTGTCTGTGTTAAGGATCATTCTATTTTCTTCACTCCATTTAACAAATTGATCAAGGTCACTCTGAATCTTTAATGTTGAGTTATTATCAGAAAGAGGTAAATAGATCTTGACATCGTCAGCATAGATAAGAAAAGAACAGAATTTAAAACATTGGGCTATGTCATTGACAAAAATTATAAATAAAATGGGTGCCAAGTGCGCACCTTGTGGTACACCAGACAAGACAGCAATTGGATTTGAGAGACAGTTTTTAATTTTTACAAATTGCTCTCTTTCAAAAAGATAAGAACTTAACCAGTTCAATAAACTTCCATGCAATCCGTAACAAGAGAGCTTTTCAATGAGAATATCTATATTCAACTTGTCGAATGCTTTCCCAAAATCTGTATAAATTGAGTCAACAGATTGCCCATTTTCCAATGCCTCAACTATATGTGAATGATAAACTAAAAGGTTAGAAGTTATAGATTTTCCTTCACAGAAACCATGCTGCTGTGCAATTATAACATTTTTAAATTTTTCCTTCAAAAAATCTGCTACAAATGATTCAAAAACCTTTGGAATTAACGATATCAATGTAATGGGCCTGTAATTTTCAACATTCTCTCGATTTCCACAATTTTTAAAAATTGGAATAATGTAGGAGGTTTTCCATTTCTTTGGAAAAACTCCCAGGGCTAAAGATTTATTAAATAAAATCCATAAAGGCCTAGACAGTGAGAAAGCACAGTTCTTAAGAAACAATGCACTCACACTATCAGGACCCGGTCCCTTTGACAAGTCCAGGCTAGCCAGCTTTTCACAAATATCAGAAATTTTTATATATACACTGCTCAAATTTAAGTTTGGCGAGCTGAACCTTTTTGCAACAGTGCTAAGGCTCTGTGAAGGACTTGGTGTTTCATATACACTAGAAAAATGTTTAGCAAAAGCATTTGCAATTTCTTTGCCGCTATCAAAAGTTTCCTCATTATACTTAACAATTGATGGAATACTATTTTGATTGTTTTTAGACTTAATGAACTTCCAGAAAACATTAATATTACCTTTTAGATTATTCTCAATATTTTTTATATAAAGACTATAATCTTGGTGAACCTTTTCTTTGCACAATCTGCGTAAATGACAGAATAAACCATAATCAATATTAGAATTAGTTCTCTTATATTTTGCATGCAGCTCTTTTTTTTCATAAATCATACTTTTGAGTTCAGGACTAAACCATGCAGGAAATTTAAAATTACTTTTTATTAGCAATCTTGGCACATAAGTATCAATACAATCATAGATAACAGCATAAAAACATTCAA
The DNA here is from genome assembly GCA_963669975.1 of Acanthoscelides obtectus. Classification (NCBI taxonomy): domain Eukaryota; kingdom Metazoa; phylum Arthropoda; class Insecta; order Coleoptera; family Chrysomelidae; genus Acanthoscelides; species Acanthoscelides obtectus. The sequence goes on along the minus strand of CAVLJG010000009.1, from coordinate 2,610,311 downwards.
CATCATTATCCAATTGATCAACCAATAAGGCATCCCAGTTAAAATTAATTAATAAATTGTTGATTACATTAAAATCTGCATTTTTAAAATCATAGATTTGTTCTTCAAATTGCAAAGGTTTATAACAGCTAATATTTTGTATACTTACAACAAATGCTGGGTGATGTTTGTCACATGGCAGAAGTATATCATTAGCACAATTTACTTTAGTAAAATTAGAATTATTGGTAAATACAAGATCTAGTAAAACATTGTTACAATTTTTTATCGAGTTTATTTGAGTGCAGTTAGAAAACAGCATGGAGCTAACAAGAAGATCACCGGAGGCATTCCGTCTACCAATACCATTATCATGGAGGTTGGTTTCATCCAACATCTGAAGATGGGGCAGGTTGTAATCTCCCATGATGTACATGACATCAGAGCTATCACTGAAGTTTTCAATATTGTTGCAGTGATTTTCATATTCCACCAAATTGCTAAGGGGAGGAAAATATACTGCACAGAAGTAGGTGGACTTAATTTTACCAATAGATACAGAGACCCACACCTCTTCATGCCCAGATGTCAAATTCCTCAATTCGACTTGGTGCGATTTTAAACTTTTTGTGATCGCAATTAAAACACCTCCTCCTCTGGATTTGCCTGTTGCTATGTTGTCTCTGTCACATCTATAAATTGAGTAGTTCTGTAGCCCTAGTTCCGAGTCATTAAACTCTGGTGTTAACGAGGTTTCACTAAGTATAATTATATCATATGATGCCATGGACACATTGTTTGAAAATTCATTCAATTTAGTTCTGATGCCTCTAATGTTCTGGTAATAAATCCTAATATCATTGATAGGGTTAATTCCTGCGCCGTGGCTGGGCCTGCCTTTTAAAAAAGCGTCTACCTTGTGCTGATGGTAATGGTTGATTTCTTCTAGGGAAATTGAATGGCTTGACAATCACATTTTCAGGCCATATGTCGCTATTAAATAATGTATTCTTGACACCAGGTTTCACGGAGAGCTTAAAAGATGCCACATGTTGGTTCTGAGACGACAGTTTCTCACAGGTTAAGGCTTCAATGTTGTTGGACTTAAGATAATTTATTAATTGATTAGTTGTGGTTCCTGCTTCCAGGTTGCCTATATAACACCAGAACTGTTCCTCCGCTGCTACAATTCCAGTTGAAGTTTTGTTTGTACCCCTGACAAGAGTGTTAGAGTTACCAAGTTGTTTAGGACCTGTTGAATGTTCAGATTGCTTGATCGGACCAGGTTTAATGGAGACTGCAGTTGAGCTTGGAGGGCCATTGATAGAAACCAATGCATCATTGATAGCTTTACTCGTTTGCTCTTGTGTGATTTCATGGACTATTGGGGGCTTGGACAACTTACTTGCATATGTCTTCATCTCAATCTTCATGCAATTGAGAAGTTCCTTATTAGTTTCCTGGATCAAGTTAAGGTGTGAGCTCAAGGATTTGGTTAGCTCATTGTTGATCTTTTCAGTGAAGAACAACAATTTATCGTCAAGTTTATCGTGCAATAAAGAAGTGATGGATAGTGCATTCTTGTCTGAAAAGTTGTCATCCTTGTTTTTTAGGGATAAGTCTTCCAGAGATTTTTGTAATCCATCATGAACTAATTTCACTGCAGCCCTGTCTTTGTCCATATCAGCCTTATTTGCCTTCAGTTGCAGTTCATTTTCAGTATTCTTTACTCTCGCCTTGAGATTTGAAATCTCCTTCTTATGCAATGAGATTTCCTGCTGTAGGGATTGAATTTGCTTAAATGCTTGTAGTGATTCCTTGAAGAGCGGTTTACATTCAGGACAGGTGTAGACTAAAGTCCTATTAGAACTGGGGATTACTCTAATTTCTTGCGCTTGTAGAGAGTTGCATTTTTCACATATGACTCGGTTACATAAGTCACAGGGATAGCCAAAAGTTCTGATCTTCTCTCTATCCTCCTTAAATATACATTCAATATTGCACTTAAAGCAATTAGCCATTGAAAATTATTAAAACAAAAACAATAATAAAATTGTTTTGTTTGTTTATAAATATCTTCTTCTTCTTCTTTTGGAGATGTCTTCCCTTAGGGCAGATGGGAGAATTGGTTCAGACCAGGGAAAAACTAAAGGTGGCAACACTGCGAAACTGCTGATCGGATTTGCTGAGAGGTTAGGTCCAGGTATACAAAAACAAAGATGTTACAAACGGCGTTTTTGGAGCAAATACGGAGAACTCAGGATATCAAACACTTCCACAGGTTTTTGAGACTAGGATCTATCAGGAACTACACTATTTTACTTTAAAAAAACTCACAAAACATTACAAATTGACAAACAAAAATTTCTATTTACACACGTTTCGCTCATTCCAGTGGCCGGGAGATCTTTGTATAAGTACTTAATGAAGCATAATAAGTAAATGATAAAAATTTCAAAATGATTGCACTGCTTTAAAGCCCTTTGACCTTTAATAATGTGTGGATGCACCCTGATGTGCTATGCATTCTCCAACGCGCCTAGGCATGCTTCGGATCAGGTGGTCAATGTCCTCCTGTGGTATCTCATTCCAGGCAACCACCAACTCCTCATGAAGTGCTTCTAGAGTCTGAGGAGGACGTTGCAAATTGAGCAATCTCCTAACCATCATATCCCACACGTGCTCAATTGGGGATAAGTCAGGAGATCTTGGTGGCCATGGTAACAATGTGACATCATTATGTTGAAAGAAGTCTATTGTGACTCTTGCAACATGTGGTCGGGCATTATCTTGCTGGAAAGTTGGATCTGCCAGGGTGTCAAGATAGGGTAAAAGATGGGGTTCGAGAACTTCGTGGATATAACGCTGCGTGTTCATGTTACCTCTGATGAAGATTAAAGGTGACCTGGAACCATAAGCTATAGCACCCCAAACCATAACTCCAACAGTGTGATGAACATGTCTTTCAACAAAAAACTGTGGATTCCTCCTTTCACCACATCGCCTTCTAACCCTGGCACGACCATCGTGCTTGCCTAAACAAAATCGAGACTCGTCACTAAAGACAATACTGTTCCATTCCTGATCCCAGAGTGACCGTTGTCTGCACCACTCAAGGCGATTATGTCATTGTTCTCTAGTTAAAGGGAGGACCCAGTGTGGCCGGTATGAAAACAAGCCAAAACTTCTCATTCGTCGGTAAACACTTCGCATGCCAATAGGTCTTCCGTGTTCTGCAAACCATTCATTTTCAATGGACCTGGTAGTGGAGAAACGGTCGCTTAAGGCCAATAATCTTAGGCGGCGATCTTCACGGTCTGTTGTTCTACGGCGGCGTCCAGTGCCCCGTGCTCTTTGCGTACGGCCTTCTCGAAGCCATGCCTGACAACACCTAACCACAGTGTCTACACTTCTTTGCACTCTAACTGCAATTGCCCGAAAAGAAAGTCCAGCTTCCCGAAGTCCCACTATACGGCCCCTATCAAACTCACTAAGTTGACGAAATCGTACAGGTCTCCGTACCCTAGGCATCGTAACTGATCGTAAAGGATGTCAAGAACCAAAATCCGCCAACGTTGATTCTCTACTGCGGCTGAAATATTCATTTTTAGAGCATTAGTGAATTAAAAAAAAGCAGTATAAAAACCGGAATGTCCAACTGATTAGGCTGAAAATTTTTTCACTTGTTATTTACCGTAAGATAAATACATTCACCAACTTTTATTAAAATAAAACCCTTTAAACTGGGTGTTCGGATTTATATGTCACTTAGTATATTTATTTATTCAACTTACGGGCGAACCCATTATACATGTGTATTATAAATAGAAAAATGCACCGCAAACGTCGCGTAAGTGGGGCTACATATGTGGTAACAGTAACATATAATAGTATATAAGGCAATCAACTGAGATTAACATAATCATCTGCGAAATTTAATACAGATGTTCAAATGAGGAAATGCAATAATCTAGTAATCATAAATTCAAATATTACAAAATCAAAAGACTACTCAAATGTAAACATAGACTTTGATAAATTTCTAACAATATAATTACTCAAATTATACAAATCAAGCCAACAACTGTCTTCATTACATAGTTTAGATAACCTAAAAAAAGGAGAATGATTTATCAGATCTGATTTAGGTGACATAACATGAAAATAAACACTATTACGTCTTAACATTCTTGGTGGCACATAAAATCTGAATTTTGACAATAAACTGAAATTATCAATAATGTTATTAAATAAATTATAGCAAATAAAACATCAATCCTGTTCCTAGAAGGGGTGGTATATAGACCACACTAATGAAAAATGACTGCATGAGTTTTTATACGCACAATAACTTGTTCATAAGAGTTATTAACTAAAATAACATTCAAATACTTACTAAATTTCAATCAAAACACCACCACCAGATTTCTTCACACTTGTCACATCTGTACACAGTAAAATCTTGGAGTTGTAATTCAGCAGTAGTAATGTCTTCATCAAGCCAAGTTTCAGTCAGAACTATAATGTCATATTCATAAGACATAATCTGGAGTAAAACTCATCAAGCCTTCCTCTGACACTACGAATATTGTGGTAAAAAATCCTCAAATTATGGTAACTATCATATAGTCATTCAGTATCTTCATCATTTTCATTTAATTGATTATCAGCAACAATAGATTTAACAATCGTTGGTTTACCTATGATATGTTTAATTTTTAAATCCTTTTCTTCCTTGTCAGATCTATGCTTCACTTCATTTTAAGTTTTTGCATGTGAGCTTGTTGTTTTTTTGTAAGATCACTACTGACAAAAACATTATTTTAAAAATTTCACTACTATGATGATAAATCCAGTGTACATTATCAGAGGATTTCATAACAACTTTGACTAATCTATTCTTTCCTTCAACAAAATCACGTCCAAGTCGAAAAACTTTAAGATCATCAAAGTTAAATGGAATAACAAGCTTTGTATCCTCGAGCAATTTCTTTATTTTCACAGAATCAGTAGCAGCTGCGTTCACTGAGTCATCAAAGTTATATATAATAAAGTTCTTCTCTCTATTCATCCTATCTTTCATTTCGTCATATAAAGACTCACCAGTAACAATCTCTTCAAGTGTATCAACCTTTTTTTCAAGTTCTGTTAGCTTGTTGCTGGAGGATTGAATATCTGACTTAATTGCACTCAATGACGCATCTACTTTGTCAAGCCTTTTCAAAATAAGTTGAAATCCAGGATCTAGTCCAGCAAAATCTTCATCATGAACTTGACCACCAGTACCACAACAGTAATTATAACTTCCATCAGGCAACAACTTTGCCCTGTTACCACATGACATGATAATATATAGCAAGATTTACATTGAACAGCATTCTTCAACAGAATAGGTCCCTTGTCAGGACACATCAGCCATTTACTCATGATGATGACAATAATAAAAAAAAACTGAGCTACTAGTCCTTGTGTTCTCACAGAATGTGTCACAAAAAAGTGACTTCTTACGTTGGTTCAATATAAAATAAAGAAATTTCAAGTAACTTTGTTTAAGCAGATTGCATGCAGGTCTCACTTCACAGGATTGTTAACTGCACTTATTACTAATATTTGCACGAAAATTCCAAATTTTTTGGCCACTTTTTACCACTAAAAACTATGAAATTCCAAAATGATGTGGGGTGCAAGGAGTGTATTTGGGGTGGCACCTAAATGTAATGCATCAATTTCATTACTCAGAATTTTAGCTTACTAACTTGACCCATTCAAAAAATAAGTTTTGGTAGATTTGTTTGAAACATGCTCTATAATTATAGGTAAATATAGGTACTATAGTGGGCATTTTTCCACTAACTGGAAAATAGATGTCCCAAGCAAAATTTAATAATAGGTCTTATTATTACTAAGTTCTATGTAATAATAACAATGACTTAAAGCTTCAGAGTGTACAGCTTGATACCATGTTATTATTATTATTACTGCTGCATTTGTCTGTGAACCACACGTCTTGGCTGCTGGTCCACTGGCAAGTAATATATTGTTGATTTGAGTGATTAAATTAAAATAATTATATAACATAATTACCCAAAAAGTATGTTTTCATGTCTAACTGTTTATTTTGTTAAATTTTTGAATGACTGTATGCCAAGAAACATTCTTTTTCAAGATAACAGTCCTCTGGGCACAGTCCCCTGACAATTTTTTAGACAGGGAACTGTTTTATTTATTTATTTAAACTCTTACATACACATTTGAATGTAGTTACATGTAGGAGTGCTTACTGGCTAGCAGAGAAACAGAGAATACACAAAAACTACACTAACTAAAAAATAACAACAAAGAAAAACTATAAAAATTAACAAACAAATAAAATGAGATAAGTATGTTTTACTTAAATTTAAAGTCAGTCTTAATTTGTCTCACAGTAGTCGAAAGTAGATCCACATCACGATTTTGTATATATTAAGTGACATATAAATCCGAACACCCAGTTTAAATGGTTTTATTTTAATAAAAGTTGGTGAATGTATTTATCCTACTATAAATAACAAGTGAAAAAATTTTCAGCCTTATCAGTTGGACATTCCGGTTTTTATACTGCTTTTTTTTAATTCACTAACGCTCTAAAAATGAATATTTCAGCCGCAGTAAAGAATCAACGTTGGCGGATTTTGGTTCTTGACATCCTTTACGATCGGTTACGATGCCTAGAATACAGAGACCTGTACGATTTCGTCAACTTAGTGAGTTTGATAGGGGCCGTATAGTGGGACTTCCGGAAGCTGGACTTTCTTTTCGGGCAATTGCAGTTAGAGTGCAAAGAAGTGTAGACACTGTGGTTAGGTGTTGTCAGGCATGACTTCGAGAAGGCCGTATGCAAAAAGCAAGGGGCACTGGACGCCGCCGTAGAACAACAGACCGTGAAGATCGCCGCCTAAGATTATTGGCCTTAAGGGACCGTTTCTCCACTACCAGGACCATTGCAAATGAATGGTTTGCAGAACACGGAAGACCTATTGGCATGCGAAGTGTTTACCGACGAATGAGAAGTTTTGGTTTGTTTTCATACCGGCCACACTGGGTCCTCCCTTTAACTCGAGAACACCGACGTAATCGCCTTGAGTGGTGCAGACAACGGTCACTCTGGGATCAGGAATGGAACAGTATTGTCTTTAGTGACGAGTCTCGATTTTGTTTAGGCATGCACGATGGTCGTGCCAGGGTTAGAAGGCGACGAGGTGAAAGGAGGAATCCACAGTTTTTTGTTGAAAGACATGTTCATCACACTGTTGGAGTTATGGTTTGGGGTGCTATAGCTTATGGTTCCAGGTCACCTTTAATCTTCATCAGAGGTAACATGAACGCGCAGCTTTATATTCACGAAGTTTTAGAACCCCATCTTTTACCCTATCTTGACACCCTGGCAGATCCAACTTTCCAACAAGATAATGCCCGACCACATGTTGCAAGAGTCACAATAGACTTCTTTCAACATAATGATGTCACATTGTTACCATGGCCACCAAGATCTCCCGACTTATCCCCAATTGAGCACGTGTGGGATATGATGGGTAGGAGATTGCTCAATTTGCAACGTCCTCCTCAGACTCTAGAAGCACTTCGAGAGGAGTTGGTGGTTGCCTGGAATGAGATACCACAGGAGGACATTGACCACCTGATCAGAAGCATGCCTAGGCGCGTTGGAGAATGCGTAGCACATCAGGGTGCATCCACACATTATTAAAGGTCAAAGGGCTTTAAAGCAGTGCAATCATTTTGACATTTTTATCATTTACTTATTATGCTTCATTAAGTACTTATACAAAATTTTATTAAAATAAAACCATTTAAACTGGGTGTTCGGATTTATATGTCACTTACTATGTACAACTATTACACTCATACATCATTCTATTGATAGAAGAACAACTTACAGGTGAACAGTGAAAGAGTTTGTTGCCTCTTATTCTCAAGTTGATTCTAGGAATGGCAAAGAATATATTATTTATTAGGGAACACTTCGTATATTTTAAATTATTAATTATATAGTAAATGAACAAGATATCATTCAAACCACGCCTAATGCTCAACCGCACAATTTTAAATTCTGTTAGCATACAATTATAAGAGATCATGTATGGATAAGCATTGTGTGTCCTTAAGTACAGATATCTTAAAAATCTTTTTTGTACCCTTTCGATCATAACAACATGCACCATTGTTTTGGGTGCCCAGACAACAGGGGCATACTCCAAAACAGGTCAGACCAGTGAGTTGTACAAAATTATTATAGACTTCGTTTCCTTGAAGTGCTCTGTATTTCTTATCACAAAACCCAGGATCCTATATGCTTTGTTCACAATAGTTTCATGATGCTGATTAAATTTTAGGTTAGTCTGAAAGCAGATCTCAAGATCCTTACATTCACTTTTCCTACTTAGCAATAAGTTATCAATTTTGTACTTAAAATCTACAAATTGTGCTTTTCGTGTAAAAGTTAAGCTATGACATTTGGCAATATTCAATGACCTCAAAACAACATCCAACTGTTCTTTGTCTGTAGTTGTCGAACAGAGAATTATTGCCTGTTTTGAGGACTGGAGTAACCAAATCATATTTAACAGTGTCTGGAAATGTGTTTGTTTTAAAACAAAGATTAAAAATAGTTTGTAACGGATTGTACAGGATTTGTATATGTATGAGGGAATATTATCATTGCCAGTGGCCTTTTTTGCTTTTAACTTCTAATGGCTGCCTGTATTTGCATTTCTGTGATAGGAGAGAATGAGAAGTTACCATTACAAACGTCAAAGTTAGGTTTTTCGGATTGTTGGAACACAGAGCTAAAATACAGAGCAAATGTATTTCCTGGGCACCACCAATATTACATCCTTTATAGCATACCTTAGCAGGGATACCAGGTCCATAACGCCTAGACCTGACAAAGTTCTAAAAGCCATTTGGATCAGTTTTTACATTTTTTTCATGATAGGCCTGTAGTTCATTTGCAGTCTTATATTTAATTGCACTTCTAACCTCAGTATATTCATTCTTTAGTGGAAAGCTAGCATTGCCCTTTTTAATTTGTTTGTGAAGGCGTTTCTTTAATTTAATATTTTTCTTTAGTTCTTGTGAAAAGTATATTGGATAACGTTTGGCATTTGAAGTGCATTTTTCAATTTTCCTTTTAGGTATTGCCAGGTCCAAACATTCATAAACCTTCTGGTAGAACATATCTGTGCACTTGTCTACATTTGAGGTTGTTTCAAGTTCTGACCAATCAATATTGCTCAATAATCTGTATAGCAAATAGAAATGAACCCTTGAATAATCATAGACATATTCATATGTACTGTTATTTTGATTCAATCTGAGAATTATAGATATTGATAAGACCATACCCAAAGCCGGATGGTATTGATCTTCATTAAGAGTAGGATTACCACAGTGTTCTAGATTGATTATGGGCATATTTGATGTACAAGATCTAATTTTCTTTTCATTATGTTGAACACACTATTAAGCTGATCCAAATTATAAAGATTTAGAAAATTATTTAACAACTCACTCTTATCACAGCCTTCATTCACATACTGTGGTAGATTAAAATCCCCTAAAATGACAATATTTACATCCTTATCTAAGATAGATTCAAAGATGTTAAAAAATTGCACATATATATCAATATTAACATTTGGTGGCATATAAACACCACACACATAAAATATTTTTTTTTTATTTTTATTTTTACCAGTAGGCACTCAAGACTGGAATCATTAGAAATATTAATGGGGATGAGTTCCATGCTCAAATTCTTCCTCACTCCTACAAGAATCCCTCCGCCTCTTCTTCCATCTTTCCTGTCGTTCCTCACTATAATAAATCTATCTTCTAAGAGCTCTGCATCTTGGAAACCATCTGTGAGCCAGGTTAAAACAACTAGATCATATTCTTCTGCTAAGACGTTAGCATAGGGTTCACTAACCTTAGTTCTGAGCCCATGAACATTTTGGTAATATACTCGTAAGTCTAATGTCGATATATGATGCTTCTGACCTAAGGATCCGGCTGGGTTGGCGACAAATGTTCTTCGCACTGAACATCTGGAAAGTGTGGTTGAAGAAAGACCCGCAGGTCCTCCGGCTTGGTCCAAGGGGCTAATCTGGTTTTGCTCATCATTCTTGCCACTCACCATCTCTGGACTCAGTCCTTCCTAACTGTTGTACCTCCTTTATCTTGATGACTGTTTGGGCCTCCAGGGATTAAATTTTAGAACAAAAACGTGTGGCCAAACTTTTGAGATACGAACAACTTCCGTAGACACGATACAAGGAAGGTGTCCTGGAATTATAATGGTTACGATTGACGATGAAGCTATACAGAAAATGCCTGAAGATATTCAAAAAGGAGTTGCTGATTTGAAAAGTTTCATGGGTACCCTTAAAATTCACCAAGTGTAGGGAGACACATCAAGGTGTCCATTGGGGTTTCCCAAAGGCACTACCAAGCTCATAATGAAAAGTTTGCTTTTGTGACGACGGATGTCTTATTTCAGAATATTCGATCCAAAATATGAAGACCAGGAAAAACTTGATTCCCGAAGAGCTCTCCCCATCACTCAAGCCGCCACATAAATATGAGCTAAGACCGCGAGTTGTCAGTAGCGTACAGGAATCCGAACTGTGAACATCTTCTGAAGATGTCAACCACTCTTGTTGGCGAAACGTCAAGTAAAAATATTTTACGACGGCCTAACTACCCAAAAACCAACCAAATAACATAGGTTGATTTTAATATTTACTTAAAGTGCAATAGTAGAAGACTGATTCGTTGTAAGCTGTTAGAATTTCTAGTTAAGTTAAAGCTTCTTAGCTCAGATGAAAATTAATTTCAGAAATTGTTTGTTCCTAAATATCCAAACTTTATATCACTATAGTTTAAATAAATAAAAACAAAGAGTTTGGTTGATTACATCCAATTAAAACATGTATTTTTCTCTCATATTAATATTCCCCTGGATGAAGTAATAGTCCCCTGTCGTCACTAATTAGTATCTCGCAATTTATCTATATATTTTTTTAATCTATAAGGTTGGGAGAGTTTTGTATGGGCAACTTTCCAGTTAGTAGAGAAACCCCCTAGTATATTGCAATCCAATATGCAAATGTAATTTGCTTTACACTGTAGCAAAGTCATTGAAACTGGCATATTATTTTTAATAAACTTGCTGAAACATATAAGTGAAATATTCCTTTTCATTTTCAGCTGTTTATATTCTTTTTACCTGGTGTATCAAAAGGACTTCATGAAATCATCATGTCAGATGAAAAAATAAATCACAAGGTTCCAATGATTGCTTTGAAAGCCTGGGGCCGTGTGACAACTATGGTGATGCAAAACTACAACCATCCTGTTCAAAGAAGCACCTTGCAAGAAGCCAGTATCCATGAAGAATCTTCTAGTAGCACAACTAACAAGCGTACAATAAAGGAAAAAGTTGACGAGTTATTTAAAAACACTTCTAGGACTCCAGAATGGTACAGAGACAATGATGAGAAGATAGAGAAAATTGTAAAAAGTTTTTGTAAACTTGTAACACACCAACATCCAAATGTCCGCTTAGAGTTACTCAAAACTTCTGAACTTATATTGAAGAATTGCCTGATGTCTATGCCCAAGTCAGCAAGACATTTCATACAAATTATCATAATCATGACACAAGATGTTGAGCCCCCTATCAGATCTAGAAGCAAGGAACTTTTAGAAACGCTTGCAAATACTTGGTCAACAGAAGAAATGAGAACCATTTTTGATTATATGGAAGCTGAATTTATCAGAACTATTTATAACTTGCCATCTACCTTCGGTGGTCTAGATGATGGCAAAAAACTAGCTTCAGTAAACCTTATTATTGGATATCTGATTCTGTACAGCAAGTTTGAACTAATTGATGTTTTGCTTAATGTAACCCATCTGAGAAATTTGGTCCATGCATTGATGTCAGTTTCTCAATTGAAGAACTCTGCTGATGTTTTTGAAACGAAAGAATCGGGGAAAATATTCTATGATCCATATGAACAAGTTAAATGGAAACAATTTGTTCACTATCGAAATGAAGCGATCACAACACATATAGAAAAACTATGCCACCTACTTGGCAGGAATAACGGTACATTCAGAACTGTAGTAGACTTCATCTTAGATTTTTTCAATATCTATAGAGATAATTTTAAAGAAGCTGTGCTTCTTATGAATGCAATTTTGACTAGCTGCGAGTTGAATCCTGAGAATATTGACATATTGAAACGTGTATTGTTCACTTATATGGATCCAACGTTTTTTGACGTGCCGTTGGAAGTTAAAACTGACCACTATACTTTGGCTGAAATCCATAATAACATTATACAAGTTTGTGTCTTGATGGAAGGTGTTGGGTGTATAGCTACAAGACTTGGATTACACTTTAAGAGTATCTTACAACGAGTCTTGCCTTCAGTTTTTGAGAAAGCTGGAAACAGACAGCCTTATGTTAGCAGCATCGGCGTTCTAGTCTTGAAGAACATCTCGCAAGCATGTGGTTATAGTGATATTTCAGCATTGATATCGTCAAATATTGATTACATATCTTTTCATTTAAGTCATCAACAGAGAGCCACAGGCAAAGCAAACCTGTTGCCAGTCATTTCTATCATTTTGAAGCATACTAGACTAGACGTTTTGCCATATGTATCGATACTGATAGAAGATAGTATCAATTCGTTCCATGAAAATAAGCAATTTACCTTATCATATCTTGAAGTATTCAATGAGTTTGTGCTAACTTTGCGAAGTTGGTTGGGAATTGTAACAAAGGTCAATGATGTCAAATCTAGAGAAGAGCGTTATAAAGAAGCGGAAGGCTTCAAGGTTACTGGAATTGAAGAACAAGATGATTTTTCAGACGAGGCTGTCACGAGAAACTCTGCAGAAGATATGCAGAAAAATCAAGAGGAGCTGCTAAAAGAAGTTGAGGTACCAGAGATTGCTGAGTATAAGAAACCTAAACCCCCACTATATGTCAGATTGCTAACTGATATATTATGCGAGGCACTAAATTTCATCCCATCCAAAAACAATGAACTTAGACTCAAAGCACTGGAGATATTTATAAATGGAGTAGAGATTTTACAAGACTGGGAAGATGAGCTTTTGCCTATCGTCCATAAGGTCTGGTCGCCTCTTGTGGACCATTTCAAAGAAATAGACGACCCACTCGTCACCAACTACAGTTTCAAGCTGTTAATAATACTTGCCAGAGTTTCTAAGGATTTCATACGGTATAGAACTACCAAGGAAGCTTTGCCACATATATTAGATTTGTTGGAGAAACTGTCGCGCAAAAGCTACATGAAGGATAGAGGATCACCTTACAGATACACCCAAACCTATAAGTTGCAGCTAGCAATATTGAAAGATATTGGGCATGTTTTGGTGGACATGGACATAAATGAAAAACATATTGGAAATGTGATTGAAGTTTTGAGACTTTATATGAGTAATAGACAGCCTGCGCCTTTACGAGAATTGGCACTTAAGTCGGTAAATATGTTGTTCACATATGATTCAAATGCCGTCAGTTCAAAGTTCAACCAGTGCCAAACAGATTTTGAGCTTCATAAGACTGAATATTCTGATTGATTGCAAACCATTCAAGGACCAGGGTGATGTTACCGATGATTGATAAGTCTGCAGTTGAAATTGGTGAGTACCTTCTATTACTTTCATCAATTTCAATTCTGTTTTTAATGATTTATGACCCTGAAGATCATACTTGGTAAAAATCCACAAAAACATGTTGGATGATACTTCGGGTTTATTTGCTCGAGAACCAAATGATTTAGTAGCAAAAATGCTGCCTATTTATGTCTATGTCCAGGCAGGCAACATCTTCTGTTTGCTACTGGCGTTGCACCTAGGCGCTGTCAGCTAAGGAAGCATCTTTTTAGTGTGATACTATGACACATCCTTGCGTAAGGGACGTAAGCAAGGATAGGAGACAGTTAATCACTTGCTTTGCGACTGATTCACTGCCCCCTTTTCCCTAGATTGGCAAAAATTAAATAGAACATTTTTCACTAAAGTTAAATTTTTCATATACAATGGGGTGTTTCATATTATAGGGCAAAAAAATGAAGCGTAAAATTTTGACAGATTTGGATCGCTCACAGAATCTAAGTAATTTGAAACATACCATGTACACCAAAACTCGATAAGATTATATATACAGGGTGACGCATCGAAAACGAAACAGACGCGTTTACTGGCAGCTCAGTTTTTTTTTGAAAAACGCTCAGACCCGTCGATTTTGTTTTCGAGGGGGACACAAGTTTGGCAAAAAATCATGTTAACACGTGCAGCCCCCTGGGCGGGGGTGACACCAACCCTAAAATCTTAAATGGAAAGGGGGTCGAGTGATACCTTATTTTAAAGGTCTTTCAAATTCCCTTTTTAATGATCTAAAATACATAAGTTTCAGTTCAGTAGTTTTGAAGATTTATTGATTTAAAGCTTAAAGTAGACTTTAATAGGGACATCAGATTAGTTTGTACTACTTTCAGAAGAAATTGGATTAAAAGAATTTACTTAATGTAAATGCTTTCCTTCACTACGCCCATGATTTGTTTATCATTTTGTTGTTGAAAATACCTATTGGAGCGTCTTTTTTTGTGGCAAAAAAGTTATTTCTTGAAGAAAGATAAGGAAATATCTCGTACTTATTTTAAATAGGAATTTAGTACATAGTTTGCGATTGATTTGACCAAACTTTGTTGCTAACTAACTTGTAACGCTTTATTTCATAAATTAACCATGGTATATTCCACAGCAGAAAGAGTTGAAATTATCGAAATATTTTTCGGAAATAATCAGTGCGCTAATAGAACAGCAGAAATATTTAATGAGCAACATGAGAAAAGTAACGTGCATCGAAAATATGTTCTAGAACTTCGGGAAACTGGGTCAGTCGCCAATAAAAAGCGCAACATTGAAAATCCCATAAGGAACGAAGCAATAGAAGTGGGGGTTTTAGGGCAAGTTTATGTAGATCCTACGTTGAGTACCCGCAAATTGGAAACTGTGTGTGGTGTTAGTCGACGTACTGTCCAACGGTTTTCATCCTTATAAAATTCACCTGGTACAAGAACTTAATGAAGATGATTTTGTTCGGCGATTACAATTTTGTGAAGATATGAGTGAACGAATTATAAACGATGAACATTTTCTATTCAACACGTGCTTTTCCGACGAATGTTCCTTTTCTTAAATGGCGTAGTAAATCGTCATAACTGCCGATATTGGACCGATTCTAATCCCAGAATTTATCATGAGGTTCATACACAGCCGCCACAAAAATTAAATGTTTGCGCTGGTATTTTTGGCGATCATTTATGGTCCTTTTTTCTTACCTGGAAATTTTGACCGGTGAAATGTATTTGGAATTACTGGAAGACGCCATAGATCCTGCATTAACAGCTATAATTGAAAATCAGAATGATCGGCGGTACATTGCGAATAGGTTGATGTTCCAACAGGAACGTGTTCGACAATATTTAGATCAGACGTTTCCAGATCGATGGATTGCTAGAAGAGGTGCCATTGAATGGCCCCCAAGATCGCCAAATTTATCACCTTTGGATTTCTTTATGTTGGGTCATTTAAAAAGAAAAATCTATGCTACTCAGCCAACATCATTAGAAGACCTGCGACACAGAATTGTGAATGAGTGCCTTCAAATATTACTCCTCAAATATTGCAAAATGTGCTGCAACGTTTTGACCAAAATCTTTATTATTGCTTGGAGAGTCATGGTGGCCATTTTCAACATTTACTTGCCTGACGGGTCAGTTCATTCTTCATTTTTAAATTACTTTGCTGCCAAATGTTTTGATCTCCAATAATGATGATGTATTATATTAGTTTTATTTAAGCTTTAAATCAATAAATCTTCAAAACTACTGAACTGAAACTCATGTATTTTACATCATTAAAAAGGGAATTTGAAAGACCTTTAAAATAAGGTATCACTGGAACCCCTTTCCATTTAAGATTTTAGGGTTGGTGTCACCCCCGCCCAGGGGGCTGCACGTGTTAACGTGATTTTTTGCCAAACTTGTGTCCCCCTCGAAAACAAAATCGACGGGTCTGAGCGTTTTAAAAAAAAAACTGAGCTGCCAGTAAATGCGTCTGTTTCGTTTTCGATGCGCCACCCTGTATATACAAAAAATAGGAAAATAATGGGCAAAATCCGCAAAAAGAAGTATAGTGGATTAGAGCAGAAAATAGGATAGGTGACCCGAGCGATGTGTATTTCTGCTTGTTGACTTGTTATATACCTTTCTCCGCATGATCATTTTCTCTTTGTAGATCCTTTGGGCTGGAAGTACCACAGCAATTAGCTATAATCGAACTCGTGGTTTTGGTTATTTGTCGCCTTGAAAATTCGAGGTCTTCTAGCAATTGTATACTATAACGTGTATGTTGGCTTTTGTTGGGGACTTCGAATGTCAGAATTTTTTTCCCTTTCCATCTTCGTTTCCTCAGGTTACACCCGTATCCGGATGCAATGGCATGTGTATCTACTTTTGTGGTTGCATATGTGCATTCAGGCCTGATGATATATATATATATATATAAATCCTCAAAATTCAAGCAATGAGGACTCTTTATACTTTGTTAGTCTCTAGCTTTCAATGGACTTTGCCATCTTCATCAGGAGATTAGTATGTGAGATTGTTACTAAATATTATTAATGGTTAGGTTGAGGGAAACATTTAGTAGCCTGGTGAAAGCTGGATACATGGTACATTTGTTAAAATTAATATAAAATACACACAGCTGTATGTCAGGAATACATCAAAACATATTAAAAATATTTAGAACGAAAGTTGAAATTTCATCGTGAACCACCTGATGCTGCACGTTTTTGCCCTCTAAATGTTTCAGAGCCTTTTTCTTGGCGGGCGTGGTTTCCAAATTTTCAATCATAATTTTTTCTAACTTCTTCGATGATACGTTCATCAAAAAAGGCCAATCTGACAGATATCAAAGGTGTCTTCTGGCAACTGCGACAGCACTTTGACGTCTTCGTCTGGGAAAGTGTTCAGAAGCTGTAGCAAATCGACATCGTTCTTTGGAGTGGCCTCATGCCAAAAGCGAACATATATGAGACTGACAGAATTATGTTAGCTACCCGTTTCATTCCTTTCAATTGCTCAGCGAAGAGGACTATTTTAAGTGCATAGATTGCTTTTGACATCCATCTTGCTTGATGCAAAGCACCTGGGTTCATGAAAAGGAAATCGTTTTGAGTCCAACCGCCTAAGTAAAGGAGTGACAATTGCAATAACTCCTTATACTACTCTCTTGGATGACCTCTATCTTTTAGGACACTTTGAATGTAGTTTACCATCATCGCGCGTCGTTCCTCTAGAAATCTTGCACATAGTTTGAAACTTGCGGAGTATCTGAATATCAGTTCCACTTGATGGTAAACTACAAGACTTCTCCAACACTCCGTTGAGTATTAATTCATGATTCATGGGTATGATGAGCGCAAGCCAACCACAATGATATTCGCCCAAATTCCTTTTCTATTCTGGTACATGCCCCTTGGAGCAGTGCTGTATTGGATGCAGTAGTATCAAAACACATATCAATGATATTGTCGTGTAGCCCCCAAATCTGTCCACTTCCCGGATAACAACTTCGGCCAGCGGCAAGTCACTAGAACCGCTACTCTATCTTCCAGGGTTTTGATGTTTTCATGAGCGACTGATGGCAATAGCTTACTATCCCAATGCAAGACTAAAGGAGGAGGATTTTCAAAAATAGACTCTCATTTTGATATTTTCCTTCTATTGATCTTCCGAGCTCGGTATACGGTAGCTGGAGATATAGGAATTTGGGAAACATGAATGAAGCACTTGCTTGTCGAATAGAAAGCTGTTCTCTTCATCACTAGGTGTTGATGATGATGGATATGAGTCTTCCAACGTAACTACTTCACTGTTTTTTGCGATATCTTTGTCATGTTTGCTCTTATAACCTAAGAAATTCTTTGTCTTGTAACACGTTAGTCATTTCCATCACATTTTGTCGAGAAATGACAAATAATTCAACGAGATCATCTTTCCAAATTTGCCGATTCACATTTGTTTGCTCTATCTGTATTCCTGGATTTGTCTTTGTACAAATTTTGGTATTTTTTGTACAACGTTCGAATACCGGCACGTTTGTTCTCTTCCGTTTTAACAAAAACATTTGCTTTCCTCCACACTTTTTGTAACTAAGCACTGGTAGATTTGGCGGCATCTGAAAGTGTTTCTTTCGTTTCCTTGTGATGATAAATAAAAACTAAAAGTACTTGTCATCTTGACAATGTGAACTTTGTCTAGCATCCAAATACTTCTTTTAGTACCCATTATAGTTAAATTATTAACCTACAAAAGATAAGGAAGCCGCCCCTATTATGTTATTTGAGACATGCCTTTTGTGAAGTATAAAAATGTAAGTTCCCAAAGCTGTAATATATTTGTAAATACTATAATATACTAAGTGACATATAAATCCGAACACCCAGTTTAAACGGTTTTATTTTAATAAAAGTTGGTGAATGTATTTATCTTACTGCAAATAACAAGTGGAAAAATTTTCAGCCTTATCAGTTGGACATTCCGGTTTTTATACTGCTTTTTTTTTAATTCACTAGTGCTCTAAAAATGAATATTTCAGCGGCAGTAAAGAATCAACGACCTGTACGATTTCGTCAACTTAGTGAGTTTGATAGGGGCCGTATAGTGGGACTTCGGGAAGCTGGACTTTCTTTTCGGGCAATTGCAGTTAGAGTGCAAAGAAGTGTAGACACTGTGGTTAGGTGTTGTCAGGCATGGCTTCGAGAAGGCCGTACGCAAAGAGCAAGGGGCACTGGACGCCGCCGTAGAACAACAGACCGTGAAGATCGCCGCCTAAGATTATTGGCCTTAAGGGACCGTTTCTCCACTACCAGGTCCATTGCAAATGAATGGTTTGCAGAACACGGAAGACCTATTGGCATGCGAAGTGTTTACCGACGAATGAGAAGTTTTGGCTTGTTTTCATACCGGCCACACTGGGTCCTCCCTTTAACTCGAGAACACCGACGTAATCGCCTTGAGTGGTGCAGACAACGGTCACTCTGGGATCAGGAATGGAACAGTATTGTCTTTAGTGACGAGTCTCGATTTTGTTTAGGCATGCACGATGGTCCTGCCAGGGTTAGAAGGCGACGTGGTGAAAGGAGGAATCCACAGTTTTTTGTTGAAAGACATGTTCATCACACTGTTGGAGTTATGGTTTGGGGTGCTATAGCTTATGGATCCAGGTCACCTTTAATCTTCATCAGAGGTAACATGAACGCGCAGCGTTATATCCACGAAGTTCTAGAACCCAATCTTTTACCCTATCTTGACACCCTGGCAGATCCAACTTTCCAACAAGATAATGCCCGACCACATGTTGCAAGAGTCACAATAGACTTCTTTCAACATAATGATGTCACATTGTTACCATGGCCACCAAGATCTCCCGACTTATCCCCAATTGAGCACGTGTGGGATATGATGGGTAGGAGATTGCTCAATTTGCAACGTACTCCTCAGACTCTAGAAGCACTTCGAGAGGAGTTGGTGGTTGCCTGGAATGAGATACCACAGGAGGACATTGACCACCTGATCAGAAGCATGCCTAGGCGCGTTGGAGAATGCGTAGCACATCAGGGTGCATCCACACATTAGTAAAGGTCAAAGGGCTTTAAAGCAGTGCAATCATTTTGAAATTTTTTTCATTTACTTATTATGCTTCATTAAGTACTTATACAAAATTTTATTAAAATAAAACCATTTAAACTGGGTGTTCGGATTTATGTGTCACTTAGTATATATACAAACTCCAAATCAAAACTGTTTCTTTTTAAGGTGATCCAATGTGATCCCAGTCAGTAGCCAGGCATCTGCAGATGCTGAGGAAGATCAGAGATGCAGCGGTTACTCATTTGAGGAGTGTAATATTCGAAGATCATACCTGTTGGAATCTCCACATAACTTTTTGAACAGTGGAGTATTACGAAAAGTTCAGCCGCCGGTGTCAACCCCTGAGGTCCTGAGAATTATTCAGAAGTTCGGAGATTACTTGTGATCAAATCAGAAGGCACAGTTCTGAATGATATTTGCAGACCATAACATTTGTAAGTTTATATATGGCGCAAATTATACTGTTTTTTGTCAGCAGGGTTGATATGCGAAGCTCAGTCTAATTTCAATGGAATCGAAGCCATATGTTATTGAACAATAACATGGGTGCCCACAGGGCAGTGTCAGATGGGCTGTGGTCTCTTCTGTGAATCCACTTTGATTTTATAATTTGCATGTTATTGTGTACAACTTTGAGAATTTTGTAGAATTTGTCCCGCATGAGAAAATTGCTACTTCTGATCATCAAAAAATTTTGGGGGCAGGTACAATTTCACAATAAGTTGTCTTGATGGTGATCAGCACCCCTGAGAAAAATTCCTGTCGGTAACCATGGACAATAATATTATTGTTCTAATAAAAAAAATAAATCTGAATTGTAGTAACATCAACACAGTTTAATTTTTTCCTAATTTTTAATTTATGCAGGTGCCAACAAAGGCTGGGGACTGAAAACATCTGGACCATAGTAATGTTAATACTGATTTGTTTGTAGAAAAACGTATGAGATTTATATAATCAATATACATATTTAGGTATTTGCAGTATGTTTTTCTTCTGAACCTTTCCAGATTAGTAAGTAGGTCAGGTATGAGTAATCTTATAACAGCTTGTGTTATCGACGTTGATATTTTAATACACAAAAAGCACTTATTCGTCAAGATAGCGCAAAATGTTAATAACACATACTGTTATAAGATCTCCCATATCCCACTAAATTTCTATATATAAAAGTATAGCAATCTCGGATTTATTTGTAGAGCTAGCGCCATCTATGGGATGGTAGCTCAACTGAACGAATTTTTTTGGTGGCGGCTACTATCCAATAGATGGCGCTGCATATCGGTAGCTACCACAAGGTCCACCGTTTTGAATGACTACCTTGAGCTGCTGAAATCCGTTCAGTAATCCCCAAAGCAAGCAAGGAGGAGGACGCTTTGTTTTTCAACAAAGCCAATTCTAATACGTAATATTAGAATATAATAAACTAATCCAATCAAAAAATGGGGGGATTTTAACCCCCCTCACGGAAATTTAAGATCCTTGATCATTGAAGGTTCGTTGCCATAGACCCATCCCGAACCCCGACCGACCGCCCCTAAAGGATCTTTTTGACTAGTTAAATTTTGTGAGGTCTGTGATAGCACTTTACAAAGAAGCGCCATCTATCGGATGGTAGCCCAACTGAACGAATTTTTTGGTGGCGGCTACTATCCAATAGATGGCGCTGCATATCGGTAGCTACCATAAGGTCCACCATTTTGAATGACTACCTTGAGCTGCTGAAATCCGTTCAGTAATCCCCAAAGCAAGCAAGGAGGAGGACGCTTTGTTTTTCAACAAAGCCAAATCTAATACGTAATATTAGAATATAATAAACTAATCCAATCAAAAAATGGGGGGATTTTAACCCCCTCACGGAAATTTAAGATCCTTGATCATTGAAGATTCGTTGCCATAGAAATCCTCCCAAACCCCGACCATCCGCCCCTAAAGGATCTTTTTGACTAGTTAAATTTTGTGAGGTCTGTGATAGCACTTTACAAAGAAGCGCCATCTATCGGATGGTAGCCCAACTGAACGAATTTTTTGGTGGCGGCTACTATCCAATAGATGGCGCTGCATATCGGTAGCTACCATAAGGTCCACCATTTTGAATGACTACCTTGAGCTGCTGAAATCCGTTCAGTAATCCCCAAAGCAAGCAAGGAGGAGGACGCTTTGTTTTTCAACAAAGCCAAATCTAATACGTAATATTAGAATATAATAAACTAATCCAATCAAAAAATGGGGGGATTTTAACCCCCCTCACGGAAATTTAAGATCCTTGATCATTGAAGATTCGTTACCATAGACCCGTCCCGAACCCCGACCAACCGCCCCTAAAGGATCTTTTTGACTAGTTAAATTTTGTGAGGTCTGTGACAGCACTTTGCAAAGAAGCGCCATCTATCGGATGGTAACCCAACTGAACGATTTTTTTTGGTGGCGGCTACTATCCAATAGATGGCGCTGCATATCGGTAGCTACCATAAGGTCCACCGTTTTGAATGACTACCTTGAGCTGCTGAAATCCGTTCAGTAATCCCCAAAGCAAGCAAGGAGGAGGACGCTTTGTTTTTCAACAAAGCCAAATCTAATACGTAATATTAGAATGTAATAAACTAATCCAATCAAAAAATGGGGGGATTTTAACCCCCCTCACGGAAATTTAAGATCCTTGGTCATTGAAGATTCGTTGCCATAGACCCATCCCGAACCCCGACCGACCGCCCCTAAAGGATCTTTTTGACTAGTTAAATTTTGTGAGGTCTGTGACAGCACTTTACAAAGAAGCGCCATCTATCGGATGGTAGCCCAACTGAACGAATTTTTTTGGTGGCGGCTACTATCCAATAGATGGCGCTGCATATCGGTAGCTACCATAAGGTCCACCGTTTTGAATGACTACCTTGAGCTGCTGAAATCCGTTCAGTAATCCCCAAAGCAAGCAAGGAGGAGGACGCTTTGTTTTTCAACAAAGTCAAATCTAATACGTAATATTAGAATGTAATAAACTAATCCAATCAAAAAATGGGGGGATTTTAACCCCCCTCACGGAAATTTAAGATCCTTGGTCATTGAAGATTCGTTGCCATAGACCCATCCCGAACCCAGACCGACCGCCCCTAAAGGATCTTTTTGACTAGTTAAATTTTGTGAGGTCTGTGACAGCACTTTACAAAGAAGCGCCATCTATCGGATGGTAGCCCAACTGAACGAATTTTTTTGGTGGCGGCTACTATCCAATAGATGGCGCTGCATATCGGTAGCTACCATAAGGTCCACCATTTTGAATGACTACCTTGAGCTGCTGAAATCCGTTCAGTAATCCCCAAAGCAAGCAAGGAGGAGGACGCTTTGTTTTTCAACAAAGTCAAATCTAATACGTAATATTAGAATATAATAAACTAATCGAATCAAAATAATCTTTTCATCCAAAAATGGGGGATTTTAACCCCCCTCACGGAAATTTAAGATCCTTGATCATTGAAGATTCGTTACCATAGACCCGTCCCGAACCCCGACCAACCGCCCCTAAAGGATCTTTTTGACTAGTTAAATTTTGTGAGGTCTGTGACAGCACTTTGCAAAGAAGCGCCATCTATCGGATGGTAACCCAACTGAACGATTTTTTTTGGTGGCGGCTACTATCCAATAGATGGCGCTGCATATCGGTAGCTACCATAAGGTCCACCGTTTTGAATGACTACCTTGAGCTGCTGAAATCCGTTCAGTAATCCCCAAAGCAAGCAAGGAGGAGGACGCTTTGTTTTTCAACAAAGCCAAATCTAATACGTAATATTAGAATGTAATAAACTAATCCAATCAAAAAATGGGGGGATTTTAACCCCCCTCACGGAAATTTAAGATCCTTGGTCATTGAAGATTCGTTGCCATAGACCCATCCCGAACCCCGACCGACCGCCCCTAAAGGATCTTTTTGACTAGTTAAATTTTGTGAGGTCTGTGACAGCACTTTACAAAGAAGCGCCATCTATCGGATGGTAGCCCAACTGAACGAATTTTTTTGGTGGCGGCTACTATCCAATAGATGGCGCTGCATATCGGTAGCTACCATAAGGTCCACCGTTTTGAATGACTACCTTGAGCTGCTGAAATCCGTTCAGTAATCCCCAAAGCAAGCAAGGAGGAGGACGCTTTGTTTTTCAACAAAGTCAAATCTAATACGTAATATTAGAATGTAATAAACTAATCCAATCAAAAAATGGGGGGATTTTAACCCCCCTCACGGAAATTTAAGATCCTTGGTCATTGAAGATTCGTTGCCATAGACCCATCCCGAACCCCGACCGACCGCCCCTAAAGGATCTTTTTGACTAGTTAAATTTTGTGAGGTCTGTGACAGCACTTTACAAAGAAGCGCCATCTATCGGATGGTAGCCCAACTGAACGAATTTTTTTGGTGGCGGCTACTATCCAATAGATGGCGCTGCATATCGGTAGCTACCATAAGGTCCACCATTTTGAATGACTACCTTGAGCTGCTGAAATCCGTTCAGTAATCCCCAAAGCAAGCAAGGAGGAGGACGCTTTGTTTTTCAACAAAGTCAAATCTAATACGTAATATTAGAATATAATAAACTAATCGAATCAAAATAATCTTTTCATCCAAAAATGGGGGGATTTTAACCCCCCTCACGGAAATTTAAGATCCTTGATCATTGAAGATTCGTTACCATAGACCCGTCCCGAACCCCGACCAACCGCCCCTAAAGGATCTTTTTGACTAGTTAAATTTTGTGAGGTCTGTGACAGCACTTTGCAAAGAAGCGCCATCTATCGGATGGTAGCTCAACTGACTAATTTTTTGGTGGCGGCTACTATCCAATAGATGGCGCTGCATATCGGTAGCTACCATAAGGTCGACCGTTTTGAATGACTACCTTGAGCTGCTGAAATCCGTTCAGTAAGTCCCAGTGTATGCATGCAAGGATGAGGACGCTTTGTTTTTCAACAAAGCCAATTCAATACGTAATATTAGATATAAACTAATCCAAACAAAATCATTTAAAAACCCCCCATTTTTTGATGAACAAATTATTTTGTTTGGAGTAGTTTATTGTATATAACGTATTGATTTGGCTTTGTCGAAAAACAAAGCATCCCTCATAATCTAGCCAATAGAAAACGACGGAAAGGTCAATTTTACGATATGGTCACGGCAACAATATACTGTAGTATCTGGATGGTTCACAAAAACAATATATTTTACTTTAATACTTTATACAATTCTATAATAAAAATACAAACATTTCAACAGCCTCTTTGCAAATTTAACAAATCCACACTCCTCGTGATACTGTTTCCTTGGGAACTCAACCGAAATACTCTGTCTAATATAACTTTGGCGTATTCTTGCATGACAGCTACTAAATCGGCCAATCTATCCAACACACTATTAACGATGTCGCCATTTTGACTTTCCAACGCGGCTAAAAGTGCAGGCAGTGCTGAACTCGCGGCTCTGGGGTTATATTTGAGCCAGCGTACCATCATCGCTAATGCTAGCGTTCGTATTTGGCCATTCGACGAAGCTGAAAAATAATGGGAATGATTCAAAAATGGAACAAAAGGTCGCTTACTTTTTTTTGGGATAAACTTCACTTTTTCCTAGTATCGGGTATCAAAACAATACAGGGTGTAATTTAATTGATGGCTAATAATACAGGATATGATTCCTTAGCTAATTTTAGGAAGAAAGGTTCATATGAACATATATCCTAAACCTCTTAATTTTTGAGCTACAGGGTCTTTAAATTTTAAGAAAAAAAATACGTTTTCTTGTTATAAATTTAATACTGTTCTAGATATTTTTATGAAATTTGGCTTTTAAGCACCAATAGGCATTTTTTTTGATGTAGAATATATTTTAATATTTGAACCCTTTGAATATGATAGGGGTATGGTAAATTATATCAACAAGTATTTTCCAAATAAGAAAATGAGAAACACTAGCATTACCGCAATTTTCCTAGTACTTGTTTCTGAATGTGCCTCAATTGTGTTTAAAACAACTTCCTTTAATTCTGGTGTTCTTACCGTGCGATGTGCCCCTTTGGAACAATTGTCAATGCTAATACTCCCAGTTTCATGTCGTCTTATGTGTATTCTAGAAAACATTATGGCATCGGGAATGATACGATTTGGATACCGCTCTTGATATATCCGACTAGCCATAAGCGCATTTCCGGCAGCAAGTCCGCTAACTCGGATTTTGTGAATCTTGGTTTATAGTTATAGTTTAACAGTGGACCCCCGATAATCCGGCCCCTGTCTAATCCGGCGCCCCCTGTAATCCGACATGTCTTTGAATATGTATTACATACATACGTATTTGACAACCTTCGCTAATGTAGATCACGCAGGTTTGAACAGGTTACAACTTGTACGCGCCACCGCTATCGTGCTCGACGCGTAATCATTGTTTTACTTAGTTTGAATTTGACTACTTGTGATAGCGGTACGGCCTAGGGTGCGTTCATTGTTTACTATTTATTCATTGTGTATTAAGTATAGTACCTAGTAATGTCATCAGAAGCGAAAGCACAAAACATTGACAATTAAAGAAAAATGTGATATTTTAGACCGCTTAAATCGCAATGAAACTTTCAGTAGTTTAGCAAGTGAATACGGCGTAGGCCGATCTACAATTTATGACATTAAAAGAAACCACGAGAAGATCAAGAAGTTCGTGTCAACTACTGACTGCGGGCCAGGCAAGAGACAGACACTCAAGAAAGCTGAACATCCAGAAGTGGAAGAAGCTTTGTACATGTGGTTTCCTCAGGAAAGAAATAGGCATGCACCAATTTCAGGACCCATGTTGGCCATGAAAGCTAAGTTTTTTTTATAAAAAAATAACAAAAAAAGATGATTTTGTGGCCAGCAAAGGATGGCTCGAACGTTTTAAAAGTCGTCATGGCATACGTTTAATGACTATTACAGGAGAGAAACTTTCTAACGATGCCACCTGCATAGAGCCCTTTAAATTAAGATGTTTGCAAAAGGTGAACGATTTAAATCTTGACCCGTCACAGGTATACAATGCAGACGAATCAGGGCTTTTTTGGCGTGTGATGCCTAACAAAGCTTTCGTTTCTTGTAACGAAAAATCCGTACCTGGACGAAAAGTAAAGAACGTGTAACCATACTACCATGTGCTAACGCTGCGGGCACACACGCGCTTAAGATGATGGTCATTTTGAAATCTAATAAGCCACGGGCATTCAAAAACATTGATTTACCTGTACACTATTACGGACAAAAAAGTGCATGGATGACAAAAGACCTTTTCAAAAAGTGGTTTGATGAATGCTTCGTATCTGAGGTTAGAAAATGGTTAAAAGATCATAATTTTCCTCAAAAAGCGTTGTTGCTTCTTGATAACGCTCCCGGTCATCCGTCTGAAGAAAAACTAACAGCTGAAGATAAATGCATCACTGCGATGTTTTTTTCGCCAAATTGCACTGCACTGATTCAACCAATGGACCAGAATATCATTTTGTCAAACAAGCCTATCATAAAAACCTACTTCTGAGAGCCGTATCAAAAGACCAACCAATAGAAAAAACTTTAAAAGAATTTAATATGAAAGACTTGGCTTTTGCTCTTTGTCAGTCGTGGAATGCGTTACCGTCATCAACTATTAAATCGTCTTGGAAAAAGTTATGGCCAGATATAGTCACCACTCCTAGCAACGTTCCACAAATCAGTGTTACTTCGGAAGTTATAGAACAAGTCGCTACTGAAACACAGATAAGTCCGGAAGATTTGGAAATCTGGTGCCGTGGAATGGATAAAGAGGAAAATGTTTTTCATGAAATGTCTGACGAAGAGATTATAAAAGAGGTTTCTAATTATACAACAAACAATCAGGAAAATACAAGTAACAGCACAAGACGCAATTAACGCCTTTGAGCTAAGTTTACAATGGGCTGAAGAGAATGGTACATCCTACAACGAACTTTTACTTTTGAGAAGACTGTATAATGTATAACAACCTTAAACAAATAAAAAATTGATGAATATTTCCAAGCTTCATAATAACATATGATAAATTCATTAATGATTTTGATTAATAATTCTTGATTATTTTGGTACATATATATGTGCATTTATGCTTAATTTTATAATAAAACGTAAGCTCTCTAATGTTATTTAATTTACTAAATTCGACATACATAAACTATGTATGATTTGTACTTCACAGTACATACATATACATAACATATATAATCTTACCATTGGATATGTAATTTGTCAGATTACAAGGTACTATTTTGTAAAAAATTCTGGACTGTAAGGGGTCTTAGGTAGTGCTGTATAATCCGACAAATTGGATAGTCCGACACTGCCCTGCATAATGTTTGTCGGATTACCGCAGGTCCACTGTACTTATTTTCTCTTTATTATTGATTACAGAAACTTTCACAATGCAAAAAACTATCACGTCTATGAATACTTGTCAAAATAAGACCGCAACGTAATCGATCAAATGTCATTAGTTTAAAAACAAAATAAGGCACCAGTCTACCACCCTACAGATCAAAATAATTTCGTTATAGCACAAATGCATGAAAATGGTTATTTTTTTACGCGAAAATGTTACATCAGACGGAAAAAAGTCAAGAGGTACACTTTCCTGCAGAGTTAATGATTACAACAAAAAAAAAATCAATTTATACTACTATACTTTTTTAAAAAATCTCCAGAATACATCCCATACATGCCACTAGTAGAGATATTAAAAAATATATTCAACATCAAAAAATGCCTATTTGTGCTCAGTAGGTGCGTGTTAAATTTCATTAAAATAATAAGAAAACTGATATTTTCTTAAAATTTTAACAGCCTGTAGCTCAAAAGTATAAGCGTTTTAGGATATATTTATGTTCATTTAAACTGTATTTTTAGCTATCAATTAAATTACACCCTGTCTATCCAAAAAGATGATCAAAGCCATGCGGTGATTCGTTAAGGTATTATAAGATTATTTTGACATCTGACGATTTTGTATAAAGCGCTACTGAAAATAATTAGTTCTTGGATAACTTCTGAACGGCAGTGTAACGGGTGCGCCATCTTTTATGTCGGTATGTAAACATGAAATTACTTTGAAAACAAAAAACTGATTTCTATATATCTTGTATGTTCATTAAATATATGGTCCTTTACAATTCATTGGGACTAGTTTTTGAATACAACATCTATCAAGTGGCCACCTTTATTGGTGAAACCAAAATGTGCCCGTTTTGCTGCGTTTTCCATTAGTTTTTCGAGCATCTCTGGTGGTATAGCGGCGATTACGGTACAAATGTTTGCCTTGAGTTCTTCAGTGGTCTACACTTGACTTTTCAAATAACCCCACAAGAAGAAGTCCGGTAGGGTCAAATCTGGAGACCTGGGTGGCCGGTCAATGTCACCTCTTTTTGACATCAGACGTCCAGGGAATTTTCGTTGCAGAAACTGGATTGTTTCATTTGCAGTGTGGCATGGCGCACAGTCTTGTTGAAACCAGTAACCATCAAGACCTTTTTCACGCATTAGTTGGCAGACATAATGAGCAAACATCCACCGATATCGATTTCCATTGACTGTTTCGTTTTCGTTGAATAAAAATGGCCCAATGATGGTTTTGGCGCAAACGCCGGTCCAAATAGTCACTTTCCGGTCATGCAACGGCATTTCGTGGATCTCATGTGGATTTTACGTCCCCAAAATGCGGAAGTTTTGCTTATTAAGGCCGCCAAAGAGCGTGAAATGGGCCTCGTCGGTCAGCACAATTTGCTTCCAAAACTCAGGTCAGCGACGTGGACGGTCAGTTGGCAGTAATTTTTGTGTTAACTGCACCTTATAAGGAAACAAATGCAAATCATCCTTCAAAATGCGCCGCAACGTGGTTCCACTGATGCCAAAATGCTGAGCGCGTTGACGATAAGACACTTTTGGGTTCTGGGCAACGCTGTCTCTGACCGCTTCAACCAATTCATTGGAAAGTCTTGGTCGTTGATGAACGGTATGTTGACGATCTCCCACTGTCCTGTACTCAAAAAAATTCGAAATCAAACGACGGATAGTGTTGTCAGACGGTGCCCGTTTGCCACGATATTTTCGACGATATGCACGTTGCGTTAACACAACTGAACGACGATTTTCAATGTACATTGTGACTATTTCGGCGCGTTGTTTCGGTGACTAAAATTGTAGTAAATTGACGTTTCAGAAACACGTATAACCAAATCACTCGTTGGTAAATATCAAAGTCATTCGATGTTTCAATACCGACATAAAAGATGGCGCAACCGGTATTCCAGGAAATATGTACTGAGTGTCTCAAAAAGAAGAATCGATTGTATGTTGGGAAAAATACTCAATGTGTGCCTTTTGAATCTTTTCGGTATCGGCCAATATTTTTACCAACTTTTTTGCAATGTTTAGAAAACACTGGAAGGAAAGTAATATAATGACAACAATCGTAATATGTACTTACTGATGCAATCGTATATTCTATCACAGATATCTTCGAGAAACTGTGGTTTTCTGTTTGTGATATGGTCGATCTCGTACAACGCAGTATGAGCGTCTTGAGACTGCAGAGCCAATTTTAGTTGATTCCATTGTGGTGGAAATTGCTCAGGCATTGACTGACTGATTGATCCTACCAAGACCTCATTGGGGTCTTGATCTACAGAGGTGGGCAAAGAAACGCAGCTCAGTAGAGGCTTCACACGAGGCTGACTGAATTGTACATCACTGAAATGAGAATGGCACAATAGGCATAAGTACTGCAACGGATAAGTTATATGCACTGATATTTCTAGGGACTTTCTTAATCTTCCTTAAATCATATTTGAACCATCGAAAATTTGTGGTGAAGGTCGAAAATTATGTCGCAGAAGCATATGATATTTGTCTAGGCGTCCCCCAATGTTCTATTCTGGGACCGCTTCTATTTATATTATTTATCAACCATTTAACATCATACGAGCCCCTTCCCACTTCAGTTGGCCCAACTATTGAAATCTTAGTTTTTTTCTTATCAAACACAAATAATAAAAATGTAGCAGGGTGTTATAGGTTTAAAATATTAACAATGATTATTTTGATAATATATAGTAGAAAACACCAACTTTACAGCATATCAACCTATTTTCATTTCAATGCAAAATAAGTCTATAACGCATAGGTGGCTGTGGAAAATAAAAGCCCTGACAATTGTTTTTATTACTCACAGCTGTCAGAATACGTTTAAAATAATTTTGGGTAGTTAAGGTTTTCAAAATGGGTAGAGGAAAGGTTATTAGTGAGAAAATTCGGTTACTGATAATTAAATTTTTTAATTCTGGGAAATCAAACTTAGAAATTGCAACTTTGTTAGACTTATCGCAGTACAGTGTGAGAAATACTGTTAGAAGATATAACGTAACTGGTTCAGTTAATATTAAGCCACGATATGTGAAAAAAAGTAATATCACAAATGCCGACCGAAGAGCATTAAGAAGAATAATCGTGAAAATCAGGCGTGCCAATTATTTAAAATTAAGTGCTCTGTGGAGTGACGCTGTTGGAAGGAGAATTTCGAGGTCCACAACTCATAGAGAGACCCACAAACTGGGATTTAGCACTTGCAAGGTAAGTTTTCTTATAAAAAAAAGTGAAGTAAAAACCCTAAAATTGCACAACTTGTTTATAGGCCAAAGAAAAGCCACTATTAACTCCACTGCAAAAGAAAAATTTGCTTAGATGGACTAAAGAACATAGACAATGGACACCTCAACAATGGTGTGCAATACAATGGAGTGATGAGGCTCGATTCGAAGTTTGTGTTGGTGACAGTCGCAGTAGAGTTATTCGCAAAAAAAATGAAGTATTCCATGTTGACTGTCTGAAGAGAAAAGTGAAATTTCCAGCATCCATTATGGTATGGGGCAGTATGTCATCAAAAGGAGTAGGAAAACTTCATTTTATTGATGGAAATGTGGATACAAACAAATATTTGGCAATTTTAGAAGAATCGCTTTTACCAGTGATGGAAGAATGTTTGACATCCGGCCAAGATTTTGTGTTTCAGCAAGATGGTGCAGCGTGCCATACCTCAAAAAAGACTATAAAATGGATGGAACAAAATAATGTACCACTTTTGAAATGGGTTTCTAGCAGTCCAGATCTGTCACCTATTGAAACTTTCTGGCACGAGGTGAAAAAGGTTCGACGACAACATCCTGCTTGTACAATCACCCAACTGAGACAAAAGCTTCAAGAAATATGGGATTGTTTTACACCAAATTTTTGCCAAAACTTGGTTAACACTATGCCCTTAAAGAATGTCTGAACTGAAGTACATTAATTTTATATCATTATAAAGGGAATTGAACGACCTTTAAAATAAGGTATCACTCGACCACCCTTTCCATTTAAGATTTTAGGGTTGGTGTCACCCCCGCCCAGAGGGCTGCACGTGTTAACGTGATTTTTTGCCAAACTTGTGTCCCCCTCGAAAACAAAATCGACGGATCTGAGCGTTTTTCAAAAAAAAAACTGAGCTGAAGTTTTAAAAACATCAATAGTTACTCCTATTTATGATGGGTATCCAAGCGATTTACCAGAAAATTATAGACCCATAATAAGTTTAATTACTGTGATAGCAAAAATAGTTCAAATTGGATCAGGAGACTTTCCAAAATCAAATAAAATTATGTGACAACCAATTTGGTTTCCAAAAACAAAAAAATAACATCGATGCTATTTTCACATTACTCCAACAGTTGCACTCAAGTTTAGACGATAAACAAATTTGAATAGCAACTTTTTTGCGACTTTTCTAAAGCTTTTGACTGTGTAAATCATGAGTTAATAAACGTAAACATAAATGGTAAATTCGTAATTTTTGCTGACGAAACTTTGGCAAGGCACAGATATAAATGAAATCAAGATAAAAATTGATAGTGATAAATAATCAATCAAATGGTGTGACAACAATTACTAGACTTTCAATGTTAATAAGCCAAAATTTATGAATTACAGACACCATCAAATTTTTCTGACTGACTGGTGATCATAAATTAGCTATTACTAATCATGTAGACAATCTGCTCACTCAATTAGCAAAGATTCCCTTTATTATAAGAACAATTAGATACAACGTAGGGGAAGGCACAACCTTAATCAGTTACGTTGCATTATTTGAATGTAGATTGAGATAGAGCAATTCCTTTTGGTGTGTCTGTTCCCAAAATTCTTTAAAAAAAGTGCTTATTCTACAAAAACGAACTACTAGACATATAACTAGAAGCAATCCTAGAGCTACATGCAGGCCTGTATTTGTAAAATTTAAAATAATGGCGTATCATTGTTCATTTTGGAAACGGTAATTCTTCTTTTTAAAAATAAATCTAAATTTGAAACAGTTAAGTTACAATATTAGACGAAAACAAGATCTCAAATTAGTAGTACCTAAATGAACATTGGCGAAAAACTCAATAAATTATAATGATCTGAAAATTTACAACAGTCTCCCTGAAAGAATCATCAATTTAAAGATATTTTGCTGTGAACCCTAAACCATATTATACCATGTTTGGGTTCTACAGCTTACCTTCTTAAGATCCACATATGTTCTTATGTTATAGTTTAGTTCTAAGTTAGCTTTCTCATTAAGAATGACCGTATTCTTCAGATCTGTGCTATGGAAAAGAAATGAGCAATGTTACGGATGTTTATATATGGCTACGTTCTCACAGAGTACTCTCTCCTAAAAAGGGACTATTCTGATACCGGCCATTTGAGTGTACTTACTTCAGCATTTCTCCGTGTTTCTGCAAAAACGCTGAAACTCCCTTGCAATCCTTGACCATCCAGTTTTGTACTAAAGTAACTATTCTAGACACCACCACCTGGACATCTTTATGGGTTCCGTGATAACGAATAAGTAGAAAATATGTGTCTAAAATGTTACACAGTGTATCATACTGTTCGAAAATATGAGGCTGAAGAAGTTCCATGAGGCCTAGAACCTGCTTGAACAGAGTGTAGTGACCCCTGTTGATGAACACATTTGTTGTGTATTCCACACGACCTAAAATTTTATTATTTGTGAATATTGGTGACTGCTAGTGAACACAGTCATTTAAAAATCTAAAGCGTAATGCAATATCTTATTTTTGGATCACCCTGTATTGTACGGCTATAGATGAATTGATACAAATCGAAATTGAATTGTCCGAGCGTTTTTCCCAAAATATACCAGAAGAGTCTAAACAGGCGTGCGACCTTTTCGTTGGGCCACCCTGTAAAAATATTACCTTTGAGACATCCTGCTAGCATAGGTAACTGCCTAAGCAAAAGTACTGGATGTGTAGCAGCTAGTTTTCTAACACAGGTTTCCAGATCTCTGGCTCTCTTCGAGAAATTATTACATTTATAGACGGCCGCTAAAGCACTCAATAAATAATGCGATATTTCATCAGTGGCACTAGGTATAGCCTTCTTGTAGACGTTTTTGCAAATTTCCGACTTCATATCAATTTCGTGTTGACCGGCAAATGGCAGCGACATGTATATCATCAACAGCAATTCACAACTGTATATATCCATGTCAGGTTGTTCCAGCAATGTTCGCACAATGTGTACAGCACTGTCTGCACTAAGACATTTTTGTAACAACAGCAAACGAATCTCTAACTTATTTTGCCAGTCTTTTGAGTTTAGTCGTGCCTCTTCTATTATATATTTTACCATTATCAAAGCCTGAAAAATAGTAATAGTATAGTATATTTAATGTGATCGTTATACTCGGCTATATTTCCTCCGTTTCATCTTGTTCCAATAGTATGATCCATCCTATAAGTATGCAACCCAAAAACCTGCTATCGAAATGCGGGTTGCGATTATGTAGGCAAACAACAGAAACTGGCCGTTTCACCATTTATCCATACGTGACGATCAGTCAGACAATTCGTCATCCAATACGTGATACCAGGGGTTCATCTTTGATGAAACACCCCTAATATCCATTCCTTCCAAGTACAAAAAGGTTTAAGCAGTACGTATCATAGAATATACATTGTATTTTCAAAGTTGAGTCATTTATTTTAACAGCTTGTAGAACTGCTCAAAAGAAGTTGATATACAAAAAATCACCTATATAAAAGTTGCATAATAAGAGAGTTAGTTTACATTACTAAAACTTATTTAACAGAAATCATTATCACGTTTAATGGATACCGTTTTTACAAAAACTGTTCAAAATTGTCCCAATTTGTTCGATTAACGCAAAATCTTGCTCGGTGAATCCTCGACTCTTTGCAAGCTGCGAAAATAAAATTCTGATCTCCACGAATTAAATTATTTTATTAAAGTATTTTCAGTGCGCTGTTGAAGTTCTTCCAGAGTATTTACTGCTCCATCATGATACACCAACTCTTTCAAATAGCCCCACAAAAAAAATCGCAAGGCGTTAAATCCGGGGAGCGAGCAGGCCAAGAAATAGTAGGTCCATTGCACCATGTCCATCTATTCGGAAACTCATTATTTAGATGTTCATGTTCAAAATGTGGTGGAGCCCGATCATGTAGGAACCACATATCATGTCTCACATTTAGAGGAACATCTAAAAATTGTGGCAGATTGTGTAGAAGAAAATCTAAATAAATTTCACCGGTCACTTGAGGTGAAAAAAGTAGGGTCCAATAAGCATCCCATTTAACACGCCAGCCCAAACATTTAATGAAAATATATATATATATATATATATATATATATATATATATATATATATATATATATATATATATATAACAAGTAGGAAAATAATGGGCAAAATCCGCAAAAAGGAGGAAAGTGGATTCGAGCAGAAAATAGGATAGGTAACCCGAGCGATACGTATTTCTGCTGGTTGGCTTCATCAGGCCCGAAATGAATGCACATATGAAACTACAAAAGTAGATACACATGCCCACACATCCGGATACGGGTGTAACCTGAGGAAACGTAGTTGGAACGACACACGAAGTCCACAACAAGAGCCAACCTACACATTGTAGAAATACGTATCGCTCGGGTTACCTATCCTATTTTCTGCTCGAATCCACTTTCCTCCTTTTTGCGGATTTTGCCCATTATTTTCCTACTTGTTATTATATACCTTTCTCCGCATGATCATATTCTATATATATATATATATATATATATATATATATACGTATATATATATATATATATATATATTATACTGCAACTACCACCAAGGCCTAAGACCTAAATACCCATGGGGTACCGTGGGGCTATAGGGGGATTCAGGGAAAAGGGGGAACGCCACACGGACTCTGGCGAGGGAACACGTGTGCATGCAACATGCACACATTCTGGCCCCGCCTACGAGATCCGCCGGGTGGTACCTCCGCGTTCGACAGTCAGAGACCGTCTACCACCTACGGACAATCACAACATCCATAGCCAAGAGGCAAATTTCTCCTGGGACGGGATTCGAACCCGCACAGCGCACGGCGACTGATCAGGAGACCGAAGAGTCAACTACTGCGGCCACCGCTGCTGCCTATGTTGAAAATGAGTTCTTTTTACATTGTTGTGGAAATTGTGCACCCCATTTCGTGTAAATGTGGCCTCGTCTATACACAAAATTAATTTTTTAAATTCCTTCCTCATTTTGTAACATTTTAGGTTGAGCAGGTCTTCCAGCGTGACCTCCTCGTTGTTCTTTTAAATATTCTGTGTCACGAAGTCTAATAACTAAATTTACATCCGTGGGGACAGATGATTTCTCAAAGGAAACCTTTCCGCATACAACCTGCATGCTGCGGTTGCATTTTGTTGACACTCTCCGTATGTTAGTATTATGTCCAGTAGTTCATTGTTTTCGTAAACATGGGCCATTTTTTTACAAAAAATAATCAGACAAATGAAGGTATACGATTAAAAGATTGCTACAATTGATCGAACCAAAGACTCGTACTGAAAACCATACAATAACACAAACAGTTTGCTAAAACCCATAAACGATAAGAGTAGTAAACAAAAAACGCTAAGATTTCACACGGCAGTGGTCGAGAATAATCTGTGTAACACATTATTTTTTTTAAATTCTTAATCTTATACGATTTCTTTTATTATGCAACTTTTATATGGGTGATTTTTGGAATATATACTGCTTTTGACCAGTCCTACAAGCAGTTAAAATAAATGACTCAACTTTGAAAACAAACACTCTGTATAACTAAAAGCAGTCCTTTAGTAGCCTTTATTTGTAAAGCTTAAAATTATGACTGTCGTACCATTGTTCGTTTTAGAAACAGCAACTCTCATTTTGAAAAATAAATCTGAATTTTAAACATCAAATATAAGTTACAATAATAGACGGAAACAAAATTTAAATTAGTAGTACCTAAATCAACACTTGTAAAGGACTCGATAAAAATTGTGTCTACCTGATGATATCAAAAGAATTTATCAATTTAAAGATATTCCGCCGTGAACTCTTAAAAACTTGTTAATATGTAACCATATATATACCATGTGCGACTTCTACAATTCACCTACTTAAGATCCACCTATACGGTGCTTTTCTTTAATGTCCCCCTCCCCTTTGATTTTTCGAACGGATCAATTCAAAAAATTAAAACTTGAGGCAATGAAATTGATCGTGGATCATCATCATCATCTTGGAAAAAAAATTATATGAAAACACGGGTCTTGTGGCACATCATTTTGAAGCTCCTGACGAGTACTTTATAACCCTAGAATATAGATTCAATACCTTTACCTACTGCAAAATGGTGGTACATTTAATAATTACTTGAACACAAACCAACTAGTATGCTTATCTCTACAAATAATTGTAATTCCCTGCCGCATCCACAGCAACAGCGATAAAAACTTGTTTTGTTATTTTTTGTTGACAGTGACAAGAATATCAGCATGAAAACAAACATCACTGTACAGTTAAAACATTCTTATTTAGTTTTCGGTTTTAGTGCTAGATACTGTTTGAACTATTTTTAAAATGGTCAATTCTAGTCCATTGGAAGAAAAAATCGAAGCGATTTTTGTTTTCGGCAACGAAGCGCCACATCAGTCGACAATTTCCCGTTGGTATGGAGAATTCAAACGTGGACGGATGAGTCTTAGCGACGATTCCAGGGTGGGTGCACCAAAAACGGCAGTCACCCAGGAAAACGTCGATGCTGTGCACAAACTCATCATTGAAGATAGACATGTGACATATCGCGAGATTGAGGCGTCCTTGAAGATCTCAAAGAGCTCAATTCAAAAAATTTTACATGAAGAATTAGGAGTAAGAAAATTAGTGTCTCGTTGGATACCCCACCTGCTGACTGAAGACCAAAAAGCAGCCAGGGTTAATTGGTGTCAAAAAACGCTTGACCGTTTCAATTATGGAAACTCAAAAAATGTGTACAGCATTGTTAGTAGTGATGATCGTGGATTTACTGATCTGCTCCAGAAAATAAACGACAGTCGGCTGTTTGGGTGTTCCAAGGTGAAGAAAAGCCAACAAAAGTCATCCGTTCTCGAAGTGTTTCGAAAAAGATGGTCGCGACATTTGTGTCAAAAGCAGGTCATATTGCAACAATTCCTCTTACTGAGCAAAGAACTGTTACTGCGGATTGGTATACCACCATTTGTTTGCCAAAAGTCATCACCGAGCTTCGAAAAATCAACCCCGAAAGAAAAATCATCCTCCACCAAGACAATGCAAGCTCGCACACAGCACAAAAAACAAGGCAGTTTTAACGGAAGAAAACGTGGAATTATTGGACCATCCTCCATATAGTCCCGATCTAAGTCCTAACGATTTCTTTACTTTCCCGAAAATTAAAAACAGACTGCGTGGTCAAAGGTTCCAGTCACCAGAAGAAGCAGTTGACGCATTCAAAAATGCCGTTTTGGATCTGGCAGCAAACGAGTGGAATAAGTGCTTCGAAAATTGCTTCGAGCGCATGCAGATGTGTATTAATCTTCGTGGAGAATACTAGGAAAAACAATAAAGTCATTTAAAACTACCTGCCGTGTTTTTTATTACCATATGCAAAACTTAAAAGGCATCTCTCCTAATGCTCGTGGATCTTGCACTGGTTACTGTTACTGGCTGGATGGTCGTAAGCTTGTGATTTAGGCGTGATATTTTAATTCGCATCGTCTGACTGAGAATTATAGAATGGCCGTTTGTTCCAAGAAAAGCGTTAATCCAGGCCTGCCTGAATTCTCCAGACCTGCCTGCTGGCTCAGCGGCGGCGACCAACGGATGTCAGCCACGGGCTTCGAGGAGACCGAACTCACAACATCAGCGACGACGATAGCAAAGTAAGACAGATGGTTTACGGCAGTCCGAAGGCGCACGTACACTCCGCCCTCGCAGGCCAAGCTGCCCATTTGGAGCAGTGCCACTTGGCTGGCCTGGGCGGATCACCTCGACACCACGGCGGATATGCGCAAGCGTGTCCTAGTCCTTTACCTCCTCCACATCAAGGCTACGGCCATCCCCACTCTCATATGCATTCGCATGCGCAGCGCTGGGAGTTCCCCGGTTAGATATTTTCAATTGGATCGTTTTGATGTGTGATAGGGTGACAGAAGTGGTCTTGGAATGTAGAAAGAGATGTCCAAAATCATTGTACATTTTAGCCTAACAGGCAAGGTTAATAATCACTTTAGAGAAGCAAGATTCAAACTTTTATTTCCATGCTTGGTGACCTCAAAAACTATAATTTCCAAAAGGATTTTTAAGCATTGAGTATACCCATTTTCAGAAATTACACCGCTTATATTTATGTTTAAGTTAGCTTTGTCATTAAGAAAGATTGTATTCTTCAGACAATAAAGCATATGTATCTATCTACACCTAACGTACCTGTTCTTTACTCAAATGTAGCACATCTTCAGCATGCGCATGCTTCGGAATAGCTTTATCTCTGCCCTGCCACAGTTTCGGGCTCTTAGTCACGGCCGTCAAGAAATCAAGTGCCGATACGGGAAAAATGTTGGAAACGTTATCTTTCAGAAGACAGAGCATCATACCGTGAAGAGTTTTCCAGCTGGCTCGTTGGAGAAGAAGAGACATCATCAGAGGACGAAACTGATAATTTTGTTTGGAAAACAGCAAATCCATCTGAAAATTGATATTACTGTATCAAAAATTTCAATACTGAATCATTTGAAAGGGAAGCGCATGATCATTATTTTCTGGGAATACTGTTATTTAAACAGAATATCTTGTAGCTATACGTTCAGTTGAAGTATAACTATCATTTATGAGAAGATCGCTAAAATGCATCGTTTGCCAAATTGTAATGGCGGACAGGGGGAGGTCTTTTTCTATCACCCAGGTCCCTCAAACAGTTTTTAGCCCAACGGAATTATGTAGATTTTTTAATTTTTTTTTTTTAGTAAAATAATAAATCGTCTTTATTTAGGGGGCGAAGTGTAGCATAATGCTACTCTGCCACTTAAAATGTAATACACAAAGTGAAATAAAAAAAATAAAGAGTATGTCCACCTAATGATTCATTTATCTTAATGGGTGATGTTGTACCAATCTTACATAATTAACATTACTTGCCAGCAGCCATTACTTGCCAGCAGCATGTAGTTTTTTATTTATAAACTCACAGAGTGTTACAAAGAAGAACAAAAAAATGTAAGTCTCAATTTTGAATTTCTGTAAAAAAAACTAAAAGCGTTCACGTTCTTAGAATTCTTTTAAAAACTACTCTAGTTTATCCCGATTCTAACGGTATGCCACAAGTCACAAAAAAGTTTAACTAACTTATTGAATTTGCAAATTTTGTGTACAGGGGAAAGAATAAAAAAAACCTGTAAAATCAAATTTCAATCTTCATTTATTTTTTGTTTCACAAATCTTGTTCGAATTGTTGTCCTCTATTGCGTATGCACGCACGACACCTTTGTCTTATCTCGACGGGGTTGTCGTACGTAGGCGAATTTCTTGCCGAATCGTACCAAACGCCTCTTCTATTCCCCATTATGCCATCTTGTAGAGATGTAAAAGTTGCAACGTTAAATGTGCAATTTATTTTGAAATCCTACTACCAATGAAATCAGGCAAACAATAATACGATTTTGGAAAAATTTCGTCTCTCTCCGGAAGTATTTTGAATTTCGAAACTTCCTAAGCCTCATCCTGTATTTCGGTAAGCAGACATTTTAGAACCTACGTTTATAGAAAATGATTGTTGTTTTGAATATACAGGCTGTTCAAAAAATAGACGGAGATATTTTAGAGGGCGATTCCTTGTTAAAAAATATGAAAAAAAGGTTCTATAAACATGGGTCCGGAAATGCAGAATTTTCAAGAAACAAATTTTTTTATTAATATTTTGACAAATATTTCCTCGATTCTGTTGAAATTCGGCAATATTATTTGTTGTATTAA
The DNA here is from genome assembly GCA_963669975.1 of Acanthoscelides obtectus. NCBI lineage: Eukaryota > Metazoa > Arthropoda > Insecta > Coleoptera > Chrysomelidae > Acanthoscelides > Acanthoscelides obtectus. The sequence continues at coordinate 2,569,082 of CAVLJG010000009.1, read as the reverse complement.
GAGGTGAATTTAGCCCTAAATATATTGAAATTATATCCATGGGCATCCCGGGGGGCACCATAGCGACTATTATTGGCAAACAATGTTGTTCGCCACTGCCTTTTTTGTAACTTTAATATTTGTTGTTTGATTAAGCATCTGAAAATAGAACTTCTTTGCCTCTTGTTTTTTTTTCGAAATGCATGTCACTGGACAAATAGTTTATTAATTTTGGCTAAAAATCACAAGTGCATTGGAAAACAAAAAATCAAAAAAATAATTAGGAAACAAGTGTTATTGCAACTTTTCCAATGGGTACCATGACATAAACTAATGTTGTCCATTTCCGTACTCCTTCTCACTCTACGAATCATTGAACGACGAACTCGAGCTAAGATTCGAGGAATATTTCTTATTCCTTCACAAGCATTTACGATTTTATTTCTTAATTATTCTATTGTTTCTATGGGAGTAGCGTAAACTATCGTCTTGAAGTATCCCCATAAATAAAAATCTATTGGATTTAAGTCAAGGGAGCGAGGTGGCCAGTGAATTGGTCCACCTCTTCCAACCCAATTATCTATTTTCGAACACCCTGTATTTTAAGCCCCCGAAATACTGTCATTGTTTTTTAAGCATTCTGTATACAGGGTGACAGGTAAATAGGTGTAAAACATTTTAGGAGGTGATAGTACAGCTCCTTTGCTATCAAAATTAGTATATAATACATACCCTATATTCAAAGGTTAAAAAGTTATGGAAGATTTATTTTTTTTAAAAAACAACCCAGAGTAAAATAGTTGAGATAAAAAAAAAGTTGGTGATAAAACATTTGATGGTTTCAGGTTATTATTCAAATACATAATTCTCATAAATTAAAAAACATATGAAAACACTACTGAAAACGTATTTATTTTCATTTAAATGTTAGCTGAAAATTTTTATTTTCAACTTTCACACAAGTCTTTTTTTTTCAAAAAAAATCATAATAAAGAAAATGTACAAATAACTGCAAAAACTTCCTTGTTTGATTAGGTTTCTAAAGTGGTATAATAACATATCAGTAAGTAAACCATTTAACAAAACAATATTACTTTGCTAGAAAGGACCGCTAAGCGCATTTCATTGTACTGAGCAGGTTCATGGTTTGACCCTTTTTGTTATTTTTTGTGCCCTGTGCCGTTATTCGGGTTTAAGTATTCGGAATCTGTCGTTGCTCCTCGGAAGCAAGCTCTGTTATGAATTGACTCAGCTGACGGATCAAGGAAAGGGAACTAACGCTTAGGTTGGTTAGTAGAATATCAACCTTTAACGCGGTAGGACGTACTTTTACTTTTTTGATCAGTTTTAATAATGGCGAGTTACCGTAACGAAGAATACGCTGATATTCTGTTTTGCTATGGTTTAAGTGATGGAAATTCCGTTGAAGCCAGGCGAGAATACGAAAACCGTTTTCCGAATCGGCGAATACCGAGTCATCGAGTATTTGCTTATGTGTACCAACGCGTCAAGGAAAGTGGACAGGTTCATGAGAGACGTCATGATGCTGGTAGACCTCTGTTGTTTGACGACGAAGATCGAGAGGCAATACTGGAATGCTACGGAAGAGACCCGACGACGTCTACACGAGTTATAGCAAAGCAGCTTGGTTTAACTCAGTGGATAGTTTGGTTCGTTTTGCATTCGGCGAGACTTTACCCTTTCCATTACACACCGGTTCAAGTATTAGAAGAAGGAGATCCCGCAAGAAGAATTGATTTTTGTCGATACATGCTTCATCGGGATCAAGAAGAAAACGACTATTTAACTAAAATATTGTGGACCGACGAGTCTAAGTTTGACAGAGAGGGGACAACAAATTATCACAACTTACATTATTGGGCCCCACGAGAGGCAAATCCCCACATGGCAAAGCCAAGAGCCCATCAAAGAAGATTTTCGGCAAACGTGTGGATGGGAATCATTCATACGTATCTAATTGGACCAGTTTTTTTGCCTGACAACGTGAATGGCGAATCCTATGAAAACTTTTTGAGATCCGAACTCTGGGAGTATCTCGAAGACCTGCCTCTGAATATCAGGATGCAGATGATCTACCAACACGATGGCTGTCCCGCGCATTTCCACCTGGGTGTTAGACAGTGGCTGGACGAGAAATATCCTTGTCGCTGGATTGGCCGAGGTGGACCGACACCGTGGCCAGCGAGGAGCCCAGATTTAACACCGTGTGACTATTATTTATGGGGCACATGAAGTCACAGGTGTACGCTGAGCCCATAGACACTCTTGCACAGTTGAAAGAAAGAATTATTGCTGCTGCAGACACTATCAGAGGACAACTAACTGGCCGCATCACGCGTACCAACATGAGAAAACTACGGGCTTGCATAAGAAACGGCGGGCGTCAGTTCGAACAACAATTGCAATGAATTTTACCTTCATTTCATTATTGTATTTTACTTACCAATTGTAGTAACTTTTAGTCAGTTTTTATTATTCTGTAGTACAATTACAACTGTGTAAATAATCCAATCGTGTAACTTAACCGTAGTTTAAAATAATAACTATCCCATAGCTTACAGTTACATTATTTTCACAAAAACACATTCTTATGAATACAATACATTATGTTTAGTTTCACACAGTTTTTGTGCACTTATCATACCAATTTACATTCCTTATGAAACAAGGATATTATTTAAATTGTTTGTACATTTTTTTGTATACTGATTTTTTGTAAAACACCTTACTTACTGTAAAACGTTATTTGTTTTTCTTAGTTAAACATTTTTAAATGAAAATAAATACGTTGTTTGGTATGTCGAATCTTTTTTAATGTATAATAGTTAATTATTGAAATAATAACCCAAAACCACAAAAAACAAATGTTTAATCGCCAACTTTTTTACTCTGAAATATGGATTGTTTTTAAAAAAATCTTAAATCTTCAATAACTTTTCAACCTTTGAATATAGGGTATACTAATTTCGATAGCAAAGGGGCTGTACTATCACCTCCTAAAATGTTTTACACCTATTTACCTGTCACCCGTATGTATTCCCCGAAAAGATGTTTTGTTCTCAAACGTGTCTTCACTCATAATTCCAATACAAGATTCGTAGTGGTATAATTTAGTGATTGTGACCAGTTTTACAAGTAACCTCAACTTGTGTTTTCGATACTAACCTGTAATTTATACTTATCTGAAAAAGCTGACTCTAACTCAATAGCCGACAACCAATCGACAAGAACTCCCATTTTTTCTTCACTGGACTCCTGCTCCGATAAGAGCTTATTAAGCGTTTTATTTATTTCCTCGGGTTTCTCGGGTAACAGGACCTCATTCGCATTTTCTTGTTCCTTCCTAATTTTTCGCTGAGCTTTATCATCGCCGTATTTTTTTATGTAGTTATTTAGGATGGTCTTGCAGTGATTGTTTTGTATTGAAATCACTAGTTGTTTAGCGTAACTTAATCTTTCCTCATCCTTGGTAGTGAATAATAGACGAAGTAACGTGACAGAACAATTATAGGCATCAAAGACTGGTGAGACGAAGTTTATTGGTACAGATTTTATGGAATTGAATACTTGCTCGGAACAGCTTCTATCAAAGGTAATTTTCTGAAAATATGAAAATTCCATTGTGATGCTTGTAATCTGAACCATTCTTGACATAATTATCACACTACAACTAATAAATCTTGACTTGATACAAGGGGCATCATACATGGATCTATTTGATCGGTACCAGCACAACATGGAACATAGCCAGCGAGAGAAAACAACAACTAAGTCGAAAAAAAAACAAGTTTACTGGTTTTATTGTAAAGAAACATAATAATGATGCAGGTAACATACTGAAAGCTGAAAGGTAATTAGGTAGGTACGAGTTACTGATCAACACCGCAGTCGCCCCATTGAATGAATAATAGGCTAGTTGGCTCTTTTTTAAGTAGGCCTTCAATAATTGACATTTCTCCTATTAAGCCAAAAAAATGAAAAGTATATTTTATGTCACTCGCATACCTTCAGGAGTGCCTCAGGGTTACATTTTGGGACCTCTTGTGTTTTTAATATATACATTTGACTTATCTAGATCAGTTTACAACTCTGATATTCAATCGTTCGCTGATGACACCCAGCTCTCGCATTGTTTCTGTATAGAAGATATAGAGAGCACTGTCCAAGTATACTAAGTGACATATAAATCCGAACACCCAGTTTAAATGGTTTTATTTTAATAAAATTTTGTATAAGTACTTAATGAAGCATAATAAGTAAATGATAAAAATTTCAAAATGATTGCACTGCTTTAAAGCCCTTTGACCTTTAATAATGTGTGGATGCACCCTGATGTGCTACGCATTCTCTGGCATGCTTCTGATCAGGTGGTCAATGTCCTCCTGTGGTATCTCATTCCAGGCAACCACCAACTCCTCTCGAAGTGCTTCTAGAGTCTGAGGAGGACGTTGCAAATTGAGCAATCTCCTACCCATCATATCCCACACGTGCTCAATTGGGGATAAGTTGGGAGATCTTGTTGGCCATGGTAACAATGTGACATCATTATGTTGAAAGAAGTCTATTGTGACTCTTGCAACATGTCGTCGGGCATTATCTTGTTGGAAAGTTGGATCTGCCAGGGTGTCAAGATAGGGTTCTAGAACTTCGTGGATATAACGCTGCGCGTTCATGTTACCTCTGATGAAGATTAAAGGTGCCCTGGAACCATAAGCTATAGCACCCCAAACCATAACTCCAACAGTGTGATGAACATGTCTTTCAACAAAAAACTGTGGATTCCTCCTTTCACCACGTCGCCTTCTAACCCTGGCACGACCATCGTGCATGCCTAAACAAAATCGAGACTCGTCACTAAAGACAATACTGTTCCATTCCTGATCCCAGAGTGACCATTGTCTGCACCACTCAAAGCGACTACGTCGGAGTTCTCGAGTTAAAGGGAGGACCCAGTGTGGCCGGTATGAAAACAAGCCAAAACTTCTCATTCGTCGGTAAACACTTCGCATGCCAATAGGTCTTCCGTGTTCTGCAAACCATTCATTTGCAATGGACCTGGTAGTGGAGAAACGGTCCCTTAAGGCCAATAATCTTAGGCGGCGATCTTCACGGTCTGTTGTTCTACGGCGGGTCCAGTGCCCCTTGCTCTTTGCGTACGGCCTTCTCGAAGCCATGCCTGACAACACCTAACCACAGTGTCTACACTTCTTTGCACTCTAACTGCAATTGCCCGAAAAGAAAGTCCAGCTTCCCGAAGTCCCACTATACGGCCCCTATCAAACTCACTAAGTTGACGAAATCGTACAGGTCTCCGTACTCTAGGCATCGTAACCGATCGTAAAGGATGTCAAGAACCAAAATCCGCCAACGTTGATTCTTTACTGCGGCTGAAATATTCATTTTTAGAGCGTTAGTGAATTAAAAAAAAAGCAGTATAAAAACCGGAATGTCCAACTGATAAGGCTGAAAATTTTTTCACTTGTTATTTACAGTAAGATAAATACATTCACCAACTTTTATTAAAATAAAACCATTTAAACTGGGTGTTCGGATTTATATGTCACTTAGTATATTACAAGCAGATATTGATAGTCTATGCAAATATTCAGCAGATCACAACCTCAGCATAAACCCGGAAAAATCTAAGATTTTATTGTTTTGTTCAGACAGCAGAAGGAACGACGTTGTTTCGCTCTTAAATGTGAACATAGACAATAAGCAGCTCGAGCTCACCAATAGCGCAAAAATATTGGGTGTAGAAATTGATACAAAATTAAGATTTACCGAGCATGTAAAAAATCTGACACAAAAAACCTATGCACGTTTACGCAGTCTTTATTCAAACAGATATCTGCTAAACTTCAAAATGAGGAAAAAACTTTGCGAAACCTTCGTTGTGTCTGTCTTGAACGCCGGTGTTTAAGCGTGTCCAATTCATCATCGATCCTAGAACGCGTCCGTATTGTTAAAACGTTTTACTTAAATAATGTCGCAACGATTTGGAAGCTACGTTAAGTTTCGGTCGACATAATGTGCCCAGTGTCAACACCATTCGTCAGTTGGTGCGGAAATTTGAACAAACAGGTGAAGTTACAGATTTGCCAAGGTCGGGCCGGGTTCGAACTATTCGTACTCCGGAAAATATCGAGAGAGTTCGTGAAAGTGTAGTGGAGCGCCCTGATACGTCTACCAGACATCGTTTTCAAGAACTGGGTATACGTTGCACGTCATTATGCACTATTTTGGAATGGCATTTGCGGCCATACAAAATTCAGTTAACCCAATAACTACAGCCTAGTGGAATATTGCAGCTTAATACCCAAAATACCGATTTTTACCAACAACTGATAAATAATCACCAATGAAGCCCAATCCGATATGAACGGATTTCTTAATAAGCAGAATGGTCGTATCTGGGCATTAGAGAACCCTCGTGTCATCCATCAACGACCACTACATCCTGATCGAGTCACAGTTTGGTGTGGTGTTTGGTACGGAGGTGACATTGGACCTTGCTTCCTCAAATCCAAAAATTTTACCTGCAATACATGTGGTTCCAGCAGGACGGAGCAACTTGTCATACAGATAGGGAAACAACGAATGTTTTGCGAACAATGTTTCCGGGGGATTTAATTTCTCGATTTGGTGATGTCAACTGGCCACCAAGTTCACCGGATTTAACGGCTCCCGACTTTTTTTATGAAGTTTTTGAAAAATAGGGTTTATGCCAACATGCCAAATACTGTAGAGCAACTGAAGGGCAATTTTACGGAAGCGAGTGAAAATATTCCTCCCGAAGCCTACCAAAAAGTGATGGAAATGTAATTAATCAACAAGGCTCAGGTTTGCGGGGCTTCTAGAGGCGGACATTTGTCTGATATTACTTTTCATTCATAATTTCTAAGTTTCAATAAAAGATTAAGATGACAAAAAAATTGACAAATATTCAAGATACAAACTAGTCAGTTACGTATCGGCCACCCTGTACAAAACCTAATTTCAAAGTTTTATTCAAATTCAAAAACCAATATAACTTACAAATTAAAAACAACCTTCAGTACAATTTAAATAAAAAAAGCTTCAAAAATACATGAGCTTGTATGCTCTTGCTACCCTGAATAACCAAGATTGCAACAGAAATCTGAGCAAAGATACTAGCATCAGATCTACAACCAGTAAGTAACGGTATGTGAATTGTGAAAATTCTGTATACTTTCGTGAAGGGTAAATGTCTAGATCTTGTCGTCACAGATCCTAAATTACGTTTCTGCATAAACAAATCTAAAATTCATAACAATAGTACAGAAGCATACTAAAAACACTCAGAAGTATAAATATAGAGTACATAAAATATGAATATCTGAAATATGATAATAGAGGGATATTTCGAGTAAGGTCAAACTATGTTGTTTAAACAATAAAAATTTTGCGTAAAGGTTAAGCAGAGAAACAAGAGTACTACAATTTACTACAAAAGAATTTACTACAAAATAATAGACACCTAAGCTATAAGCTTGTGTGTGTCATACAATATACAAATTCAATGCATGGCTAATGGTCATAAGGTATATTATGAGCAAATGTATATAAAAAAAAGAAATAAAAAAAACATTAGATAGAAACGAAATTACTGAGTTGAGTCAAGCTACCGTCGATGCAAGCATGTCAAAGTTATTTAAGATGAACTTCTTAATTCTTTTTTTGAAACTATACTTCGAGAGGATTTTATATTCTAGGGGTAATTTATTATACAACCTAATACCATCAAACTTTATGCATTTTTGGCAAACAGATTTATTCACTCTGGTATAGGTGTAACTTATATTTATTTTAGTTCTTGTTTCATAAGCGTGGCTGGTTGGAACATTGTTTCGGGAGTGAACAAATTTTGGAGCAGCAAAAATATATAAACCTCTAACATTCAAAAGATCATTTTCAATGTAAACAAATCTGCAACTTGACCGACATGGGATACGAAAAATAGTCCTGACAATATAATTTTGCGTGGTTTGTAGTATTTTTAAAGTACTAGTGTATGCGGCTCCCCAAATACTTATCCCTTTCATCCAAGAATTCTATTATATGTGCACACAATCAAACTCACCTTTACCAAAGACATAATTATGACGTTTTTATCTCCTTGAAAATGTGGATTTAAGAGCTCGTTCAAGCTTTTTATAACTTCCTCGTTAGATGATATCTTTGTAGGTTTTTTCAGCTGTTCTGGTAAATCTTGTTTGATATTCAAATCTGCTTCTATATCCACATCAGCGACCACCGGCATTTGCATCTCTAGAATAAAAAGCAGTTCGCTTATCCGAACATCGCTAAAAAAGCTCTTGAACTTGTCCTTTTCTGTGCCCAAAACAATACAAGGTAATGATTTTGCCAAAAAGCAACCTTAGATCAAACTCATGAAAATAATGCTATTGGGCGAAATATGTCTTTGTAAAATGTCGCTCCTTAATGAGAAGTTTCATTTTAAAAATCGTGCTTTCTCTATAGCTGAAGCTGTTCTTGTAATATCAACATTAAAGTTGGAAATCTCGAGGTTCTGCAAATGAGGAATATGAATATTCTTTTTTTCGAAATGATATCTAGAAGGCGTAAGTTACAAGCTATAACCCTAGTGTTCGCCAATTTTATCCAAAACAACAAAGTTATAAATCGATTCAAGCCCCAAAGTACTCTTCGGGTCTTGTGGAGCAAGGTTTTAACTTTTACATACTTGGCACCATAAAAATTATAATTTTCACCTAGTTTTTAATAAATGAATACACCCATTTTTATGGCTTATAACTCGGAAAAGGTCACCTTTAGAGATAAGTTAATGAAGACTTTTCTGTGCGGAATGATCCAAAAAAACCTGAAAAAATGTTCTGGAAAAACATTCTAATTTATAAAATGCTTGAAAATTCGGATAAAAATGTAATTTTTCAAGTATCTAAATTAAAGTTAAAGTTAGAACCTTGCTCTACAAGACCTTCAAGAGTATTTTGAGATTAATTAACTGTAATGGAATTTCATACTTATTTTTCAGGCCAACATTGGCGAACTTTATGTTTTCACACACTGTGCAAGTATTAGTAGTAGTAGTAGTAGAAAGATTTATTTAGCACATTTGGCTACATAAACAGAACAATTGCAAACAACTTAGAACTAGTAAATTCAAGCCATATGGTGTATGATGTAAATGCTGAGCAACCTATAATTGTAGATTTAACAAGTGATTTCTCAATTTTACTTTAAATTTTGTCAAAGTTTTCTGGTCTTTTATCTCCGAGTATAATTTATTATATTCAATCAACCCTTGATGGAATACAGATTTGTAGCATATGTTATACTTTTTGGTCATTAAATGGAAGTCATCTTTATTTCTGGTATTATGTAAATGATGGTCGACATTTGATGATGTTAAATTAGTTAGACTTGATGGAAATATATTATTTTTTACTTTATAAATGAATATCATTACAAGATATTTGATAAAATTTTTTACATTGAGCCATTTTAATTTGCTAAGCATTTGCCTAATTGGAGTATATTTATCTTTATTTAGTATTATTCTCATGCACTTATTTTGTAAAATTTGCAGTCTTCCAAAAATGGAATTATTTGCTAAATATAGAATAGTCGAACAGTACAAGAAATTTGGAAGAATGATGGTATTATAGATAATTTTTCTGCTATATGAACTCAGACATCCAGAAACTCTCGATAAATATCCCACTTTACTACTAATCTTATTTATAACTTTTTCATAATGAATATCAAAAATTAATCGAGAGTCAACAAAAACTCCCAGGTATTTAAAATTTTCTACGAATTCAATATCTTCACCATCAATATTCAGTTGAACATTTGTACATTGTTTTTTTCCGATTAACAAGGCTTTCGTTTTACTTGCATTTAATTTTAGTCTGTTAGATGCTAACCATTTTGAGACAAGCTTCAAGTCTTCATTTATATAAGAGATACCAGACTGAATATTTTTAGTACTTATATAAATCATAGTGTCATCGGCGAAAATCTGAATTTTGCATTTTTTGACTATGGCAGGTAAATCATTTATGTATAAAATAAAAAGAAGTGGTCCCAGGATACTGCCCTGTGGAACACCCAACGTATTTTCAATTTTTGATGAAATAGTGTAATTAACTTTTGTAACTTGCATCCTTTTAGACAAATAATTTCTAAACCAATCTAAAACACTTCCTGTTACACCATATGCCTTCAATTTACCTAACAAAATATCTCTATCAATCGTTTCAAATGCCCTCTTCAAATCCAAAAATACTGCTATGACAACTTCTTCTGAGTCTATGGCTCTTCTCCAATTCTCAGATACCAACTGGAAAGCTGTTTCTGTGGAATATTTTTTTCGAAAGCCTGCTTGCGCCTCCACTAAAATTTTGTTTTCTTCTATAAACTGCATTAATTGGTCATGCACTATGGACTCTAATAATTTTTCAATGTCTGGTAACACATTTACTGGTCTCATATCGCTGCATCTTTTAGAATTTTTTATTTTGGGAACTGGTGTTATTGTAGAGCATTTAAAATTTTCATGGAAAGAACTGCTTCTCAGTGAACAATTGATCCAATTTAATACAGGATATCCCAAAATTTCGAAACAGTTTTTCAGCACGTTTTTAGTAGTCATTTCGGCACAGTTGTTATTTGATTTTAAACTGTTTACTTTTTTTCTTAGATAATTCAATGATACGCTGTGAAATTTTGAAAGTGTATGCAACATTTCAATGAGAAATAATAGAACGGTACTAGCAAAAAAGTTATGACATGAAATAGCGAGAGTATAGCCGGTAATTAGAGCATTTTAAAGGTATGTTGAAAAATAAACTACAGGGTGTTTCAGAACTAGAGGATCAAACTTGTAGGGGTTATTCAGTGTAACAGTAGAAAACATTTGAATATAGGGACCTATATCCGGCGCTTGTGTGTTGTTATCTTTAAAAAAGATAACAGAGATTGTTTTCTGTAGCTGCATTCCATCTCGCCTTAGTCGTGCTATCGTATTTGTGAAGTTTGCAAGAAGTTAACAAAAATTAATTGTTGCTAATGGAAAACTTTACCAATTAAGAATTGGCGGATATGCATTTGGCATACGGAGCAACAAGCTGCAATGCACGAACAGCAGCGCGGTTGTATCAAGAACGTTATCCCGAACGACAGCATTCGGGATACAAAAAGTTTAATGCTATTCAGGCATGTTTAAAACCAACAAGCATGATACTGGTGTTGCTCGAACCGTAAAAATGGTCGAATTTGATGAAGAGGTCCTTCAGCGAGTTGCCGACGAACCATCAAGTAGCACACGTTCACATTGCTGAGGATATGAATACGAGGAACGCTTCCGTCTGGCGGGTGCTACACGAGCAACAACTTTATCCTTACCACTTCCAGAAAGTTCAAGGATTGACCGCAGCCGATTATCATCCTAGAGTTCAATTTTGTCAATGGCTTCTTCATCAAATCGCTGTACAACCAAATTTTTTACGCTATGTTTTATGAACCGATGAAGCCTCTTTCACAAGAGACCGCATTTTTAATGGAAGGAACTGCCACGTTTGGAACAAAGAAAATACCCATGCAATTTTTCCTAGAAAACATCAGCAACGTTGGTCTGTCAACGTATCGGGAGGCTTGTTGATGATTATTTGATTGGGCCATACCTTCAACCGGAACGGTTAACAGGACATATTTACCGGCGTTTCTTGGGGGAAGTTCTTCCAAAACTTCTTGAAAATGTTCCATTGAACGTTTGACAGCAAATGTGGTTTCAGCATGATGGAGCGCCGGCTCACTTTGCTGTACAAGTACGTGAGTATTTGGCTCAACGGTTTGGGTACCGTTGGATTGCCAGAGGTGGAGCAGTTTCTTGGCCTCCTAGATCACCCGATTTGACGTCGCTAGATTTTTTCTGTGGGGGACATGTAAGTCTTTGGTTTACGAACCTCCAGTAGAAACAGAGCAAGACTTAATTGGACGAATTACAGCAGCATTTCAAATCAATCAAAACGAGTATCAAATTTTTAGTCAAGTTTAGTCATGTGCGACGTTTAAATCGGTGTATGCAGGTTGGAGGAAGAGATTTTGAACAATTGTTGTGATGATATCATGTACAAAAGGTTAAAATTGAATGCATTAAATCCTATTTAGGCAATTCATCGTCTTTCTAAATTTTAACGCGTCTTAGGGCAGTAGTTACACTTTTCCGTACATGGGTCCCTATACTCAAATGTTTTCTACTGTTACCCTTAGTTCTGAAACACCCTGTATAGTCATATTCTGTCTTTTTTCTCTTCTTTTATGCATACTTGTTTTATGTAACACGTTTGTGTTTGTATTGTTAAAGCCGCAATGTGGGTAACATTAAATTGTATCAGTCGTATTCATCATCCCCAGAAACCCCCGATTTCCAATTGAATTGACTAAACGACTAACCGATAGCTTTAACAAAGGTTTCTCCACCAACTGCTCCTCGTTTGTTTTGCACTTCGACTAATTGGATCATGTACGTTTTGTCCAAAACGGAGTCCACAACTAATTTCGGATCCAAAATCGTAGCTTTGTCCAAGGTGTGGAGCAGTTTGCTGATAGAACTCGTCGGTATACCGAACGATTGGATGAACAGAACTAACTTTGGAGGTTCCAGTTTTTCTATCGCAGCATCCACTAGACGTGACACGTTGGATCTGTAAGAGAAAATCAACGATGTTATTTCGATTAGTATGTATTCTATTCCAGGGATGCTGGCGGCTCAAAGCATGAATATAAGCGAGAAAAGTTAGATTTTCAAAAAAAAGTAGTGAGAAGATAGTGAGAAATAGTGAATTTATTCATTAAAAGTTAAGTTGATTTTCTGAGAAATTGAATATTATAATGCCAAATTTAAACGGATAATATATCGCGTGATGTTTTAAGAGATATAGGATTTGCTTTTAAAAAAAAACACACAAAAAATTTGAAAAAATGATTAAATCTTTATTTGAGTCGATAGAACTATCGATATAATTTAATGTTTGAAGATTATTTCATGTAAATGTTGGCCGCGGCTCCGCTTTAGATGGCCCATGCACAAGGTCCAATTTTGGCACACTCTCTCCAACATATCGGTCGGTATCTCACGAATAAATGCTTCAATATTGGCTTCCAGTGCGTCAATCGTTGCTGGTTTATCCCTGTAGACATTAGCCTTAACATGGCCCTACAAGAAATAGTCCAACGGCGTTGAATCACACGATCTAGGCGGCCAATTGACGGGCCCCAAACGTGAGGTAAACTGTTCACCGAACTCGCCTCTCAATAGGGCCATTGTTTCGTGTGCAGTGTGGCATGTGGCACCGTCTTGTTGAAACCACATGTCAGCCAAGTCCAGCTCTTCCATTTTGGGCAAGAAAAGTTTGTTATCATCGCACGGTAGTGCTCGCTATTCACAGTTACGTTCCGGCCATTGCCGTCTTTGAAGAAGTACGGCCCGATGATGCCACCGGTCCATAATCCACACCAAACAGTGATTTTTTCGGGATGCATTGGTAGCTCTTGCAATGCTTCTGGCTGGTCTTCACTCCAGATGCAGCAATTTTGCTTGTTAACGTACCCATTCAACCAGAAATGAGCTTCGTCGCTGAACACAATTTTTCGATAAAAATGTGGATCTTCCTCCAACTTTGCCAGCGCCCATTCACCAAATTGGAAACGTTGTGGGAGGTCGTGTGGCTTCAATTCTTGCACCAGCTGTATCTTATAAGGTTTTACACCCAAATCCTGTGGCAAAATTTTCCACGTAGTGGAGTAACAGAGGCCCAATTGCTGCGAACGGCGGCAAATCGAACATTTCACGGTCATCACTAACACTGGCGGATACAGCCGCAATATTTTCTTCAGTTCTCACTCTACGTCTGCGTGTTGGTGGTTTAATGCCCAATAATGTAAACTGGATTCGAAATTTAGTCACAAACTTCCGAATAGCTCCCTCAGTAGGCCCACCAAATTGCCCATGAATTGAAAGCAGTGCTCGATGCACTCTCTTAACCGAGCATGAATTTTGATAGTAAAATTCAATAATTTGCAAGCGTTGTTCGTTCGTAAGTCGATTCATGGTTAAATTATAGACCAAACTGAACAAGTTTGACAATGACACAAGACACGATTCACGCGTCATCTGTCAAAAACAGTGTTGCCAAAAAGATACTAGCAAAAAAATCACCCATTACATTAGCGGACAAAAGTTTGGAAACATTATTATGAACTATTTCATATACATAAATTAAAATTGCGAAGGAGCAGATAGTTTAAATATTAAAGTCCACCTGTGGCTTCAGTACTAATACAAAGTTTATCTTATCAATCTTCAAATTCTCTGAAAATAAAAACACGCGTGTTTTTAAATACCACAGTTTTTGTAACGACAAAAGTATGGAAACATTTCAGTTTTACCATATTTATTCATTCTGCGATACTCTGATATTGCGTACGGTGAATATAAACATCAGTGAGAATGGCAAAAGTAAAAGAATTTTCAAAAGATTTAAGAGACAAAGTAATTGAATTATTTAGAAGTGGTGTCAGAAATGTTGACATTTCTCAAAGATTAAAAATGAACAAAGGGACGATTTCGAAAATTATTAGTAAATATCAACAGTACGGATTAACAGCAACGCGGCCTAGGTGCGGAAGACAAAAAAATTATGTTTTAGATCGCTACATTAAACGTTTGTTTGAAGATCATCGAATGCCAGTCACACAGATTTTCAAAAGAATAGTAGAAGAGGGTACCCAAAATATTTCTGTCAGAATGGTACAGAGACGCTTGGTGGATTTTGGGCTTTTTGGTAGGCGTCCAGTGCAAAAGCGTCTCATTTCAACAAAAAAAAATTGTATTGCTCGTCTTGAATTTGTTAAAACTCATCTAACTTGGACAGAACAACAATGGAATATAGTTTTCTGGAGTGATGAAAGCAAATTTAACTTGTTTGGATCTGACCGTACGGCATATGTGAGGCGTCAAATACAAAAAATATTCGACAGAAAGTATCAGTTGCCAACAGTTAAGCACGGTGGAGGCAACATCATGGTTTGGGGCTGTTCTGGAACGGGTCCAGTTGTTAAAATTCTTGGGAAAATGGATCAAAAACTATACAAAGATATTCTTAGTGAACACATGCTCCCTTTTGCTGAGGAAGAAATGTCTTTACGATGGACCTTCCAGCAAGGTATTGACAGCAAGCATACCTCAGAATTCGTAACGGACTGGTTAAGACTAAAAAATGTTAGTGTTCTTACATGGGCTTCGCAATCCCCGGTCCTAAACCCTATAGAACATCTCTGGGGGCATGTTAAAAGACAACTGACAAGGAAAAAACAGGAACGATTTATTTGATTACACAGGGTGTCCCGAAAAAAGTGTGCAATATTCTACCAGCGGTTTCTAGAGCTTAAAATAGGAAGAAAAGTTTATATAAACATAGGTCGACAAACGTCCCCTAAGGGCGCTACGGTCTTTTAAAGGGGCTCCCCTGAAGATGGTTTTTCCTTAATACAGCAGACGCTCCATAACGTAAACACGGGATAATGAAAACTTGCGCTAATGTAAACACAAACTTCGTTCTATAGGATCAAACGGAACGCGCGATAACGTAAACAATGTGTACGCTCGATAACGTAAACGACTCTCGGCGCACGGAAACAGCGCGACGGTAAAATGCTGAAGCCTCGATGATTTATATCGGGCGTCGGGGAGTCCCCGATTTATGATGTAGAGTGTAGGGGATTCACCTCTGCGATAAAATACGACAAACTCGGTCAGTCGTATGATCGTTTAGGATACGCTTATACGTACGTATGTATTTCATTTTTGAACTCAAGTGAATACATTGCACGCGTTAATATATTTTACGACTATGGCATCCACATCCTATAAAAGAAAGTGCTGTCTATATCTGGTGAAAAATTACCAGCACAACCACAATTAGTGCAACCATTCAAAGAAAAATTGATGAAAACAATTACCGAGCTAGATTTAAGAATGGAACAAATTTACAACGCAGATGAAAGTGGCCTTTATTGGAAAATGTTACCAGAGAAAACCTATGCTGCATCATTTGAAAAATCTGCCCCGGGAAGAAAGCCGGAGAAACAACGAATAACGTTTCTAGCCTGCACTAATGCTAATGGTTCACACAAAATAAAGCCACTGGTAATTGGGAAAGCAAAAAATCCGCGCTCATTTAAAAATGTTAATATCCCTGTTGATTATGACTGTTCAAAAACCGCTTGGATGACTAGCAGTATATTCCTGAAATGGTTCCACAGGTGCTTTGTCCCTCAGGTATGA
The DNA here is from genome assembly GCA_963669975.1 of Acanthoscelides obtectus. Lineage (NCBI taxonomy): Eukaryota > Metazoa > Arthropoda > Insecta > Coleoptera > Chrysomelidae > Acanthoscelides > Acanthoscelides obtectus. Next base: position 2,552,725 of record CAVLJG010000009.1, on the reverse strand, counting down.
CAATCAATTATCACAAATGCTCTATTCATAAAATTTGAAGATGTGTTTTCTATTTGTAGGTAAAAGGTTTCCTAGAACGACAGAAGCTTCCAATAAAAGCGTTGTTACTATTGGATAATGCACCAAGTCATCCTCCCGAGCAACAACTGAGGAGCAGGTATGGGTCAATTTTCGTCATGTACGCCCAACGTAACACCGTTAATTCAACCGATGGACCAGAATATAATAAGACTCACCAAACTATACTATAGGAAGTTTCTAGTTTCGTCTGTCTTATCAAAGAATCCTGAAAACTTATCTGAGGCTTTAAAAAAAGTAACATTACGAGAAGCTGTTTTAGATTTACATATGGCCTGGAATGAACTTAACCAGCAAACTATTCAAAAATGTTGGAACAATCTCTTTTGTACCAATAATGAAGATGATGAAGAAGACGATGTCCCCTTAAGCGTAATTAGAGAACGTTTGCGATCCAATAATGATAATGTTATTAGTGTGTCATTGGATGTTGTTGATTTATTGAAAACAGTGAATCCCAACATTGTTTGTACTCCTGCTGATATTAATTTATGGAACGAAGATAAGCAGACGAATGATGCTGATAAGGAGGAGGATATGGACAGTGAAGATGATGAGAACGATCCCATTGAAGTCAAGCGCAAGCTATACAAGTTTTTAACCAAGCTTTAGATTGGGCTGAAAGAAAAGAAGTTTCATACACGGATATTTTAGTTCTTCGTAAATTACGGGCGCAGGCATTGGAAGACAATGCTAAGCGCAAATTTACGCAGACAAAAATTGTTAATTATTTTTCTTCTAATTAAAAAAATACTTATCGCTGTTAGAATATTTGTTTATTTTGTTATAAATAGTATGTATTAAACGTTTCTTTTAATAAATCAAATATATAAATCACGTTCGCTAATGTAAACATTTCGATAATGTGAACCATACTTGGATTAAATTAGTTTACATTATCGAGCGTCTGCTGTATTTCCGATACGTGTTGAGATAAAGACATAAAATTTGGTATTCTAGCCTAGTTTTTTTATGCTGGATTTAAAAATATTAATAATTTTAGACAGCTTTGTTTGGAAGCGTATGTAGCAGCGACGGACTCAGGTTATTTTAGCCCCAAAATTTTTGTGTGATTCTATTTTTGAAATTCAATTTTAGAATTTGAAAATTTAGGGTTTTCTACATAAAAAAGGTACTCTTATTGAATATCGATAAATTGTGCCATTTTTGAATAAAATTGAACTAAAAAATTTGTCACATGATAGGAAATGTACTGCGAATTTAAATGAATTGATGATTATACATAGTTAGCCATGACTGCAAACAAAAGTTGTTTTGATTTGTTATGACTTAATTTGACGTTAAGCTGACATTGTTAGCAGTGTAAAATTACTAGATTAAAGTCAACATTTTTATTAAATCGATTTAAAATGCCAAGATTTACAGTCAACTGACTGTCATGCATTTTGTGTACGGGTTTTGCAATGGCAGTTCATTGGCAGCCGTAAGAGAATATCAAAGAAGATTTCCCAATCGCATAGTATCTGGACGTCGAATGTTTCCTGACATTCACCGGAATTTGTCAAACCATGGTATAGAAATGTAGCGTATGTACATACCTGATCATGCGAAGCTTCATCCAATCGGGTAAATATGACGTAGTTTCAGAGGTCTCAGGACTGTACGCTCTGGGATGTTCCATATTTTCTGGGAACCAACTGTGAAGTAACAAATTGAATGGCTCAAAATCATCTAGAGGTCCGTAAGTCAGCAAAACTATAGTTGCGTGAATCACGAGTGGTTGCATTGCACACTGTTCGCCAGTTGCCCAGGATACTATGACATACTCGTTACCTAGTTAAAAAGAACAACATTTATAGCCAATTAGTAAATTATTGGTGACAATCGTATTTTTAAATGATAGTCATTATTTAAATGGGTGATAGAGGGGGTTAAAAGCAGCAAAAAGATTCATATAACATGGGGGTCAAAACGGCATTTTTTTAGAGAAAAGCGACTTAAAGTAAAATAAAACCTGACAACGCCGCAATGCCGCAAATTACGACGGAACGCAGTGTAAATAAAGATGGAGTTTGTTATTTTTGGCTCTTAGGTATTATTTCATTATTTGATAATGTACTCGTAAAATGCAAACAATTAAAAAAACGGATTTACCACTAACTGTCTCAGCGCTTCACCTGGTGTGTGAAAGTTTATTGAACGTAATAGAAGTTGTGCTTCAGTTGTTATTGGTCCAGCCTCATAAACTATCCCTTTAAGTTCTCCCCAATACCAGAAATCCATCGGATTGAGGTCAGGAGATCTTGCTGGCCATTTTCGAGGATCAGGAGCACTTCGACCGATCTAGCGATTTGGATAATGTGCATTCAAATACTAAATGACGCCTCTAAAAATGTGTGGTGGTGCCCCGTCATGAAGAAACCACAAATCCTGTCTGCGTTGTAATGGCATGTTGTCTAAGGTCTGTTCCAAAAGTTCTGGTAGGTTATTGGCTAGAAAGCTAAGGTATCACTTCCCTGCCAACTTTGGGGGTAACTCGAAAGGGCCAATTACCTGATCGTCAAGAATACCCGCCCAAATATTTATTTTAAAACGTTGTTGGAAATGACCTTCACGAATGGTATGAGGATTTCCTTGGGATCGCGTGTGAGTATTATGGAAATTTAATATCCCGTCTCGCGTAAAATTGCATTCGTCCGTCGCTAGAATGTTTTTAAAAAAATCCGGATTTTCAATGTTTTTGTGCAAAAACCACTGACAGAATGTTAGTCTGCGAGGATAGTCTTCTGGTAACAAGGCCTGCACTCGTTTTACATGGTAGGGATAAAGCAAATCCCGTAGAATTCTATGGACTATGGTATGCGATCGTCCTACGCGACGGCTTAATTCCCGAGTACTGATATCTGCATTGATTTCAACGATATTTAGAATTTGTTCCTCCTGCTCTACAGTAACCTGTCTTTCACGAGTTGTAAATTGTAAATAAACACGACGACGTACGCGAACAATAACTAACCACTGTTACCGTTTGCGATCGATTGCCGGTCCGATAAGAGTGATGAATGACCGACGCGCTGTGGTCATGTGTGTTTTAAATGTTTAATTAAATGAAACTTACTGACTACAAATTTTGGCTTAACTTAGAAAAATTTAATGCCATTTATTTGTTGATTACCCAATTTAAAAACGTTTTAAATTGGATTATAAGAATTAGTAAGATTGTGGTGATTGTGGTCGGTATAAACCACTTAAAGTTGTAGACTATAAGGCCATTTAGACAAAAATCTATTGACTTTTGGACCATGGGTCATATGAACTTTTTGACTTGTTTTGACCTCCCCTATTAGCCATTTCACTAATGATTACCATAACGTTGTATAAATCCATCTTCGCATTCACACTTCAAAATATTTGAAAATACTTTTTTATATGAGGAATGAAGGAATGAGTCTGCAACTCCAAATAGGTCGCGTTATAAGTCAAAAAATTGATTTTGTAAGTCTGATTTTGTAAGTCTCATAGTTTTTGAGATTTTCAATTCAACGTTTAATATTTTTTCTTGGAAAGATGGTCTGCATTCAGTTAATCTTGTGTCACTTCTACAAATATTCTTCTTTTTTTGGAGCAAGTTTGATTTAAATCATCCACAATTCAAAATTAATAAAATAAAGATAGACCAAAGATATTGAATTCGTAGAAAATTTTAAATACCTGGGAGTTTTTGTTGACTCGATTAATTTTTGATATTCATTATGAAAAAGTTATAAATAAGATTAGTAGTAAAGTGGGATATTTATCGAGAGTTTCTAGATGTCTGAGTTCATATAGCAGAAAAATTATCTATAATACCATCATTCTTCCAAATTTCTTGTACTGTTCGACTATTCTATATTTAGCAAATAATTCCATTTTTGAAAGACTGCAAATTTTACAAAATAAGTGCATGAGAATAATACTAAATAAAGATAAATATACTCCAATTAGGCAAATGCTTAGCAAATTAAAATGGCTCAAAGTAAAAAATAATATATTTCCATCAAGTCTAACTAATTTAACATCATCAAATGTCGACCATCATTTACATAATACCAGAAATAAAGATGACTTCCATTTAATGACCAAAAAGTATAACATATGCTACAAATCTGTATTCCATCAAGGGTTGATTGAATATAATAAATTATACTCGGGAGATAAAAGACCAGAAAACTTTGACAAATTTTAAAGTAAAATTGAGAAATCACTTGTTAAATCTACAATTATAGGTTGCCCAGCATTTACATCATACACCATATGGCTTGAATTTACTAGTTCTAAGTTGTTTACAATTGTTCTGTTTATGTAGCCAAATGTGCTAAATAAATCTTTCTACTACTACTACTAAACTTCGTCTTTTGGCGTTTCAGTGTCCCATTTCGGGTAAATATTTTAGCAAGGCATATGCAAATTTTTTGCATGTTTATATGCTCCCAAGCAAGCGCAGATCCAGGGGCAGGGGTCATGGAAGTCATGTAATATGTAAAGGATATAAACGGGTAAAGATCACCAGATTTGGTAATGGCTGCCCGAAGCATGAATTTACGTGAGAAAAGTGAGATTTTCAAAAAAAGTAATGAGAAAATAGTGAGTTTGTACATAAAAAAGTTAGTTAACTTTCTGAGAAATTGAATAACATAATGCAAGTTTAAAATGATAATATAAATAAAACAGTGAGAAATAAACGAGAATGACTCTCATAAGGCCTTTGTTAGTGTTTTATTGACATAAGCAAACATAATTATTATTTATATGTATGCATATTTCAAGATCAAATGCATACGAAGTGCAGGGTGGCGGATATACATTGGTAGGTTTTGAGAGGAATATTTTCAACCGCTTCCGTAATATTGTTTTTCAGCTGCTCTAGAGTATTTGGTTTTTTGGCATAAAGCCTATTTTTCAAAAATCCCCATAAAAAAGTTAGGAGCCGTTAAATTCGGTGACCTTGGTGGCCAGTTAACGTCACCAAATCGAGAAATTTAACGTCCCGGAAATATTGTTCGCAAAAGGTTCATTGTTTCCCTAGCTGTGTGACAAGTTGCTCCGTCCTGGCCGCAAATGCAACTCTTTTTTTAAAATAGTACATAATGACGTGCGACGAATACCCAGTTCTTGAGAACGATGTCTGGTAGACGTCTCAGGGCGCTCCACTACACTTTCACGAACTCTCTCGATATTTTCCGGAGTACGAACAGTTCCAACACCTTGACAAGTCTAACTTCACCTGTTTGTTCAAACTGTCACACCAACTGATGAATGGTCTTGGCACTGGGCACATTATTTCGACTGAAACCTCGATAGCTTCCGAATCGTTGCAATAATCGACTCATTTAAGTAAAACGTTTTAACAATATCATCATCATATATAAATCATGTAGCGCTCCATGATGAATTGGACACATGTGCTTTAAACAACTACTACGGCGACACCTACTGAAAAGCGTGTATCAGAAATGGCTCGCAATTTAAATCAGTCAGTTATATATTGGCCACCCTGTATAAAAGAAAATATAACGAATTTTGTAAATACGGGTGACGTACTTATATCTATCAAGTATCCTTGCCCAATTGATTGAATCTACATTTTAGCGAACTACCTAATGTAAAAAATTGAAATTTGACATAGTAATTATAAAACTGTTAGACTAGAGTAGGTGTCAGTAGGAATCAAGCGAGGCTCTATTTGAAGGGTTCCCATGGCCACTTCCTGGCATCATCATGAGACCTTCTCCATGTCACAATTATACGAGGGCTGCCTTTTAAGTTTTGCATATGGAATTAAAACAACACGGTAGGTAGTTTTAAATGGCTTTATTGTCTTTCGAAGTATTCTCCACGAAGATCAATACACATCTGCATGCGCTCGAACCAATTTTCGAAGCACTTATTCCATTAGTTTGCTGGCAGATCCAAAACGGCATTTTTGAATGCGTCAACTGCTTCTTCTGGTGACTGGAACCTTTGACCACGCAGTCTGTTTTTAATTTTTGGGAAAGTAAAGAAATCGTTAGGACTTAGATCGGGACTATATGGAACATGGTCCAATAATTCCACGTTTTCTTCCGTTAAATACTGCCTTGTTTTTGGGCTGTGTGCGAGCTTGCATTGACTTGGTGGAAGATGATTCTTCTTTCGGGGTTGATTTTTCGAAGCTCGGTGATGACTTTTGGCAAACAAATGGTGGTATAGCAATCCGCAGTAACAGTTCTTTGCTCATTAAGAGGAATTGTTACAATATGACCTGCTTTTGACACAATTGTCGCGACCACCTTTTTCGAAACACTTCGAGAACGGAAGACTTTTGTTGGCTTTCTTCACCTTGGAACACCCAAACAGCCGACTGTCGTTTATTTTCTGGTTCATAACAGTAAATCCACGATTCATCACCACTAACAATGCTGTACACATTTTTTGAGTTTCCAAAATTGAAACGGTCAAGCGTTTTTTGACACCAATTAGCCCTTGCTGCTTTCTGCTCTTCAGTCAACAGGTGGGGTATCCAACGAGAAACTAATTTTCTTGCTCCTAATTCTTCATGTAAATTTTTTTGAATTGAGGTCATTGAGATCTTCAAGGACGCCTCAATCTCGCGATATGTCACATGTCTATCTTCAATGATGAGTTTGCGCACAGCATCGCCGTTTTCCTGGGTGTCTGCCGTTTTTGGTGCACCCACCCTGGGATCGTCGCTAAGACTCACCCGTCCACGTTTGAATTCTTCAGAAAAACGGGTAATTGTCGACTGATGTGGCGCTTCATTGCCGTAACTCAGCAAGGCATTCTTGTTGCGATAATTGTCTCTGAAAGTTGTAATAAATTATGGCGCAAAAATGTTCTCGGTTGAGTTCCATTTTTCTAATGACTTGGTGACACTTAAAAATTCACTGTAGTGAGAACACTGCACGTATCGTTGTGAAACTTTGAATTTAAGTTTACTAAAGAGTGAGGTTAAGATTCAGTACTGACGTTCTATCCGCGCGGCCTACTATGTTTCTATATGCAAAACTTAAAAGACATCCCTCGTATTGGATTGTCAATTCTCATTTTTAACTGTCCGCCATACTTATAGTCAACGCCAAACAAAGTGGCGTGCACGTCATCACGATAAAAATTCCCCGACCTAATGCCTAGGTTTCTATCACAAACAATTGCTCTATTGCAGTTTCATATTAATGTGATATATAAATTGTAAAATGGTCATTACTCTCTTATTATGGTTAATAGTCATATAAACATTGTTATTAAAATATCACATAAGTTGCTTTCTGATAAATTTAGACGCATTATGCGAAATAAAATGTTTTGCAAACGCTCCAATCACTTATCGACATGTAAACGCACTACACCGATTTCGCAGCGTTGACACATTGTCACCTTGAAACTTATTTAAACTGGGAACTGACATTTGTATTAATTTTGACACTGAATCAATTTGTGGCATTTCAAATCTTTATAAATCCTTTGGCCCCGCATACTGTAAATCAACAACTGTTTGTTTCAAAACAAAATTATTCATTTTACGAGTAGATAAAGGCAATTTTGGTATATAAAGATGCCCAAACAGTTAAATAGTCGGTGTAAGGAACTCGTGGCCTCGTTAATGCACTACTTTGAGCAAGAAAGGGACAACAACGGGCCTTTGTTGCCTTTAAATGCTGTTCAAGAGGTAGGTTACTAATAATTATATGTAATGTATATTAATAATAGTGAAATTTTATTTCATTTTTTGTAGCGTGTTGCTGCTGCTTTAAAAATTCGTTTAAGGACAGTTAGTCGTATTTCCGAGGGTGTAAAAGTGATGCAAATTTAGAATCGCCCAAGAAAAAGCGGAGTTATATTAAACGTGTAACCAACACAGCGACATTGGATACAAGTGCCATTCGAGAAGTGATCTATAATATGTATCACAAAAGTAAGATCTTATTATAATAACTTATCAGAAATTTGCATTAATTTGTTAACTAAATTATAATGTCATATTACACATGGTTTCAGAAGAACAAGTTACGATACAAACTTTATGGTCTCGATTAAGAGATAGGGCATTATTTGATGGTAGTGCCACGTCTTTAAGGCGGTTGCTTAGAGATCTTGGATTTAAGTGGCTTAAGGACAATCCGCGACGAGGGCTCATGGAACTACCAAGTATAGCTTTGAAAAGGGTGGAATTTCTAAGGCAATACAATCAAGCCAAGGTTGAGGCCTTATACCAGTTTGTCTTCCTCGATGAAACTTGGATATTTCAAAATGGGACCATAGGTCGCTCTTGGCAAAATGGAAACCAAAAAAGCGTGAAAGCTATTAAAATAGATGGTAAAAGGTATGTACTTTTACACAATTTGCACTATAAAATTTAAAACTAATATATTTTAGATACATTATATTACATGCTGGAAATGAAAATGGGTTTATTGAGGGTAGTGAAGCGATATTTTCTTCGAAAACAAAATTGAGCGATTACCATGGAGAGATGAACCAGGACAATTTTTTGAAATGGTTTCAACATCAGTTATTAGAAAAATTGGAGAGTCCATCTATGATTATACTGGATAACGCCCCTTATCACAGCATGATATTGAACAAAGTGCCCAACAATGCATGGACAAAAAAAAATATCCAAGACTGGTTGACAAATCAAAACATACCATTTTTAAACACAATGTTTAAAACAGAGCTATTGAGTATTGTTGCTCGGTACATAATGCTTCTTAATTATATATATTTTGGTCGACAGTTTATATTTCTTTTGTTTATTCCTATTCTTAAAATAACTGCTTTTTTAGAAACAAACCACCTAAAATATACGTGATTGATGAATTGGCGGAACAACATGGGCACAAAGTTCTTCGTCTGCCTCCTTACCATTGTATATTTAACCCTATTGAGTTAATTTGGGGCATAGCAAAAGGTTACTATAACAGACATATTGGTAGAGATGGTAACAGTGAAAAAGACTGTTTGGATATGTGGAACGAGGCTCTACAAACGGTTACCCCAGACATGTGGAAAAATAGTGTTCGACATACTAAGCAAGAAATTTTTAAATGGTATGAAAGAGAACGAATTTTTGATCGACCAGACATCGAACCTTTAATAATCAACTTTGAGAGTGATGAAGATTCAGATTCAGACAGCGCTGAAGAAAGAAACTCCGACTAACTTTATTGTACAGAAAAAGCATACACCAGTAGCTTACCTAATTTTAGAATGCATTTTTCTGTATGAATTCTGTAAAATAAATACCATGCATAAAATTTGGAGGACCCCATTTTGATTTTTATTCAGTACCTTTAAGCTATCAATTAAATATGGTAGTTTCATAGTGTCATCTGATCAATAATTGTCATACTTAATGATTATGCAAGTACAGATCTATAATTTTATTATACTATTATTTTTGTTCTCATTTGAGGTTAATATTGCTTATAAACCTAGATATGTAAATAATAAATTTTATTATTTTACAAAAAGTTTGGCAACAATGTAAATTTTTCAACACACCCACCTTGATGACGTGCACGCCACTTTGTTTGGCGTTGACTATATATTGAAATGCCAGGTCAAAGTAAGCAAAGAGAACATGAAAATGGTTCAGGGTAAATTACTAACATTTTATTAGTTACCTAAATGCGCAACTTTGCTGTCATAAACGACTTTGTATTGTATTGCTCACCGTTTACGAATTCGAAATGTGCATATATACAGGGTGTCCCATAAGTAATGGAAATAATTCACCAGCAGATTCCTTTCAAAGAAATGTTGAAATTAAGTTAAATTTTCTTAGTCTGAAATTCAAAGGCAACTAAGATACATGGTGATAAACTTTTTGTAATTTTTTCGAATTTTGGCCATAAATTTAGCATTTATTCTTAGTTTTTCACGAAATTTGGCATATGAGGGTTTTTTATATGGCAACTCTAAAAATTAAAAATCTTATAGATGGCGCCATCACGAATATTTTCTGTTCTTTTAAACTCCGTAACTTTTTTATGCTTGGCATAATTTAATTATTTACTTAAAATATGCATTGTGCAATCATGTTTGCTTCAAAATGTACTTTAAAAATCTCGCTATGATTCACCCTTTTCGAGATAGCACTTTGAATTTTTGCCACTAATTCCTCTCTTGTGTTTACCATATTTTATATTTTCTCACCAGTCTAGCAAAGTGCGCAGGAGCACCATTTTGCATAAAAAACATATCTCGGCGCAAATAATAATCAATGAGTGTTGTTTTTTAGAAGTTTAAATATAATTCCCCGGTTAGGTTTGAAGGTAACTCGTATGGCCCCAAAATAATTTACACAATAATTACACCACACCAAATATTAATTTTAAATTCGTTTTGAAAGTGTCTTTCAGTAAAGAGGTTAGGATTTGAAATATCCCATGAATACTTGTTTCTAAATTAAAAATTCCCCTTCGGGTAAAAGTCGTTTCATCCGTAAACATAATTTACAAATAAGGGGTCTTGATTTTGTTGAGCCTGGACACAGAGGGCAAATTCCAGTTCTTGCTGCTTGCCTTACACTTATTTCTGGATCTTCAGCATCCTGGATTAACACTTCTTCTTCTTCTTGATCCACATTATGTCTATTTGGACGTCCAACATACCGCTTTGGCTGCGCATAACGATGACAAGCTCTTAAACAGCTGTTATTTTCTTGGACATATACGCAAACCATAACTCGTATTTCCGAATTAGAAAATAACGCATGTCTAGGCATTTTAAACTAAAGTGATAAATACAGAATGAACACTGGAACTAATACTAAAAGTACGCAATAACAGGTAATAGATTACGACACTAAACGTGTGCGTTTGTATTTTTATAACCTCGCATCAAAGTAACTGACGAGAAAGTAAACCGTGACGGTGATAATGACGTTTATCATTCATCTCATCAGGCACAGTTTACTTAAAAAATATTTTAACTTAGAAAGATGAAATTTCATCTTCAGTGCATTGACAACTTTAAATGTAAATATCTCGAAAATGGTGAATCACAGCGATATTTTTAAAGTATACCTTTTTTAAGCAAACATGATTGCACAATGCATCTTTTAAATAAAAAATTAAATTATATCAAGTGTCAAAAAGTTACGAAGTTTAAAAACACAGAAAATGTTACTGGTGGCGCCCTCTATAAGATAATATGAATGAAGGTCAATTTTTAGACTTGCCATATAAAAAACCCTCATATGCCAAATTTTGTTAAAAACAAAGAATGAATGCCAAATTTATACCCAAAATTCAAAAAAATCACAATAAGTTTATCACCCTGTATCTTGGTTGCCTCTAACTTTCGGACTAAGAAAATTTAACTTAATCTCAATATTTCTTTGAAAGGAATCTGTTGTTAAATTATTTACCATTACTTATGGCACACCCGGTATAAAGCGCTTTTAGCAAAGTCGAATTATAATTCTACGTAGATTTCAACTAAGCATAGAATTTATATTATAAATCTCATGTAATACATATTGGCTAGGCTTGGGGAGAACCCTGCACATGAATAACTTTGTTATAGTTAATTGTTATAAAAATTATCTCATTTAATTTCGTGGCGCTTGAAGAGGAGGCCAGCTCCATCGAAAACGCTAATAAAAAACAATGTGTAAGGTGTCTCAAAGAACTTTGATAAAGTTAACAGGCGATTTACTGAAGGTAGACCAGTTTTTGTACAAGAAAATATTGAAAATCTTGAAAACTATGAGATTTTTGCAAGTCCTTAATTTTCTGGACTTCCTTTCAATAAGTTAACGACACAATTTTCTGAGCATCCCTGTATCATAAATAAAATTGATTACCATAGCTCTGATGTATCGTATAGCTCTCTTCCCCATTTTCCTTGGCTTTTTGAGTGTACAAACAGAAAATTTGCAACAAATTCTTCAACGTAGCGTTGTTTTCCCCGGGTAAAACGTACGATGCCACACTATGTCTCTCAATCACCACAGAAGACAAATCAGTGATGAGCTCATTTAGCTCAACAAATGCTTCGTAGGAATCTTGCAGGGACAAAAAATTGATGTAACTGCTCACTCGTACTGGATCTGTTTCTATCTGAAGTGCTTGTCTGAGGAATTGAGTCACAATTGGTCGAACCAGGAGAAAATGTTTAAACAGTGTTATGTAGCTGGTGATCCATATTGAAGAGTTTTCATTGCAAACTTCGACGTCGTCCGTAGGCGATAAGATTAAGCACAGTCCTTTGGTCGCTTGCGTCCTGCTAGCAGCATGATCTGCAGTCAATCTCCTGCAAAGTATCATATACAGATAAGCTGAACAAAACGAGCCTATCAAAATACATCTGATATGCAGTTTAGCGAGAGTTTTCTTATCGAGAAAGAATTAGTATATCATCGAAATATTATAAATACAAGCCCCTTCCCACTTCAGTTGGCCCAACTATCGAAATCTTAGTTTTTTTCTTATCTAACACAAATAATAAAAATGTAGCAGGGTGTTATAGGTTTAAAATATCAACAATGAATATTTTGATAATATATAGTAGAAAACACCAACTTTATCACTCCCTAATCAAATTTGCAGCATAAAAATAACACACAACCTATTTTCATTTCAATGCAAAATAAGTCTATAACGCATAGGTGGCTGTGAAAAATAAAAGCCATGACAATTGTTTTTATTAATCACAGCTGTCAGAATACGTTTAAAATAGTGTTGGGTAGTTAAGGTTTTCAAAATGGGTAGAGGAAAGGTTATTAGTGAGAAAATTCGGTTACTGATAATTAAATTTTTTTTGCACCCAAAACCAGTTTTTTACAATATCTCCTTTCTGACTGATTTTACGATGAAATTAGCTATTTGGTAAATTAAACTGGAGGAAATTTATGTATCTAGCATTTTTTGTATGATTAACAGTTTCGAAGTAAAGGAGCTGTAGCACTTTTTACCTTTTTAGTAATTCAAAAACCAGATGACGAACCCCTATAAACTTTATATCAGAAAAAAGGTCCGTGAAAAGGAGAATTGAATAGTGTGAAAGTATACTGGGTATTCCGAAGTTTTGAGATATTGTTCATTTTGCGTTAAGGGCCTCCTGGTTAAATTAACAAAAAAAATGAAAAAGTAGGTAGAAATGAAAAAAACATGGGATCAAAATTCAAAGATGAGTGCTTTCACCCCACAGATTGTTCAATATCTCAACAATTTTGTGTGGTAAGGGTCTAACCGAATATGCAATCAAATGTAGGCATTTCCATTTAAAAAAATGTATTTTTTTGTAATCATGTAATTATGAATCACCCTGTATAAATAAGAGTATTTTACAAGTAAGGAGCATACTACTGACAATTTTTGTGTCTAACTTTTTCAGATACCAAACAATAGCTACAGAAGGTAAATAGAGCGTTAGGTTCAAGGACTTATACTATCAATGTTGTGTTCATGATAATATTTTAGATAGCTTATAAAATAATCCTGGTTTGTTTGTTAATGATTTATTTAGCATGATCGCTACAATCCAAATATGATATGAAATTTTTTATATTCAACCAGTGCAATTCTTGTCTTAAAAATTTTATTTTTGTGTACTTCTTAATATTATTCTCATAGCTTTATTTTGCAGGACTTGTAATTTTTGAGAATACAGCTTCATTGGCAGTGAACAAGATAGTTGAACAATGTAAATGCGGTAGAATAATTGTACTATAAACTATTTTGTTGGAATATGTACTAAGACTATGAGAAGGCCCATAAAAGTAATTTGCCTTTTTGGCAATTTTTGAAATAATGTATTCATAGTTATCCTCAAACTTTAGTTTACGATCAATATACGAGTATATACCTAAATATTTAATTGATTCAACATTTTCAAATATACTAAGTGACATATAAATCCGAACACCCAGTTTAAATGGTTTTATTTTAATAAAATTTTGTATAAGTACTTAATGAAGCATAATAAGTAAATGATAAAAATTTCAAAATGATTGCACTGCTTTAAAGCCCTTTGACCTTTAATAATGTGTGGATGCACCCTGATGTACTACGCATTCTCCAACGCGCCTAGGCATGCTTCTGATCAGGTGGTCAATGTCCTCCTGTGGTATCTCATTCCAGGCAACCACCAACTCCTCTCGAAGTGCTTCTAGAGTCTGAGGAGGACGTTGCAAATTGAGCAATCTCCTACCCATCATATCCCACACGTGCTCAATTGGGGATAAGTCGGGAGATCTTGATGGCCATGGTAACAATGTGACATCATTATGTTGAAAGAAGTCTATTGTGACTCTTGCAACATGTGGTCGGGCATTATCGTGTTGGAAAGTTGGATCTGCCAGGGTGTCAAGATAGGGTAAAAGATGGGGTTCTAGAACTTCGTGGATATAACGCTGCGCGTTCATGTTACCTCTGATGAAGATTAAAGGTGACCTGGAACCGTAAGCTATAGCACCCCAAACCATAACTCCAACAGTGTGATGAACATGTCTTTCAACAAAAAACTGTGGATTCCTCCTTTCACCACGTCGCCTTCTAACCCTGGCACGACCATCATCGTGCATGCCTAAACAAAATCGAGAATCGTCACTAAAGACAATACTGTTCCATTCCTGATCCCAGAGTGACCGTTGTCTGCACCACTCAAGGCGATTACGTCGGTGTTCTCGAGTTAAAGGGAGGACCCAGTGTGGCCGGTATGAAAACAAGCCAAAACTTCTCATTCGTCGGTAAACACTTCGCATGCCAATAGGTCTTCCGTGTTCTGCAAACCATTCATTTGCAATGGACCTGGTAGTGGAGAAACGGTCCCTTAAGGCCAATAATCTTAGGCGGCGATCTTCACGGTCTGTTGTTCTACGGCGGCGTCCAGTGCCCCTTGCTCTTTGCGTACGGCCTTCTCGAAGCCATGCCTGACAACACCTAACCACAGTGTCTACACTTCTTTGCACTCTAACTGCAATTGCCCGAAAAGAAAGTCCAGCTTCCCGAAGTCCCACTATACGGCCCCTATCAAACTCACTAAGATGACGAAATCGTACAGGTCTCCGTACTCTAGGCATCGTAACCGATCGTAAAGGATGTCAAGAACCAAAATCCGCCAACGTTGATTCTTTACTGTGGCTGAAATATTCATTTTTAGAGCGTTAGTGAATTAAAAAAAGCAGTATAAAAACCGGAATGTCCAACTGATAAGGCTGAAAATTTTTTCAGTTGTTATTTACAGTAAGATAAATAAATTCACCAACTTTTATTAAAATAAAATCATTTAAACTGGGTGTTCGGATTTATATGTCACTTTGTCTTTTTAAATTTATGTAATTTAAATACACATCCTTTAAATCCGTAGTGATACAATTTTAAAGTAATTTATCCCTGTCAATAGTTTCAAACACCCTTTTCAAGTCCAAAAACACAGTCACTGTATGTTTCCTATTACCCATACATCTCTTCCAGTCCTCTAAAATAATTTGTATTGACGTTTCAGTTGAGTGTTTCTTCCTGAATCCAGATTGAAATTTGGTTAACATTTTATTTCCATGGATAAATTCGACAATCTGTTCGTAAATAATTTCTTCAAAGACCTTTTCAACATCTGGCAGAACATTTATTGGCCGCATAATGGTGTACAACTCAGAAACAGAAGTTATGGTAGAACACTTGAAAATTCGCCATATTTTAAACAAAAGTTTATCAGAATTAATATTCTTGGTCCAATAATATCAAAACATTCATTAAGCACACTTAGACAAAATATCAGTCTTATTTTGATTCGATTTCAATTTTGATATAATCTTGAGACGATTAATGTTTACTGTTCTAAACTCACTGAAATGAACTATTATAATCTGATCTAATGGGACATTGGTTGGGATCCCCGTAAATAATCGATCTTAGAATATCGTTGACACTTTCTATATAGGTATTCATTCGATCTGCTATTGCTTTTTCATTTGTCATTACCCCATGGTTAAACTTCATTTTAGATAATGTATTTTTTCTAATAGGAGACACAATGTTTTTCAACGCTTTCCACATCTGTTTGTTATTATTTTTAATGTCATCAATTTTTCCATGTTCGTACGCCTAAACTACTCATCCTATTTACCGCGAATGGGACCGACGATATTGTAAAAAAACGTTTTTCCAATATAATGGCGCGAGCGGAAAAGACACGAGGTAGCAGAGTGAAAATTTAGAAAAAGCACATCGAAATCTATAACAATGTCAACTTGTTAAAACAACGCCAAAACCTTCCAAGTAAAACTACCAAATGATTGTACGAAATAATTCCGTATTCATCTGGTGGTAATAACTGAGAAGCAACATAGTAAATATCAGCACATTCCCAAGTGCATTACCTAAAGAGGTACTCCAATACTTCGCAGGCAGTTTGTGGATCGCTTCCATTAACTACAGCTTTCAAGTGTTGTAAAACCTGTTGGTGTCTTGTGAGTTTCTCAGCTGGAGCAGTTGATAAAAGGTATTCGCAAAGGCACTGGACGGGTAGATGACCTAACGCTCCTTCCGAGTTGTGAACTAGTTCCGCCAACCATGGCATGTGAGCCGTGCCCCCTTGACGGGACATTATATCCAGAAGGAAGTCGGGACGACGAGAACGGCACAAGAGGTGGCCTAGCCTGAAAAGCATTAATAAAATATCTTACTAGCAGACAGTGGTACTTGTATTAAGCTGGTAACCTCCCTATACTGAAACGTGTGACAAACATATAGGGTGTCTCAGAAATAACACGCCAGAGTGACACGGACGTAGATTGGCTGCAGATCAATCAGATAAAATCATCATGACCTTAGTAAAAGTTTTCTAGTTTTCGAGATATTGCCACCTTTGATTTTTTTCTAAAAAATCATACTTTTTGCTTCTTTTTTGTCTGTTATGGCTATAAAGAACTTCTAGTTTATGTTTTTTCCTGGGCCACCGTTAGTTGAGACAACCGAGTATTCATTCTATTGGAATGCGGGTATGCATAAAAAATTATTGCAGTGTTTCAATGTGAGAACCTTTATTGAAGTTTGACTAATTACTGTTGAAAAAATTTACCAGACTGAATCGGCAAATGATCTTAAAAACTTAGATTTTTTTGCAACATCATCTAACCCATTGTTTCCCAAAGTGGTTTATATCGACCCTTAGGGGTCTATGACAACCTGCAAGGGGTCTACGTCAGCGAAAAAAAATTTGGGCGTCCATGAAATGAATATGGGGGTCCACGATAGTGGATCTCAACACATACACTGATAGTACCTATTTACTTACATCATACTATCTTATAATATCAAAGCATATACATTATTTATAAAAGTACCTATGGAGTAAAAAATGTATTATATATGTTTATAAAATTGTGTAAGTTGTAGGATGTTGGTATTCGCTTTGTGGTCGCAATACATTTTGAACTTGTAAAAACCTGAGAGTCGCAGTCTCAGAGCTTCGCTACCTTGCACTGACTTGTTCAATTCGTCACTTTATAAATACGAATGAGGGACAAATACGTTTATTCGTTTCCTGAATCTTGAAAAGGCTGCTCTTCGCAGGAACTTTGATAACCGACACTAAAGGTGAATCAATATTTCATGTTTTGAAGGATTAATTCATTGAAAAAGCAATTCCTTTATCAAATATAATATCAGTAGCTACAGATGGAGCACCTGCCATGGTTGGACGTTATCGTGGATTTATAAGCTATTTAAAACAAAATGTGTCAGGGGTGTTAGCAATACATTGCGTCATTCATCGACAACATTTAGTTGCTAAAAATTTGAGTGTTAGATTGCATGAATCACTTCATTTAGTCATTGATGCAGTAAACCGAATCAGAAGCAACGCGTTGAATACGGGGTTATTTGCGCAGTTGTGTGAAGAAAATGACGAACACTTTCATCAATTACTTCTTCACACTGAAGTACGCTGGCTGTCGAAAGGCTTATGTTTGACAAGATTTTTTGCACTTTTTGAGACTATTTTAGAATTTCTGGATACTAAAGATAAAATTTTAAAAGAAAATTTAATGAAGAGGAAAACAGATTTAACAGATTTGTTTACAAAATTTAATATGGTTAATTTGCAATTACAAGGCGACAGTTTAAATTTGATTAAAACAAAGTCCATCTTATCAGCGTTTCTTGCCAGAGTTAAACTAATGAAGCAAAATATTGGACGGGTCGAATTTTCTCAGTTCCCCAATTTGTCACAGACAAGCTGTCAGGAAGACGACGTTTCAACTTACGTTCAACAATTAAATGCCCTCTATTCAGATTTTGAATCTAGGTTTGAGGATATTTTGACTATGGTAATACCACCGTGGATAATTAATCCATATGGTGACATAGAAGAAACGAATGTCATAATACAAGAGGAACTGACTGAACTAAGTACAAACGAAGAACTTAAGGTTCAGTTTAAAAACGGATATCAGCAATTCTGGCTGCAAAACAACATACCCGTTACTTATCCCGTATTATGGAATATAGCGAGGAAATTTTTTATTTCCTTTCCATCGTCATACCTAGTGGAAAGGGGGTTCAGCGCTGTTACCAATCTCTTAACGAAAAAAAGAAACAGACTTCAATGACAAAAGTTTTCAGTAAAAAGAACCTACAAATGATAAACTACTTTTGACAGAGCATTAAATAGCTGGTTTTTAAGGTCATTTGTTGACTCAGTCTGGTACATTTTTTTCACAGTAATTAGTAAATATTTTCGCATCGAAACCGAATGTAATACTTTAGTTTTTTTAGCATATCGTGCTAGTATTCAATGAAATGAATATTCAGTTGTCTCAACCAACTATTAATTGTAACCCACAAAAAATATCAGTTAGAAGTTCTTTATAGCCATAACAGGCAAAAAAGGAGCAAAAAGTAGTGATATTTTGAAAAAACTAAAAAGTGAAAAATCTCAAAAACTAGAAAAATTGTGTGCCGAAACTTTTAGGACATACGTTATCAACCATACATTAATGCAAATTTTGATTATAACGATGAAATTAATTAGGTTTGCTATTCAAGAGTTGAATACCTCCTCAAAGCTACATTTACCTAGATGGAACCCTATCTAAAGGTGATGGTACTAAATCTGGTAACTTCAATGAGTATGAGAGTACGAAGTTACAAAATGCTGGTTGGCTACCAAAAAAAACAAAATGTTCTACTTCAGAATCTGGTAAATTTAAAGTTTGCATTCCCCCAAATCAGGTGTATGGGATTTTTATTTGAGAATTATCGAAATTATCGAATCCGAAGTAATGATGATGTTGCTGCAATTATTACCACTAGTACAGACAAACCCAAAATTACTATTGACAAAATACAGTGGCGGGTCCCTCATTTATCCGACATCCTGACTTTGACAAAACTGATAAGAACAAAGTCGATCACAGTCATCTAACCAACATTCTAGTGTTTCTCAATTCAGAAAAGCTTTAACTTTCCAAATAAAAAACATGCTGCCTTGTATGACATGGTCTGAAAAATTCGTCATAATGAATTTGCACTTAACGCACCCATCGCAGATATTCACTGTTCCAAACAGAAGGAAAGCATTCAATCTGGATCGGTTGTTATAGAGAATTGAATTTGAACAAGTAAAAATGTGCCCCCAAACATCTCCGCATATTGTCTTATCCTCCTCGATCGCCTCTTCTATTATAATCCTTTGACAAAGATTCTGAAACAACGTTAAGCTGATATTGTCTACAAAAATGCTCACCTCCCAATTTAATGCTAGTACAAACGACGAGTAGTCAAGGTCGGCACCGATGGTCGGCACCCAAGGCCGTTCCAGATCATACAGGGTGTTCGAAAAATAGACTTGAGACATTTCAGAGGAAGATTTCTGGTTAAAAATGTGAAGAAAAGCTTCTATAAACATGGGTTTTGTTTCACGGCACGTAAAACTGTATCGTCAAACTTAGGCGTTCTGATGAGCCTCTATCTGCATAACAGTTACTAAAGGGTTGTCCAATAGGGACGCAGGAAAGTAAACGTCAATTTGACATAGACGCCATCTTTGTTTTCTGTCACCGACATGTCATTTTGTTAGTTGAATGTTTACCATTGATCGCTATGGAGTCGTATTCGATTGAAGACCGCATTAAAGTTATTCAAGAGCACTACAAAAATGGCGCAAAAATAAAAAACACGTTTCGCGCGCTTCGTAAACATTTCGGTCGCAACAACCGCCCAAACGAAACAACCATCGGTCGTCTGGTGCGTAAATTCGAGGCAACAGGTTCTGTGGCAAATCTGCCAGGCTCTGGCCGGCCAAGGAGCGTTTGCACACCGGAAAATATTGCTGTTGTGAAGGAGAGTGTGAGAGACGATCCGAAACAATCAACAACGCGTCGATCCCAAGAATTGGGCATTTCGAGAACCAGTTTGCTCCGCATTCTCCACAAGGATTTGAATGTATACGCCTACAAGATCCAATTGACGCAAGAGCTGCGTCGGGCCGACCATTTTTCGCGCCGAACGTTCTCAGATTGGCTCCTTGAACACCGCCAAATTGATGCCAATTTTTCATCAAAAATCATGTTCAGCGACGAAGCGCATTTCACTTTGAATGGGACGGTAAACAAGCAAAACTGCCGCATCTGGGCGAACGAAAATCCCCGTGAGTATCAAGAGCAGCCGATGCATCCTCAAAAAGTGACTGTGTGGTGTGCATTGTGGTCAAAAGGCATCATCGGACCTTACTTTTTCGAAAATGCGGCCGGGGACGCCGTTACCGTCAATTCTGAGCGATATCACGTGATGATAGAGGACTATTTTTTGCCGCAACTTGAAGGAATGGATATGGACGATGTTTATTTCTAACAAGACGGTGCAACATGCCACACAACCAACGTCAATATCCATCGATTGCAGTCCTTCTTCGGTGATCGCGTGATTTCGCGCAGAGGAAATGTGCCATGGCCACCAAGATAGTGCGATTTGACTCCCTTGGACTTCTTTTTATGGGGATATTTGAAAAGCAAAGTCTACGTCAACAAACCAGCCACCCTCCAAGAACTCAAAAACAACATCATTGCCGAGATAAATGCCATAGAACCGACCATGTTGCAAAATGTCATTGAAAATTTCGACCATCGCGTGGACGTCTGTAAATCCAGTCGTGGTGAACATTTGGGCGATATTATTTTTCATACATAAATGGTATAAATGAACCTTCAAAATAAAGTACCCAACTTGATTTGAATATCAATCTTTCTTGTTTTAATATGCGTTTACTTTCCTGCGTCCGTTTTGCACAACCCCATATAATTCACATACCTGTGAGTATCGTTCAAAGTCTGCAGTTGTTCGAGTATCGCCTGAGGGGGTCTCCTTGCTTCTCCCGTCGGACTCAGCTCCATCAGTTGTGGCAACAACAAACTGGTGTGCTCCGTTATCTGCATCTTGGTACTAGCAGCTGCTAGATGGGTCTCGAACTCCAGTATTACGTGTTTCTCTAATGTAAGGACCTGAGGCTCTCTTGAAGCATAATCGTCTTCTAGGGAAGTCGGGGGTGGAAACGTGAAGTGACTGAATGCAGCAGAAAGAGTACGGTTATACAATCAGTTTTATCTCTCAGAAATAAAATCAAACTATCAAACACATAAACAAACAAACAACCTACAGTTTTGACAAAAAACTCGAACGCCGTATTTGCCAGTCAAGTTAAATTGGATTGGTTATCGTAAGAGAAAACAATTGTCTATGATTTGTTTTAAAAAAAATAACAGCACATCATTAAATCGGGCAATCATTAATGTCTGTGCTACTACAGTAACAAGTTTGTTTCTTCAATACCGTCAAGATGAAACGATATTTCATTTTTTTTTTCTATTTTTATTTTGAGTGCGGGCTATTTTGGGTTAGAAATAGTATTTTTTGATTTAAATTTATAAATTACTGCGCTTGCCGCCCGTCCCTTTCTGTATGCCGCCCGGTGTCATGAGCAGAAATAAATCAAGATTGGATAAAAGTATAATATAAATGCTTATAACGGGTGATTTTTTAAGAGGTATAGGATTTGATTTAAAAAAAAACACAACAAATTTGAAAAAATGATTAAATCTTTATTTGAGTCGATACAACGGTCGATATAATTTAATGTTTAAAGATTATTTCATGTAAATGTTAGCCGCGGCTACGCTTTAGATGACCCATGCGCAAGGTCCAATTTGGGCACACTCTCTCCAACATATCGGCCGGTATCTCACGAATAAATTCTTCAATATTGGCTTCCAGTGCGTCAATCGTTGCTGGTTTATCCCTGTAGACATTAGCCTTAACATGGCCCCACAAGAAATAGTTCAACGGCGTTAAATCACACGATCTAGACGGCCAAATGACGGGCCCCAAACGTGAGATAAACTGTTCACCGAACTCGCCTCTCAATAGGGCCATTGTTTCGTGTGCGGTGTGGCATGTGGCACCGTCTTGTTGAAACCACATGTCAGCCAAGTCCAGCTCTTCCATTTTGGGCAAAAAAAAGTTTATTATCATCGCACGGTAGCGCTCGCCATTCACAGTTACGTTCCGGCCATTGTCGTCTTTGAAGAAGTACGGCCCGATGATGCCACCGGCCCATAATCCACACCAAACAGTGATTTTTTCGGGATGCATTGGTAGCTCTTGCAATGCTTCTGGCTGGTCTTCACCCCAGATGCGGCAATTTTGCTTGTTAACGTACACATTCAACCAGAAATGAGCTTCGTCGCCGAACACAATTTTTCGATAAAAATGTGGATCTTCCTCCAACTTTGCCAGCGCCCATTCACCAAATTGGAAACGTTGTTGGAGGTCGTGTGGCTTCAATACTTGCACCTGCTGTATCTTATAAGGTTTTACACCCAAATCCTGTCGCAAAATTTTCCACGTAGTGGAGAAACAGAGGCCCAATTGCTGCGAACGGCGGCGAATCGACATTTCACGGTCATCACTAACACTGGCGGATACAGCCGCAATATTTTCTTCAGTCCTCACTCTACCTCTGCGTGTTGGTGGTTTAATGTCCAAAAATATAGACTGGGTTTGAAATTTAGTCACAAGCTTCCGAATAGCACCCTCAGTAGGCCGACCAAATTGCCCATAAATTGGAAGCAGTGCTCGATGCACTCTCTTAACCGAGCATGAATTTTGATAGTAAAATTCAATAATTTGCAAGCGTTGTTCGTTCGTAAGTCGATTCATGGTTAAATTATAGACCAAACTGAACAAGTTTGACTATGACACAAGACACGATTCACGCGTCATCTGTCAAAAACAGTGTTGCCAAAAAGATACTAGCAAAAAAATCACCCGCTACAATGATATTATTGCATATATTATAAGCAAAAGTGAGAGATAAATTCTTGTCAATGATGGCTCGAAAATGATTTTTTTAAACACTTTTTGAAATTTTCAAAATTAAAAGCTTTAGCATCATAGTAGGGAATAGTAGCATTATAAGTAAAATATTTAGTAGAAAATGAAATTCAGTAATGAGGTACTGTTATTGTATCAATTATGCGAATATCTCGTGAGTGCATAGAACCACGCAACTTTAACGTATCTTTCGAAAATGTGGCATTGAGGTAAGTAAAAGCTTAGGAATATATAGTAAATAAAATTTAAGTAGATTAGGAATAGATAATCATCCCCGTTTTATGAACGAGTAGGTAAGGTGGTCATATTTTTTCAAGTTACAGATTAATCTGCAACATTAATTTTAAATTTTCCGCAAGCACTTGACAGATACTGAATCTAAAAAAGGACTCACTAAGAATTTTTTTTAGTTTTGTAATCGAGAATTTGTTTGTTCGAGTATAATTTCCGAAGTACAAAAAACATTTTGTAACTTTGCTCACATGAGGATTAAAATTCAGACATCCATCAAGATATATGCCTAGATTTTTTTACAGTTTCACATACTTTTATAATTTCAACAATTAATCATATAGTCAAATATTTATTAATTTGATTTCTAAATTTTTTAGAAGAGAATATAATTTCTTCTGATTTTTCTGGATTTAATCTAAGATTATGAATTTTTGCACACTTGTCGATAGATCTCAAGCCTTCATTAGCTTGAGCCTCGGCAATTATTATATTGTCAGTATTAAAATTATTGTACAACTCCGAGTCATCCGCAGAAATATACAATAAAAAGAAGTGGCCAAAGAACCGATCCTTGAAGCACTCCCGATGATATTAAAGCCTCAGGAGAAGTGTTCAAATCGATGACAACTCTTTGTGATTTATTTCTTAAAAAGCTATTCATTAGAGCAACTGATGATTCAGAGAAACCATAAAAATTTACATTGGGTTATAAAAAGTGAATGGTTGATGGTGTCAAACGCTTTAGAAAAATCTAAAGGAATTAAGGAAGGAGTTTGATGGCTGTCCCAAGTCCTGGCAATATTGTCAGCTAGATCTAGCAATGCTGCAGCAATAATATATCCCTTCCTAAATTCAGTCGATTTTTTACTGGGGAGCGTTTTTTATATCGAATATTGTGGGTACTGCCAATGCTGCACCTGACTATATGAAAATCAGTTTCCAGGGGGAAATGTTGCATACACTTTCAAAATTTAACAGCGTATCATTGAATTATCTAAGAAAAAAAGTAAACAGTTAGTTTAAAATCAAATAACAACTGTGCCGAAATCACTACTAAAAACGTGCTGAAAAACTGTTTCGAAATTTTGGGATATCCTGTATTAAATTGGATCAATTGTTCACTGAGAAGCAGTTCTTTTCCTGAAAATTTGAAATGCTCTACAATAACACCAGTTCCCAAAATAAAAAATTCTAAAAGATGCAGCGATATGAGACCAGACATTGAAAAATTATTAGAGTCCATAGTGCATGACCAATTAATGCAGTTTATAGAAGAAAACAAAATTTTAGTGGAGGCGCAAGCAGGCTTTCGAAAAAAATATTCCACAAAAACAGCTTTCCAGTTGGTAACTGAGAATTGGAGAAGAGCCATAGACTCAGAAGAAGTTGTCATAGCAGTATTTTTGGATTTGAAGAGGGCATTTTAAACGATTGATAGAGAGAGATATTTTGTTAGGTAAATTGAAGGCATATGGTATAACAGGAAGTGTTTTAGATTGGTTTAGAAATTATTTGTCTAAAAGGATGCAAGTTACAAAAGTTAATGACACTATTTCATCAAAAATTGAAAATACTCGCCGATGACACTATGATTTATATAAGTACTAAAAATATTCAGTCTGGTATCTCTTATATAAATGAAGACTTGAAGCTTGTCTCAAAATGGTTAGCATCTAACAGACTAAAATTAAATTCAAGTAAAACGAAAGCCTTGTTAATCGGAAAAAAAACAATATACTAATGTTCAACTGAATATTGATGGTGAAGATATTGAATTCGTAGAAAATTTTAAATACCTGGGGGTTTTTGTTGACGCTCGATTAATTTTTGATATTCATTATGAAAAAGTTATAAATAAGATTAGTAGTAAAGTGGGATATTTGTCGAGAGTTTCTGGATGTCTGAGTTCATATAGCAGAAAAATTATATATAATACCATCATTCTTCCAAATTTCTTGTACTGTTCGACAATTCTATATTTAGCAAATAATTCCATTTTTGAAAGACTGCAAATTTTACAAAATAAGTGCAAGAGAATAATACTAAATAAAGATAAATATACTCCATTTAGGCAAATGCTTAGCAAATCAAAATGGCTCAATGTAAAAAATTTTATCAAATATCTTGTAATGATATTCATTTATAAAGTAAAAATTAATATATTTCCATCAAGTCTAACTAATTTAACATCATCAAATGTCGACCATCATTTACATAATACCAGAAATAAAGATGACTTCCATTTAATGACCAAAAAGTATAACATATGCTACAAATCTGTATTCCATCAAGGGTTGATTGAATATAATAAATTATACTCTGAGATAAAAGACCAGAAAACTTTGACAAAATTTAAAGTTAAATTGAGAAATCACTTGTTAAATCTACAATTATAGGTTGCCCAGCATTTACATCATACACCATATGGCTTGAATTTACTGGTTCTAAGTTGTTTACAATTGTTCTGTTTATCTAGCCAAATGTGCTAAATAAATCTTTCTACTACTACTACTACAATGGCAGAAATCAAGTCCGGACCACTAGCTTTGTTGATGTTGAGCGACAACAGCACTCGTCTTACAGTTTTATGCCTGAATGTTAGCTCCCGCATAGTGTAGGGAACCCTTTGAATTGACGGCACTTGGGCGTTGGGGGGGACGTCCATGGTGGAGTTGGCAGCAAAAATCTTGGCTAGCACTTCCGCATTGGCCTTTGAGTCGAATACAATCGTTCCATCCTGACACGTAAGTGGTGGGAGACTACTGCGTGAGAAGCTCTTTTCAATCTGCTTGGCCAGCGTCCAGAAAGACCGATTGCCATTGCGCTGCGAAATTATCCTGTGCCTAACTTTTATATCGAGCTGGTTTTTGGCATTGCGAACCACTTCGTGATGTCTGTTTCTGGACTCGACGTCGGCTTGTCTGTTCTCTACAGTGGGGTTTTGTAAGAAGGTTCTGTGTGCCTTGATCTTCTGCAGGCGAACAGTGTCACACGATTTGTTAAACCAGCCGTTGGACCCTGGTTTGGGCACTTTCACTGAGTGAGGGATGTATTCCTCCATTCCGACGTGGATAAATTCGGTTATCGAAGAACAGACAGCCGACGCATCCGCGTCGGTGAAACAGACATCTCTCCAAGGAAAGATAGAGAGGAAGTCTCTGATCCCCTTCCAGTCGGCATGTCCGTAATGCCAAGTTTTACGGCCTGTACGAGTTTCTGCTGTCACAGCGGGTTCTGACCGAAACCTAACCTCCACAACACCGCGGTCTGAGTTACCCAGGGGGTACAGGACAGCAGTGCTGTGCGGTGAAAGAAAAAGTTTATCGAAAATTTAGATGAGCTAAGGGACAGAATAACTAAAGTAGTTGAATATTTGAACATTTGTTGTGAATTTCATAAATACATCTACGAAAAGCGTCTAAGGAGAAATTGAGCTTTGTAGTACTGGGAACTAACAAATAATCATAGGGTGTATATTTTTTTAAAGAGTATAATTTGAAAAGTGCACGATTTTTTTATATTTTTATGATAA
This sequence comes from Acanthoscelides obtectus, assembly GCA_963669975.1. Taxonomy (NCBI): domain Eukaryota; kingdom Metazoa; phylum Arthropoda; class Insecta; order Coleoptera; family Chrysomelidae; genus Acanthoscelides; species Acanthoscelides obtectus. Next base: position 2,525,545 of record CAVLJG010000009.1, on the reverse strand, counting down.
CTATTATGAATCGGCCTATCCCCCGTTTCCGGCTTGTCGTCGACTTCTTTTACTTTGAGGTCACTAGTGGATATGACAATGATAGTTGTTGGATCTTAGAGCCATCTAATGAATACTTGAATAGAGCGACAAACGCCCCTAAACTGTAATTACTACGATATTTCAAGAAAGAAAAGCAATTATACTTACTTCGTTATACACATCTCCATAAACATCCTCAGCATGGGGTATTTACTCCACGACAAGCTCCCAATAGTAAGAGGATTATGTGCAGCAAGTATGAGTAACATCAACCACGATTTCCAATACAAGTTGCTTATAGCCAACTTTGGCGGAACGTATCTCGGAGGTAATGTAATATTCTCTGGATAGTTGTAGATGCACAGATTGAAAAAGAAATCCACAACATCGAGTTTGTCAATCACCAGCGGCGGAGCGCAGTCTTGTGAAATGTTTGCTGCTCTTTTTATCAGCAAATCGCATATATCTATCACTTCAGGAGCTGATACAGGATGTTCTTTGGACAAACCGATTAGCAAAACTCGTATTAAGGTAGTCTGGAGCAAGGGTACCTCACTCGTCAATCTGGAAAGAAACATTAGCTATAAAGGTCTTTTTATAGAAAAACTATATTGAAACACAAATATTTTGTCCCGGCAGGGAAAGTCAGCTATTGAATCACATGTACCAAACAAAAATAAGTCATCCATCACCAGAAATTTGAATACCTGCATAGCAATTATCTTCTCTGGTAAGAATCCAGACTGAAGAACAGAAGCGTCATTCCGCTTGAAAAAAAGTTGTGAAAACCTGAATATTTAAGGATGTGAATCTATATGAAAAATTAATGTTATTTTGCGGTATAAACTATGGTCCAAAAATGTTTCCTTACACGGTGTGTTGATGTTTTAGGAAAAAAATGGAAATTAATTAATATTTTCAGAACCGCTTCAGATATTTCACCGATATTTAGTACGTAGTGAAAGTTAATAAAGTTGCATATTTTTCAATGCAAACATAATTTTTAGCGTTAACAGTGGCGTGTGTACGGGTAGTGAAATCGATATTTTCAAGAAAAAAATTGTACGCCAATGGTTTTTTGCCAAATAAAAATTCTTTTTGAATTCCCCGTTCAATTTAAAACAAATGATTTCTCTTGAGTTGATTCCCTTCGATGCGCCACTTTTGAGTAAAAAAATAAAAACCGTTCTATTGTCCGAGAAAATTAATGTAATAATTGAAGAATGCAATTTAGCAATAAATATCTATTTCATTATTTAGTTTTTACAATCTTGCTAATAATGGTGAATTATTCAAATGCAGAAATGACGGAAATGCATTGCGTATATGGTCTTGCCGACTTTAATGGTGAGCAAGCCAGACGGATTTATCACCAGAGATATCCAGATCGTGCTTTGCCAGATAGTCGAACCTTTTCTAATATTCATCGTCGTCTTGTTGTCTGGATATAACGCATTAAACAACCGGGCAGTAGCCCATGCAATGCTCCATCTTGGTAATACAGTTTTGTTATTTCTACCCTTTCTTGAATTGAACAAGTCATTGTTCAATATTTATCAGAACTAGGTAGGTAACTTAACAATTTGGAATGAAAAACAAAGATTTTTTATGACATACGACGACACTGACTGATGCTAAATGTTCTTGCTGATATCCATGATTTCTATTTTTTATGTATAAAATTTAATATAAAAGTTACTAAGAACTTCATGGAAAAACTAAACATTAAAAAAATGGGCTTTTCCATTTAAAAATTTAAAGTGTAATCTTATTTTTGGATCAACCTGTGTTGTACGGCTATAAAAATCAAAATTGACGTGTCCAAGCGTTTTCTCCAAAATGTACCAGGGGATTCACAAATGGGGGTGCGACCTTTTCATTGGAGCATCCTGTATACACTTTTAAGGGCTTGATGAATACGAGCCTTCAAAGTAAAAATCAGTAGGTTTAGTCAAAAACCGTATGATATGTAGTTTATTTCATGGACAATGTGTCAATTGAAACATATTACCTGAAAAAGAGGTTCCTTTCATTTTCGCCAGGCCATGAATCGATCTTGTAATAGTGTTCAGCTTGTTCCAAAAATAAGACCTTCCTCAGGGCATATATGAAGTCGGTAGGATTCGGTCTGAAAATACAATAGGTGTAGTTCTCTGATATTTACGCTTGGCCACCAACGCCACATAACTTCTATTACTATTATAATACGAAATAATGGATTAACAAATTAGTTTGCGTACCTGAATAATTTTAATACAGAGTCGTGTAACCATGTGACACATTCTTTCTGTATTTTGCTTACTTGTTGTTGGAACTGCTTCAGGACCGATGCGTCTCTTTTACTCTGACTGGCTGCATCTCTGACCTACAACAAATGCCATAATATTTGTGTTTGTTTAATGCATTGATTCCCAAAGTGGTCTATATCGACCCCTAGGGGTGTATGACAACCTGCAAGGGGTCTACGTCAGCGAAAAACAAAGTGGGGGTCCATGAAATGAATATGGGGGTCCACGATAGTGGATCTCAACACATACACTGATAGTACCTATTTACTTACATCATACTATCTTATAATATCAAAACATATACATTATTTATAAAAGTACCTATGAAGTAAAAAATTTATTATATATGTTTATAAAATTGTGTAAGTTGTAGGATGTTGGTATTCGCTTTGTGGTCGCAATACATTTTGAACTTGTAAAAACCTGAGAGCCGCAGTCTCAGAGCTTCGCTACCTTGCACTGACTTGTTCAATTGGTCACTCTATAAATACGAATGTGGGACAAATACGTTTATTCGTTTCCTGAATCTTGAAATGGAAAGTGCTAAGAAAATATTTAAAAAGTCAGTGTTATTTTGTTTGAGAGTGCTGGAGAAAAGTAAGTACATTATTTTTATTAAATTTTAGTTTTGTACCCGTAGTTAGCAAAGATAGATAAATTACGCCAATCATGACTTTAGTTATTAGTAGTTAAATATTCAATCATGCAAAATTACACGAGTACTCCTCAATAGTTTCTTTTTGAAAGTTTTAGCAATCGGTAATATAATTACAGTGCAATCTCCGTAATTCGAGCTAATTGTTGCAAGAAGATGTTCGAATTATGGAATGTTTTCGGAAAAATCAAAAAATATTTTTAATATACAGCTGCTGGATTTTCTGTCTTATTTAAATAATTTAATTTTGCCCACAGATGACTGATGCCATGTCCGAATCTAAAAAGAAATGTAGACAGTACAGTGTTGATTATTTGAAATTTGGCTTCATTCCATCATTGCCGGACAAACAATCGCCTATGTGCCTTTTATGCAACAAAGTTTTGGGCAATGACGCTATGAAACCATCTAAACTGCAGATCATCTGAGAAGATGTCACCCTGATAAAACAGAGAAAGATTTTAAATACTTTCAAACACTCAAAGATAAATTTCAGAAGAGACCTACACTGGACAGAATGTTCGCTTCGACGTCACAAAGAAATGATGATGGTTTTGCGGGCGTCTTACAAAATCTCGTTACTTATAGCAAAATCCGGAAAACCGCATACTATCGGAGAGAAGTTAATTTTGCCAGCCGTTGAAGAGGTTTTAAAAACTGTTTTACACAAGCCTGCATCTGATATCATTAAAAGAATTCCCTTAAGCAACAATACTGTTGAAAGACGTATTGATGAAATGAGTTCCGATATTGAAAGCTTCTTCTGTAATTATTTGCAAACGACCCATTTCTCTATACAACTGGACGAGTCAACTTTACCTGATAATGCAGCATTATTATTGGCATATGTTCGTTTTATTATGAATCAAGAAATCTACGAAGAACTGCTCTTCGCAAGAACTTTGATAACAGACACTAAAGGTGAATCAATATTTCATGTTTTGAAGGATTACTTCATTGAAAAAGCAATTCCTTTATCAAATATGGTATCTGTAGCTGCAGATGGAGCACCTGCCATAGTTGGACGTTATCGTGGATTTATAAGCTATTTAAAACAAAATGTGTCAGGGGTGTTAGCAATACATTGCGTCATCCATCGACAACATTTAGTTGCTAAAAATTTGAGTGTTAGATTGCATGAATCACTTCATTTAGTCATTGATGCAGTAAACTGATTTCGAAGCAACGCGTTGAATACGCGGTTATTTGCGCAGTTGTGTGAAGAAAATGACGAACACTTTCATCAATAATTACTCCTTCACACTGAAGTAAGCTGGCTGTCGAAAGGCTTATGTTTGACAAGATTTTTTGCACTTTTTGAGACTATTTTAGAATTTCTGGATACTAAAGATAAAATTTTAAAAGAAAATTTAATGAAGAGGAAAACAGACATCGCCTATTTAACAGATTTGTTTACAAAATTTAATATGGTTAATTTGCAATTACAAGGCGACAGTTTAAATTTGATTAAAACAAAGTCCATCTTATCAGCGTTTCTTGCCAGAGTTAAACTAATGAAGCAAAATATTGGTCGGGGCGAATTTTCTCAGTTCCCCAATTTGTCACAGACAAGCTGCCAGGAAGACGACGTTTCAACTTACGTTCAACATTTAAATGCTCTCTATTCAGATTTTGAATCTAGGTTTGAGGATATTTTGACTATGGTAATACCACCGTGGATAATTAATCCATATGGTGACATAGAAGAAACGAATGTCATAATACAAGAGGAACTGACTGAACTAAGTACAAACGAAGAACTTAAGATTCAGTTTAAAAACGGATATCAGCAATTCTGGCTGCAAAACAACATACCCGTTACTTATCCCGTATTATGGAATATAGCGAGGACATTTTTAATTTCCTTTCCATCGTCATACCTAGTGGAAAGGGGGTTCAGCGCTGTTACCAATCTCCTAACGAAAAAAAGAAACAGACTGGACATCATTAGTCGAGGAGATTTAAGATTAACCCTTACAAAATTGACGCCAAATGTTGATAATTTATTATTAAAGCATCAGGTTCATCCTTCTCACTAAAAATATTGACTTATGGCTTATGTTATTTTATTTATAGTTTATTTTATGTTTATTGGTGTCTAACCAATAAATGTCCGCATTTCAAGAATAGGTACACTAAAATTCGTTAATTTTTTGCCTATTTTTAGATAACTTAAACGTATAAGAAGCGGAATTTGATCAAACTAACAGTGAAATTATTGTAAAACATACGTTTATGTTATAATTAATAAACGAACTCGCTTATTGTACTATTTTAAGTAAAAAACTTTTTTTATTACTTTTCACTTTTTTTTTATTTTATCCCTCTTATTTTTTTTCTTCAATGCGGGCACTTATTGGTCAGACACCTGTTTATTTAATGTTACGTATATTTTACATAACAGATACAAAATTTTGATTTTGAGTAGTTTTAATTTAAATTCAATTAATAAATGTATAAATTAACATGTGTTTTTACTTTAAGTTTTTAACACTAAACTTCACTACAGTTAGAAATTTACAGAAAATCAATATCAGGTAAGTAGGGGGTCTACCCAACACGGAAAAACATGGCAAGGGGTCTACGACACAAAAAAATTTGGGGAACTCTGGTTTAATATTTAAAATTCGGCCCCAACCATTAGGATCTTGGAGATAGTAAAAGTTATGTGGTGACCGTCTTTGACGGTGCATTGCTGGAGGCGTTCTTGACAGTTTGCGTAGGCTCTCTCCACCATCGTTATTCTCAACTTGGGCGACTTTCACGCGAACTGCCTCCTTCAACTCGTCCAGAGTTTCGGGCTTGTGCTCGTAGAAAGGAGCCTTGAGGTGACCTATACGAAAAAATGGCAGATGGATAAATCTGGGGACCGAGGAGGCCAATGAACATCACCAAATCTGGAAATAAGGCAACCAAGAGAGAGCGAATAACGTTAATCGTTGCTCTGTTGGAACCACCCACGTCGGAATGGAACACTTTGTCGTCGTGATGCAAGTTTGCGATACAGCGCACCAAACTGTCATTTTTGGGGTGTGCAGCGGCCTTTCATGTAAGTGTCATGGATTTTCATTAGCCCAATAACGGCCATTGTGCTGGTTAACCATGCCATTACGAAGAAAGTGAGCTTCATCACTCATGAACAAAATAAGGTCCTCATTTTGCTCGATAAGTGCTTCCATCTCACGTGCGAAGTTCATTCGTTGTGCGTAATCTCCAGGCTGTAATTGTTGCATAATGGCGAATTTAGGGATGAAAGTGGAATTCCATATGCAAAAATCGCCTTATCAAACGATCACTGAGGCGAAGTTCAGCAGCATGTTGCCGAGCAGATCAAGCCGGACTGCGAAGAACGGCTTGTCGACATTTTCAGGGATTCGAACCGTTCGTGGAGCTCCTGGTGGTCTTTTGTTGATCAGTATACCACATGTGCGACGTCACTGAACCCAAGGAAGGATGGCGTTTCGAGCAGAAACAGCTCGATTCCGATGAATATTGAAGTGGCGACGAAACTCACGCGGTACAGCCGTGATAGACTGTTGTACGCGAAAACGCGGAGCTCAATCGTCCACTGCTCCATAATGTCTACTTTTAAAAAGGAACGCCCGAGTCGAACGGCACTCTCCCCACCACTCTCGCCCGAATAGACCGAGAGTACTAGCCATTTCAAAAACATCCGCCCTTTGTACCGGACACTATATTTTTGCGTAAGGTGAATAGGGTTTATAATTCTGATTTCAAAAACGTATAATATGCCACACATTAATATTATAAAACTATGATTATTTAAAGAAAAAACAAAATTTCCTAAGAAGACCTTGATTATCGAATATTCATTTGTTTCATAATATCAGCCAAGCATTTATTTCTTCAGTTAATGTACATGGTCGCCAACTAAGAATGCGAGGTACTGTATCTGGGAATCTATCCATTCTAGAGGCAAAAACAGTAATTACTACAACGGCCAAGAGAAAGACCTGCAATCTTGAATCTAAGAAAGTGATGTTTCTGTGGATTCCGCAACATTAACCTAATTAGAAAATGTGTGACCTTTAAAGTCGATGATAATGTAAACTTTTTTGTACGACAATTTTTGCTGTATCTCTAAAAATGAGGTGGTGGGGGGTATTCAAAGGTTTCCGTAAAAAACACACTGTATCTTCGAAACGGATGAGCCATTTTAACAAACTTAGGCTAGTTGAAAAGAGCTATTCTTGGCCTACAAATGTTGTAATATTTGAAGTTTTGTTAGTTTCACATGTGACTGCTAGAGGGTTTTTTTAACAGAAATTGTTAATTTTCTCAAAGAAATTAAATGTATTGGTATGATCGTTTTTATGAAAAAGTAGCTAAATGATGCCTAAATAAGCTCGCGAAAACCGCATCTCCATATTTTGTTCCAAACCTAACATTTAGGCCAAAGCTTTTATATGGAATTCCCTTTAATTTTGTTTTAACTAAATTTTCTGAAATTTCTTTTTATTACTATAACTTGAATCCATTTCAAGTGAGACCAGACACAACAACCAGCACGCGTCGCTGGCATGATGGTCGTAGACACAAGAACCGAGCAGGGTCGGACTCAAAACTATGGAAATATTAAGGTGATATTTCAGAACTAAATATTTGAAAAAGAGACATCAGTAAATAATAACACAACACTACTGTCACAGAGTCAATAGAGGTGATTGAAAGTTAAGGGGGGCACAAAAAGTAATTATACATATGTGTTTGACAACATCAATATTTTTCACTTTCACTAGAAGAGCTGTCATCATAGATGTTGATAATTAGCGGTTCAATATGCCTTTCAATTATGTTGTCTAGCTCCCACACTGCAGCCTCCACTTTCTCCTGAACATGCTTCACACATTTTAATCATTTTTCTGGTGTGATTCTCTGCAACGCAAGGTTGAACAGCTCTTTCATGTCGGAAAACTTGAATGTTGTGTTGTGTTCAGCAACAAAATTCTTTATATCTGCCCATATGAGCTCAATGAAGTTGAGCTCACAGTGGTAAGGAGGCAAACGAAGTACCATTTTATTGTGCGCTTTTGCCATCTCGTCCACTATATATTTATCATATTTTGCTCTGTGTTGTTTCACAAGATCTAGAAGTTGTAATTTCAACATAAACGTATCAAAAGGTATATTTTTTGCACGTAGCCAGTCCTGTATCTCAGATTTCTTAAAAGATGAATTTGGAATTTTTTCTAATTTCCGAGAATGATACGGAGCATTATCCAGGACCACCACAGAATTATCTTTAAGACGTGGTAAAATGCCTAAAAACCAGTTTTCGAATGCTTCACCATTCATCTATTCGTGGTAGTCAGTGTTTTTTTTTTTGATTCAAAACACCATAGTCCTTCCTTCACGAAGCCATCTACACTCCCGATGTGGCAAATAATGAGCCTTTTTCCTTTGCCTATAAAGATAAAACTTGTTAAATACGGATGTACATTATATGTCTTTCACAAGAGTACTGAGGCCACGGAGATAGGGACACATTTCTGTATTTTATATACGATGCTATATTGTTTCTCATGATAGCGGGATGCATGCGGTGAGATATATCGGACACTTCAACCAATGCATCATTTAATCTGTTGATGAATCTGGTTAGCTTAAAAAACAAAAAGAAACAGGCAACATCAATTAAAAAAATTATCAAGTGTGACAAACTTATCGAAAAATTTACAAATCAACGCAATGTCTGACGTTGTTAATTAACGTGTTACATTCCGTGACGGACGAGGTATGTTGTCTCTGCAACGCTCGCATTGCTGTAAAAAATCTTGTCATCGATACCATAAGAATTCCAACGTAGAATACATTGATTTCCAGAGTGAACATCCCCTCGTTTTTTCTAGATATCTGATAACGTGTAATGCCTCATTTAAATCACTTTGGCTATGAAAAATTATCTAATAACTATTGTTGGATTTTATAAAATGGAATGTCTGCATTACCTGTAGGGTTTTTAAGCTCAGTTGAAAGCCCATCTAAAAACGCTCTTCTTGCTGACGTTACTGTTTGGTCAACACAAACTTTTGATTTTGTATGGCCAGCATTTATCCACGTCTCGTCCAGGAAGTAAATTCTACGGTTTTGGCTCCTGTATGTTTTTATTTTTGTCAAATACTCTCTCCTCCATAGTATAATTTCATCTCTATCCATCAATGAAGTTGAGTTCCTTTAATAGCCTGTAGGACGTCGTTTTACTAAAATTCGGCAAATCTGAGTCTTCATTCACTACTTTCAAAATCTTATCAATTGTAGGAATTTCATTCTGGAAAAAGAATTGATGAACCTTCCTTCTGATCGCATGTCTGTCAGCATCATCTATTTCTTTAATTTGGCTTTTACGGTTCTGATTCGTTTTAGGTTCAGCAAATGCATTCCGTAATTTATATTCTTCGAGTACTCTAAATACCGATGCACGAGAAACTCCAACTTTATTCGCCACCCTCTGCACAACATCGTTGACGCTGAGCTCAGGTTTTTCCTCCGTTTCACATTTGTAAACATTTAAAATAATTTCTTTCACTTCGATGCTCAAATGGTTTTGTCTTGATCGTTTCCTGGGTGGACTCAATGTAGTTCTCCCTTCATCAGCTGTGTCGGTAGAAGACATGGTCAAAAAACACCAGATATAACAGAACTTATAACAGCGATGCACTCGACGCCACGCCACGGCCTGATTACAACTCTGGTTTTTGTAGACATCAACGCGGCGCAACGGCGGGTTTTGTATTGCTACAGTCTAACTAGGTCTTAAAAAATGTTCGAAACTGCATGTTTTCCAAATTCATGGAGTTTTATATTGGAGCCACTTCAGGACATTGTATTTAACAAAAGCATCAATATGAGGGGCGGAAAGTTTAAAAAAAGAAAAATAAAAGCTACGAAATGAAACTATTAGTTGAAAAAGCAAGCGCTTCAAACTACAACTTCAAACCGTAAAATGCCTGAACTATAATGAGACCCTCTGCGGGAACATCGATCACGCGCTGATCACGCTTCGAGTTTGCGATGTTGTGGTCTCACTTGGGCTGAATTTTAGTATAAGTTGTAGCCCTAAAAAGGACCGATTTAAAAAAAGGTTTTTAATGCCGACGTAAATGCTCGAAATGCTGACCAGCACGCTGCATGCATTCCTGAAGCCTCTCATGGGTAGACAAAAGTGCAGCTTCAATTTCTGCTTTCGGTGTTACGTATTGCATTACGAATACGGTTTAAACAAGATATCGAGATGCGGTTTTCGCGAACTTGTTTAGACATCACTTAGCTACTTTTTCATAAAAAAATCATACCAATGCATTTAATTAACCATTTCTATCGGAAAGTCGAAAAAAGCCCTATAGCGGCTACATGTGAAATTAACAAAACTTGAAATATTATAGCATTTGTAGCCAAAGAATGGCTATTTTCAACTAGCGCAATTTTGTTAAGACCGGTTCAGCCGTTTCGAAGATATAGGGTGTTTTTTACGAAAACCTTTGAATGCCCCTCAGCACTTTATTCTTAGAGGCGCAGCAAAAATTGTTAGATAAAGAAGTTTCATATTACCCTCGAATTTAAAGATCAGGTATCTTTTGTTAGGTTAATATAGCGTAATTCACTCTTTTAGATTCAAGATTGAAATTACACCCAATAGCGACCATGTCAGAAACTTGAAGATATTTCCCAGGTTTTTCTCTTGGCCGTTTTAGTAATAACTCGCACTCTGTACAGCAATATCGAAAATGTCGACATGATTTTAATTAATGGACAGTATCTTCAAAACGCTACCGCAGCTTCGCGAGTGTAGGCAGATCGCTTTCCTAGACGTTATCATTCGGGGCCGCATAGATTTGTTTAGCTGGTGTACAGTGATAGGGTTATTTGCAGTCGTTTGCAGGAATATCAAGGCGGGCACAGTGGACCTAGGCAACCCCGCGTGGTGCAAACTGAGGAAGGTTTATTGAACCTTGTAGAAAAAATCCTTCAACAAGCACTAATAATAAATGACTTTTATTTCAGGAACAGTTTAGCTAGAAGCTATTCTTCCACTTTACCCTTAAAAATATAGAATATTGTAACCAATTTTAGCAGAATATTGTTCCAAAATTTAAACAACAATTACAAATTGAATATAACGTACACAGGAGTGTACAAATAAACTATAAACGATTTACATAATAGTCAGAAATATGGCTGAACTATATACTTTGGGTTTCAGATTTGTTTAATTTGCTTAATTATTCAAAAATGAAGGAATCGAAGTATGTAGGAGTTTGTGAACATAGCGTAATAAATGAAATTTTTTCTAGACATTTAGCTGAAACTGAATTTAGAAATGGATAGTATACTAAATCACTTTACGTAATTTTTGATATTAAAGATTCACATAAACTTTTCCTGGATCTAAAATCAAGAATTTCTTTATTTAAGTTCAGATGCAGTAAAACTGTAAAACATAGTTACATTATTTACATGAGAAATAAATTTGAGATTATTATCTATAAACAAACCTAAGTTTTTAACTGATTCTTCTATCTGAATAGTATAGCCGTTTAGAGTAATGTTCAAATTATTTTTAATAAGGAATCTTAGATTTTTAGGAGGAAAAATAACTTTGGATTTGGAGGGATTCAGCCCGAAACTACTTTCTGTTGCATAATTTTCAATAGAATTTAGGTCCTCTATTAATTGAGCTTCCGAAATTTCTTAATTTTCATGGTTGAAGTTATGATATAATTGTGAGTCGTCCGTAAAAAACTGAATACTACAAAATTTCCACAACCCCGTTCACACCTGCTATATACAAAATAAAGAGAACTGATCCTTGAAGCACTCCTGTGGAAATCAGACGTTCTGTAGAATATTCCGAATCAAAGACTACCTAGCAAATGCTACGCTTTTGTACAAGCTGAAGATTCTGTGGTTGTTGCATCAAAATGAAAATAATCCGGAGTTTGAGTTGAAGTCCATATTAGTCATGGTACTTTTTTCATTTATTTTTTCTTTTGATTTTTGTGCTACTGTTTCACCACACATTAGCTTTGCTATTTCAAGCTTAGTTGTTTCTAAAAAAGAATGTCCCAACATTGAGGACACACTATAGTTTCTATGATACTTACCTGTGGGCTGACGTATAGAAGTTGACAAACACATACTAAGTCCACAATGGATAGCAATATTCTTTCCTTGAACTCGTGCTCCTGAACGCTAGTGGCAAAATCTTTTCTTTCTCTCAACAGCGAACGCACTATTGCAACAAGGTTTAGCTCGTGGCGTAGCACCCGGTTGATTTCTTTCAAGAGAGCTCTTAGAGAACGGAGATAATCGTCTTTGTTCAGCAGCAACTCCTATAATACACAGAGAAAATGATATATACCAAGTGACATATAAAATGCAACACCCAGAATTATATATTGAATTTCGATAAAAACTTGTAAGCATATTTGCTATCATGGAAGTATACGCTGATAAAATGTTGAAGGTATTCCGAGCCGTACTTTTTTGTAAAGTCTTTTTCTGTCATATCAGGATCCGCACGAGATGAACATATTTACTTAATATTTAGTAATTTTCAATTTCACTCAACTTTCCGGATTTTCTTTTAGAGAAATCGCTAATCGGGTGAATCGAAACGAAGCTACTGTAATGAGATGTTGTCGAGCGAGGTTCCAAGAAGGCCGAAATCGAAGAGTTAGAGTTACTGGACAAAAACAGACTACAGAGCGACATGATCGTTATTTGAGGCAGCTAGCACTTAGAGATCGATTTTCCACAACAAGGGCAGTTTGATGGTTTGATGCTGTCGTAAGGGCAATAACAATGAGGACAGTTTATCGCCGAATAAGGGCTTTTGCAATGTTTTCATACCGTTCCCATCTTGTACTACCTCTGACCCACAGCATCGTCGGCAACGATTTGTATGGAGTAGGGAGAGACTTTAATTGAATTTGGAATAGAACTCAATCGTGTTCAGCAATGAGTCCAGATTATGTTTAGGCAATCATTATGGCCGTGCAAGAGTAAGGAGGAGAGTTGGTGAACGATGGAAGGTCCAATATTCCATAAAATGGTATATTCATCGCACTGTGGGTGTTATGGTATGGGGTGCCATCGCTTACAGCAGCAGGTCACGATTAGTGTTCATTCAAGGTAGCATGACTGCCCAGCACTATATCCACAAGTTTTACAACCACATCTGCTTCCCTTTTTTGAAACATTATATAAGGTACAGTACCACTGACTACTGAAAAAATATTGACTTATCTATTTACATTCCGATTTTTGCAGACATCTCGGAAATTTGCCATGTTGCATGTTCCTCAAAGTGAATAGTCTATAGTTGGTGCACTCACATTATCTATTAATAAATTAACATTCATGTTCTTTTACTAATACACACGGTGGCTGAACTATATTTTAGCGCATATCGCAAATATTACATTTCTTATTTTAAAATGAAAGATTATGTCACTTGCACGAAAATATCATTTTTTCTTTAAGGAACCCTCTGCTTGCTATTTTATAGAAATTCAAAGTTGCATTTTGTGTGGTAATACTAAGGTATAGAATACTGCTTTATACGCTGTTTTTTTCTTGTTTACACAAAATATTGCTAAAAATTATATGAATATAACATACAATGTAAATTACTGTGATACTATTTATCGCAATAATGCAATTTTGCATTATTTTAATGATGAAAATAGTTCATTGTTAAGTAGTAATTTCTTTTATTTTAGATAAATATTCCCATCAATACACTACCATACACTATCCTCTCTCCATCTAGTTGCGATGTTGCCAAAAGGTGGATAGTTATATACCCTAATTTGGTTTGTCAAATTCTTACTTATATACTAGCTCAAAAATGTGCCTTTGGCACAGAATTGACAGTAAAATGCGATTTGGAGGTGTGGCCGGCAGGTTTTACTGTACTAAATCCACTTCGTGCCCTACGATAGAATTAGCTAGACACTTTTTTGAAGAATGCCTTATGCCCTTCACAAAAGTACTTCGGTTATTGTTTTCACTAAATATTGAAAACATAACAAAGAACATTGCAAGTTTTTTGATGATTTGATGAAATGATGGTTGACGTTTAATTAACTATAATATGTTGGGTGGACCTAGCGAGGTGGTCCAAATCGACGAATCGAAGTTTGGTTTTTTATATGCAATATCCGCTGGTACTTTTTGTATTTTCTATGTCACGCGAGCAGCTGCTGCATTTTCCACTGTTTAGACACATACTGTTCAAAATTTCATCTAGTTTTCGGTAAATATTGGGTCAACTTCTCATAAAACAAGCCATTTACAATAAATTGAGACTTTTATTTTGCAAATAACCTCATTTTTTATCACGTATTTCTCCCCAAAAAGGTACAACTTGACAACAATGGACATCATTTATCTTATCTGTCAAGAAATGAACGTTATAAAATGGCCATTCAGAATTGTTTGTACTTTCAAATATTTCTTATAAACGGAAAAGCTTCGATCTCATTGAAAATACGCGAAAAAAAAATGGTTGAGAAATTTCAAGAAGACTGAAAAATCACAACACAACACCTCTACATAGTTTACCAAGTAAATACCATCATTTACGTATGTATTTTTTACTGTTATTTTAGCTAATAAGCTAATGTGTTAAATAACACGGCTGATTTTGAACCTTTTTTTTGCAAAAAACAACGTGTATCTTATATTCTTATAATTTGAAGCATCATTTTGTACAAAAAGCAAAAAAAAGCGTATAAAACAGTATTCCATTCTAGAGTATTACCACCAAAAATCCAATTTTGAAGTTCTATAAAATAACAAGCAAAGAAAAAATGATATTTTCGTGCAAGTTACATCCTAATCTTTCATTTTAAAGTAAGAAATGAAGTATTTGCAATATGCGCTAAAGGACCAACGAAAAGATCGCAGCCCCATTGGTGACTCTGCTGATATATTTTGGGAAAAACGCTCGGACACGTCAATTTTGATTTCTAGGGGTACGTTTTTTCATCTATAGCCGTACTACACAGGGTGATCCAAAAATAAGATATAGCGTTTCACTTTAGATTTTTAAATTGGAAACCCCCATTTTTTTTTAATTTTTAGATTTTCCATGAAGTTGTTAGTAACTTTTGTATAATAAAGTTTATACATATCTTCAATCGTTGTGAAGCTATTTGAGTTTATAATAAAATTCGAGTAACTTAATACTGATAATAATAGAATGTACGACAAAAATAATAATAATGGACACCAGCAAGAACATTTAGCATCAGTCTGTGTCATAGCATGTCACAGAAAAATTCAATTCAAGAAATAACAAAACTGTATTACCAAAATGGGAGCATTGCAAGAGCTACTACTGCCCGGTTGTTTAATGCCTTACATCCAGACAAAAATATTAACGATAAGTATGTAGCTAGCTTGATAAGAAAATTTGAAGAAACTGGATCTGTGTCTAATATTCGCCGTAATCGCCATCGAGAAAGTCAACCAGTTAGAAATGAAGCATCAGAAATAGCAGTTTTCTGATACGTAGCTTTTGACAACACCCAAAGCACTCGTGGACTGGCTACTTCTTCAGGATATAACACTCAACATTAAAAAGAATTTTGAAAGACAATAAATTCCATCCGTATAAGATAAAACTTGTCCATGAGCTTAATGAAGACGATTTTGATAGAAGGACGAATTACCGAAATATTACAAAATGACGTTAATTATTCGAACAAAATATTTATTACGAGTATTATTGCATGGAGGTAAATGGACATCACTTTCAGCACTTATTACAACATTGACCTACCTCGTTATAGCAAATTAATTTTTACTCTCACTTTAATGTGCGTGTAAATTGTAATTTGTTTTTGTTTTTTTAATATTCGGAGACTTGTATTTAATTTTAGTAAAGTCTTGTTACTATGGGAACTATACTGATTATTATTTTCACGATATAATCCCTTATCAAAATTTCTGGAATTTTATTATAAACTCAAATATCTTCACAACGATTGAAGATAGGTATAAACTTTTTTATACAAAAGTTACTTAAAACTTCATTTAATATCTAAAAATTAAAAAAGAATGGGGTTTCCACTTAAAAATCTAAAGTGTAATGCAATATCTAATTGTTGGCTATGTGAGCCCCTGCCCACTTCAGTTGGCCCACTTCAAGATTTGTACCAAAATATGCCTTTATAAACTAAACATGACGAAACTATTTACTTCTAAAACAATTTATTTTCTCAAAAACATTTTAGATACACTCTAGTCGTAAAAATACATATTTGAAATCACTTAAACCTATAACTAATAGAACATCTGAACAAATAAACAATGTGCGAATAAATACGCGAAGTTAACAAAGGAACAATTGACAGATTACCATTGGGTAACATCACCTTTATTTTTTATTATGGCTGAAATTCTTTGGGGCATAGTGTTAACCAAGTTTTGGCAAAAATTTGGTGTAAAACAATCCCACATTTCTTGAAGCTTGTGTGTCAGTTCGGTGATTTTACGAGCAGGATGTTGTCGTAGAACCTTTTTCATCTCGTGCCACAAAGTTTCAATAGGTGACAGATCTGGACTACTAGAAACCCATTTCAAAAGTGGTACATTATTTTCTTCCATCCATTTTATAGCCTTTTTGAGGTTTGGCACGCTGCACCATCTTGCTGAAACACAAAATCTTGGCCGGATGTCAAACATTCTTCCATCACTGGTAAAAGCGATTCTTCTAAAATTGCCAAATATTTGTTTGTATCCACCTTTCCATCAATAAAATGAAGTTTTCCTACTCCTTTTGATGGCATACTGCCCCAGACTATAATGGATGCTGGAAATTTCACTTTTCTCTTCAGACAGTCAACATGGAATGCTTCATTTTTTTGCGAATAACTCTACTGCGACTGTCACACAAACTTCGAATCGGGCCTCATCACTCCATTGTATTGCACACCATTGTTGAGATGTCCATTGTCTATGTTCTTTAGCCCATCTAAGCCGATTTTTCTTTTGCAGTGGAGTGAATAGTGGCTTTTCTTTGGCCCATAAACAAGTTGTGGAACTTTAGGGTCTGTACTTCACTTTTTTTTATAAGAAAACTTAGCTTGCAAGTGCTAAATCCCAGTTTGTCTGCCTCTCAATGAGTTGTGGACCTCGAAATTCTCCTTCCAACAGCGTCACTTCACAGAGCATTTAATTGTAAATAGTTGGCACGCCTGTTTTTCACGATTATTCTTCTTAATGCTCTTCGGTCGGCATTTGTGATATTACTTTTTTTCACA
Source organism: Acanthoscelides obtectus (assembly GCA_963669975.1). Taxonomy (NCBI): domain Eukaryota; kingdom Metazoa; phylum Arthropoda; class Insecta; order Coleoptera; family Chrysomelidae; genus Acanthoscelides; species Acanthoscelides obtectus. The sequence continues at coordinate 2,508,290 of CAVLJG010000009.1, read as the reverse complement.
TATCGTGGCTTAATAGTAACTGAACCAGTTACGTTATATCTTCTAACAATATTTCTCACACTGTACCGCGATAAGTCTAACAAAGTTGCAATTTCTGAGTTTGATTTCCCAGAATTAAAAAATTTAATTATCAGTAACCGAATTTTCTCACTAATAACCTTTCCTCTACCCATTTTGAAAACCTTAACTACCCAAAACTATTGTAAACGTATTCTGACAGCTGTGATTAATAATAACAATTGTCATGGCTTTTATTTTTCACAGCCACCTATGCGTTATAGACTTATTTTGCATTGAAATGAAAATAGGTTGATATGCTGTAATTGCAACATGCGTTATTTTTATGCTGCAAATTTGATTAGGGAGTGATACAGTTGGTGTTTTCTGCTATATATTATCAAAATATTCATTGTTAATATTTTAAACCTATAACACCCTGCTACATTGTTAAAATAAGAAAAAAACTAAGATTTCAATAGTTGGGCCAACTGAAGTGGGAACGGGCTCGTAGATGAAAAGACGTTCCCCTGGAAATTAAAATTGACGTGTCCGAGTGTGTTTCCCAAAATATACCAGGAGAGCCACAAATGGGGGTGCGACCTTTTCGTTGGGTCATCCCGTATGTTACGTCTCCAGAAGGTCATTCTTTTTTTTTATATACTCCAACTACCACGAAGGCCTAAGGCCTCAACACCCATGGGGTACCGTGGGGCTATTCTTGAAAACAAGCAAGTATAATAACTAGTTAAAAGCGTTGTATTACCTTTTTTGACAGCTACTAACGTTTGTTTTGACGTTTATTAAATAAGTTTTATGCATGCATCAATTTTCGTCAAAACAGTATTAGCCTAATCTTATTAGTCGAAAATACCCCTGGCTTGCGTAATAATTGTAACGTCTGAATTTATTGATGCAAGTTGTTCAAGGAGGTTCTTAATACATGGACGCATAAAATGGGTACACCAATTTTTGTGGGAAAACATTTTTTCGACAACAAAGTATGAGAAAACGTGTTTTTTGCGATTCAATCGAAAGTGTTGGCAGGAACGAAAAAACTCTTCAAATAAGATTTTTAGGTATTTATGAGACGTACAAAATAAGACCACACGTAAAAGGATCCCACTAATTTAGAGGAAAAAATGTAACCCTTCGTTTTTCGCATGAAAATAATTATCTTTCGGAATGGTTTGTGATTCACGTCGGCAAGATAAATTCGTGTATTTTGCTATAAAATGTCTTTGATCAAACCCTGTATATTGCGCAGTAAACTAGTATTGATTCCGGAAGGCAGGTATTTTGGGATAAACAATTAGAAATTCTCAAAAAATACTTGCCCAATCGACTCCAATATTGTTGAGGTTATTTAGAAGTATGAATCCTACAGATTTGACGAATTTCAAGTAGCTGCGTGAAATTATCGTCGCGTCAACAAGTGCCAAAACCTGCATTTTGCCTTGGTTTTCGGCCATAACTTTTTTACTATTAGTCGGATCTTTTTACGTGTAGTCTCATTTTGTAGGTCTCATAAATATCTAAAAATCTTATTTGAAGAGTTTTTTCGTTCCTGCCATCACTTTCGATTGAATCCGAAAAAACGGGTATGCACATTATTGGTTCTCGAATAAAAAATTTTCCCACAAAAAATGGTGTACCCATTTTATGCGTCCATGTTTTAAATAGCTCCTTGAACAACTTGCGCCAATAAAACAGGACTTTGCAATCATTTCGGGGGGAATTTGCTAATATGACTAGACTACATGTATATGTTTCCTAGGTTTTACACATCATTAAATGTTTCGTCACAAAGTTCAGCTGCACTTACCAGACAGATATCAGCGAAGGCGTCAGCGCTAGCATCCGGAGCAACTTGAAACAATGCTCCAACAACAACCAAGTTATTCGCGTTTCTTGCATTGCTCAGTTCATTGTATATGGTGTATTTCAAGAGAGGGTATAAGTTCTCTGGAGCAAACTGCACCATTTCTCTCAGGCAATTATTGAAATAGTTCAACATCGGTTTATTTTTCAGTCTGGAAGGTAACCAAAAATTAATACTACTCGAGTTGTAGACCACGTCCTTGGAGGTTATGTCATCAACGCCATATGAAATAAGTAAATGCTTCTGGTACTGACAAACGGAAACTATTGATAATAGGTAAGTGAATGAATAGAAATTCATGTTTTAATTTTTTTGACATTCAATGGCAGTGCTGCAAAGAATTTATGACTTTTTTTATTTCAGGAAAATTTAAGAATCCAATGGGGTTTCAAAAATGTTAAAATAATTCCCGTCGATTATGTTGGAAATAATAAAGCTTGGATGACTTCATCAATTTTTGAAGAATATTTAAAAAAGTGGGACGCTGAATTTGTTAAGAAGAATCGTAAAATTTTGCTCTTGGTCGATAACTGCCCCGCTCATCCAAATATTTCACTTAATAACATCAACCTTCAATTTCTTCTACCCAATGTGACATCAGTTCTGCAACCAATGGACCAGGGTGTCATTTGGAGTCTTAAACTAATGTATCGGAAACATATGTTGATGAAAATTATGGAGCTTCAAGAAGATGACAAGATTACCAAGGCTGTCACCATTTTAGATGCTATAAATTTGCTTACTATTGCATGTGAATTGGTTACTCCAGAAACGATTCGTTATTGTTTTAGCTATGCTGGTTTAGTGAAAAACAACTGAAATAGTCAACGATTTTAATCGAGATGAAATTCCATTTACTGAAAATCAATAGTTTACTGAATACAGACAAATTTAATGAGTATGTAAATGTTGACAATAATTTAATAGCAACACAGGAATTGTCAGACTCCAATTTGAATCAGTTAATAAGGAACTTGAAGACTAACTAGAAAACAACGATGAAGAAGAGCTTCCAGTGACAACTAATGAGGCATTAGACAGCATGAAAAAATTACAACGTTATTTTCAGCAAGAAAAAGACAGTAGAGCCACACTTACCAAATTAAATAAAATTCAACTTGCTGTTCTAACTAATTATACAAAAAAACAATCTGTTCAAATGAAAATTACTAGCTTTTTTACCAAATAATTTACGGTTTTTACACATACGTACACAGTACGTATGCCTGTAATATGTGTATCAGATTCTGAAAAAATGCAAATTTCAAAATTATGTATAACTTTTTTGTATAGTCAACGCCAAACAAAGTGGCGTGCACGTCATCACGATAAAAATTCCCCGACCTAATGCCTAGGTTTCTATCACAAACAATTGCTCTATTGCAGTTTCATATTAATGTGATATATAAATTGTAAAATGGTCATAACTCTCTTATTATGGTTAATAGTCATATAAACATTGTTATTAAAATATCACATAAGTTGCTTTCTGATAAATTTAGACGCATTATGCGAAATAAAATGTTTTGCAAACGCTCCAATCACTTATCGACATGTAAACGCACTAAACCGATTTCGCAGCGTTGACACATTGTCACCTTGAAACTTATTTAAACTGGGAACTGACATTTGTATTAATTTTGACACTGAATCAATTTGTGGCATTTCAAATCTTTATAAATCCTTTGGCCCCGCATACTGTAAATCAACAACTGTTTGTTTCAAAACAAAATTATTCATTTTACGAGTAGATAAAGGCAATTTTGGTATATAAAGATGCCCAAACAGTTAAATAGTCGGTGTAAGGAACTCGTGGCCTCGTTAATGCACTACTTTGAGCAAGAAAGGGACAACAACGGGCCTTTGTTGCCTTTAAATGCTGTTCGAGAGGTAGGTTACTAATAATTATATGTAATGTATATTAATAAATAGTGAAATTTTATTTCATTTTTTGTAGCGTGTTGCTGCTGCTTTAAAAATTAGTTTAAGGACAGTTAGTCGTATTTCCGAGGGTGTGAAAAGTGATGCAAATTTAGAATCGCCCAAGAAAAAGCGGAGTTATATTAAACGTGTAACCAACACAGCGACATTGGATACAAGTGCCATTCGAGAAGTGATCTATAATATGTATCACAAAAGTAAGATCTTATTATAATAACTGATCAGAAATTTGCATTAATTTGTTAACTAAATTATAATGTCATATTACACATGGTTTCAGAAGAACAAGTTACGATACAAACTTTATGGTCTCGATTAAGAGATAGGGCATTATTTGATGGTAGTGCCACGTCTTTAAGGCGGTTGCTTAGAGATCTTGGATTTAAGTGGCTTAAGGACAATCCGCGACGAGGGCTCATGGAACTACCAAGTATAGCTTTGAAAAGGGTGGAATTTCTAAGGCAATACAATCAAGCCAAGGTTAAGGCCTTATACCAGTTTGTCTTCCTCGATGAAACTTGGATATTTCAAAATGGGACCATAGGTCGCTCTTGGCAAAATGGAAACCAAAAAAGCGTGAAAGCTATTAAAACAGATGGTAAAAGGTATGTACTTTTACACAATTTGCACTATAAAATTTAAAACTAATATATTTTAGATACATTATATTACATGCTGGAAATGAAAATGGGTTTATTGAGGGTAGTGAAGCGATATTTTCTTCGAAAACAAAATTGAGCGATTACCATGGAGAGATGAACCAGGACAATTTTTTGAAATGGTTTCAACATCAGTTATTAGAAAAATTGGAGAGTCCATCTATGATTATACTGGATAACGCCCCTTATCACAGCATGATATTGAACAAAGTGCCCAACAATGCATGGACAAAAAAAAATATCCAAGACTGGTTGACAAATCAAAACATACCATTTTTAAACACAATGTTTAAAACAGAGCTATTGAGTATTGTTGCTCGGTACATAATGCTTCTTAATTATATATATTTTGGTCGACAGTTTATATTTCTTTTGTTTATTCCTATTCTTAAAATAACTGCTTTTTTAGAAACAAACCACCTAAAATATACGTGATTGATGAATTGGCGGAACAACATGGGCACAAAGTTCTTCGTCTGCCTCCTTACCATTGTATATTTAACCCTATTGAGTTAATTTGGGGCATACCAAAAGGTTACTATAACAGACATATTGGTAGAGATGGTAACAGTGAAAAAGACTGTTTGGATATGTGGAACGAGGCTCTACAAACGGTTACCCCAGACATGTGGAAAAATAGTGTTTGACATACTGAGCAAGAAATTTTTAAATGGTATGAAAGAGAACGAATTTTTGATCGACCAGACATCGAACCTTTAATAATCAACTTTGAGAGTGATGAAGATTCAGATTCAGACAGCGCTGAAGAAAGAAACTCCGACTAACTTTATTGTACAGAAAAAGCTTACACCAGTAGCTTACCTAATTTTAGAATGCATTTTTCTGTATGAATTCTGTAAAATAAATACCATGCATAAAATTTGGAGGACCCCATTTGGATTTTTATTCAGTACCTTTAAGCTATCAATTAAATATGGTAGTTTCATAGTGCCATCTGATCAATAATTGTCATACTTAATGATTATGCAAGTACAGATCTATAATTTTATTATACTATTATTTTTGTTCTCATTTGAGGTTAATATTGCTTATAAACCTAGATATGTAAATAATAAATTTTATTATTTTACAAAAAGTTTGGCAACAATGTAAATTTTTCAACACACCCACCTTGATGACGTGCACGCCACTTTGTTTGGCGTTGACTATATGTATCTTTATTTATGTAATTCATGTTAAACAAACACATTTTAAGCTTTTAATATATAATTTCTGCTGCTTTTTTCATGAAAAAAAAATGTTTCTTTTAAGATGGTCATCCGCCTATAATAGACTATTTGTCACAGTCCTGCCGAGTTCATTATAAGCGGGTTGCACTTCATTTCGATCAACGTACCTCAATTTGCTAAGTTGCGAGATAACTTCTAAATCCCTTTGCGAATTTGCCGAACAATTATAACAGAGATATGCAAGTAATTCCTGTGCAGGTTTCATCAATTTGTGGTTATGTAGCCAGGTTTCAATCCTAGATACAGCAATAATTCGGATCTCGCACAATCCACACGCTGTGCTTAAGAAGCGTACAAAGTTTTTCGTTTGAGTTTCAGGTTGCTGTCTTCGTGCTAACTGTTCCTTGATGGCTTCCAGTACGAATTGCTCCACCTTCTCCTGCGATTGTGTATACCTGGGGTAAACTTTAGGAGTCCATGACTCGATTATGGCTCTCTCATCGCTACAAACTGAAACAAATATTGAATAAACTCATATAGGATGACTCAAAAAAATAATACCAATACAGCAGATTCTCGATAATGTAAACTAATTTAATCCAAGTGTGGTTCACATTATCGAAATGTTTACATTAGCGAACGTGATTTATATAATATTTGATTTATTAAAAGAAACGTTTAATACATACTATTTATAACAAAATAAACAAATATTCTAACAGCGATAAGTATTTTTTTAATTAGAAGAAATATAATTAACAATTTTTGCCTGCGTAAATTTGCGCTTAGCATTGTCTTCCAATACCTGCGCCCGTAATTTACGAAGAACTAAAATATCCGTGTATGAAACTTCTTTTCTTTCAGCCCAATCTAAAGCTTGGTTAAAAACTTGTATAGCTTGCGCGTCAGTCACTACACTTCTGACTTCAATGGGATCGTTCTCATCATCCTCGCTGTCCATATCCTCCTCCTTATCAGCATCATTCATCTGCTTATCTTCGTTCCATAAATTAATATCAGCAGGAGTACAAACAATTTTGGGATTCACTGTTTTCAATAAATCAACAACATCCAATGACACACTAATAACATTATCATTATTGGATCGCAAACGTTCTCTAATTACGCTTAAGGGGACATCGTCTTCTTCATCATCTTCATTATTGGTACAAAAGAGATTGTTCCAATATTTTTGAATAGTTTGCTGGTTCAGTTCATTCCAGGCCATATGTAAATCTAAAACAGCTTCTCGTAATGTTTCTTTTTTTAAAGCCTCAGATAAGTTTTCAGGATTCTTTGATAAGACAGACGAAAGTAGAAACTTCCTATAGTATAGTTTGGTGAGTCTTATTATATTCAGGTCCATCGGTTGAATTAACGGTGTTACGTTGGGCGGCATGTACATGACGAAAACTGACCCATCCCTGCTCCTCAGTTGTTGTTCGGGAGGATGACTTGGTGCATTATCCGATAGTAACAACGCTTTTATTGGAAGCTTCTGTTGTTTTAGGAAACCTTTTACCTACAAATTGAAAACACATCTTCAAATTATGAATAGAGCATTTGTGATAATTGATTGTCATACCTGAGGGACAAAGCACCTGTGGAACCATTTCAGGAATATACTGCTAGTCATCCAAGCTGTTTTTGAACAGTCATAATCAACAGGGATATGAACATTTTTAAATGAGCGCGGATTTTTTGCTTTCCCACTTACCAGTGGCTTTATTTTGTGTGAACCATTAGCATTAGTGCAGGCTAGAAACGTTATTCGTTGTTTGTCCGGCTTTCTTCCCGGGGCAGATTTTTCAAATGATGCAGCATAGGTTTTCTCTGGTAACATTTTCCAATAAAGACCACTTTCATCTGTGTTATAAATTTGTTCCATTCTTAAATCTAGCTCGGTAATTGTTTTCATCAATTTTTCTTTGAATGGTTGCACTAATTGTGGTTGTGCTGATAATTTTTCACCAGATATAGACAGCAGTCGAATTCCATATCTTGTTTTGAATCGTTGTAGCCAGCCATCACTAGCTACGAAATTTTCAGTTTCTTTCAGTTTTTCATTTAACAGTCTCGCTCTCTGTTTAAGTACTTCGCCACTAACTGGGACATGATTTTCCCGTTGTTTTAAAAACCACTTATACAGGGAATTTTCCATTTTAGGTGCATTCGCATTTTTTCCCGGATCTCCAAATGCATTGCACGTTCTTTGTAAAATTTGAGTTTTCATACGCTTAATTTTACAGATTGTTGCTTTCGATACTCCAAATTTTTTTGCTAACTGTGTCACTCCCGCACCTAGTGCAACTTCGTCTATGATTTTCACTTTCTCACTCAACTTTAAACACTTTCTTTTATAGGATGTGGCTGCCATAGTCGTAAAATATATTAACGCGTGCCATGTATTCACTTAAGTTCAAAAATGAAATACATACGTACGTATAAACGTATCCTAAACGATCATACGACTGACCGAGTTTGTCGTATTTTATCGCAGAGGTGAATTCCCTACACTTTACATCATAAATCGGGGACTCCCCGACGCCCGACATATCGAGGCTTCAGCATTTTACCGTCGCGCTGTTTCCGTGCACCGAGAGTTGTTTACGTTATCGAGCGTACACATTGTTTACGTTATCGCGTTCCGTTCCGTTTGATGCTATATAACGAAGTTTGTGTTTACATTAGCGGAAGTTTTCATTATCCCGTGTTTACGTCATCGAGCGTATGCTGTATTTGTATTCCCAAAAATGACGATAAACTTCCATAAATATAGAGATACAATATACAGAGTGTTTGAAAAAAACTATAAAGTAGTTTTATGGGAAGAGTAAAAATAATACTCGAGACGGATTTTCACTACAATATTGACATATTAAAAGCATAAATCCTATTAAACTTAGTATCAACTCATTCAATCATACACTACCGTTCAAAAGTATTTGAATGCCTGCTTATTTCCATTTAAAATCGTAACAAACAAAAAAAACTATTCAGTACGTACTTATTTGTTAAAAACCATCACCATGGAAATCAAGCATCACTGAATGTAACTGAAATCAAAATTTCTGGTTACACTATTATTGGCACCTCATCATTAGCCATAATAGGAATTTCCTTGCCCTTAGAATGTCGTTGTTTTGTATAGGAATTCTTTCTCAGAATTTGTTTCTCGATTATCTCTTTTGATTTGCGTTGTACGTAAGCCCATAACACAGTTTTACTTCAGTTATCCTGTCTCATTTGATAAACTAACCATGCTTCAATACCTTATACGAGCCCCACCCCACTTCAAGATTTGTACCAAAATATGCCTTTATAAACTAAACATGGCGAAACTATTTATTTCTAAAACTATTTATTTTCTCAAAAACAATTTAGATACACTCTAGTCATAAAAAATACATATTTGAAATCACTTTGACCTATAACTAATAGAACATCTGAACAAATAAACAATGTGCGAATAAATGCGCGAAGTTAACAAAGCAACAATTGAAAGATTACCATTGGGTAACATCACCTTTATTTTTTATTACGGCTGAAATTCTTTGGGGCATAGTGTTAACCAAGTTTTGGAAAAAATTTGGTGTAAAACAATCTTGAAGCTTTTGTCTCAGTTTGGTGCTTGTACGAGCAGGATGTTGTCGTAGAACCTTTTTCATCTCGTGCCAGAAAGTTTCAATAGGTGAAACCCATTTCAAAAGTGGTACATTATTCTCTTCCATCCATTTTATAGCCTTTATTGAGGTATGGCACGCTGCACCATCTTGCTGAAACACAAAATCTTGCCGGATGTCAAACATTCTTCCATCACTGGTAAAAGCGATTCTTCTAAAATTGCCAAATATATTATCAATAAAATGAAGTTTTCCTACTCCTTTTGATGACATACTGTCCCAGACCATAATGGATGCTGGAAATTTCACTTTTCTCTTCAGACAGTCACATGGAATGCGAATAACTCTACTGCGACTGTCACCAACACAAACTTCGAATAGGGCCTCATCACTCCATTGTATTGCACACCATTGTTGAGGTGTCCATTGTCTATGTTCTTTAGCCCATCTAAGCCGATTTTTCTTTTGCAGTAGAGTTAATAGTGGCTTTTCTTTGGCCTATAAACAAGTTGTGCAACTTTAGGGTTTTTACTTCACTTTTTGTTATAAGGAAACTTATCTTGCAAGTGCTAAATCCCAGTTTGTGGGCCTCTCTATGAGTTGTGGACCTCGAAATTCTCCTTCAAACAGCGTCACTCCACAGAGCACTTGATTGTAAATAATTGGCACGCCTGTTTTTCACGATTATTCTTCTTAATGCTCCTCGGTCGGCATTTGTGATATTACTTTTTTTCACATATCGTGGCTTAATATTAACTGAACCAGTTACGTATATCTTCTAACAATATTTCTCACACTGTACCGCGATAAGTCTAACAAAGTTGTAATTTCTGAGATTGATTTCCCAGAATTAAAAAATTTAATTATCAGTAACCGAATTTTCTCACTAATAACCTTTCCTCTACCCATTTTGAAAACCTTAACTACCCAAAACTATTTTAAACGTATTCTGACAGCTGTGATTAATAAAAACAATTATCATGGCTTTTATTATGCGTTATACACTTATTTTGCATTGAAATGAAAATAGGTTGATATGCTGTAATTGCAACATGTGTTATTTTTATGCTGCAAATTTGATTAGGGAGTGATAAAGTTGGTGTTTTCTACCATATATTATCAAAATATTCATTGTTAATATTTTAAACCTATAAAACCCTGCTACATTTTTATTATTTGTGTTTGATAAGAAAAAAACTAAGATATCAATAGTTGGGCCAACTGAAGTGGGAAGGGGCTCGTAGTTCAAGATTGTTCAACACGTGCGTATTCGTTTATTTTTTTCCGGACAAAATGGGTAAAACTAAAGAATATTCCGAGGAGATAAAAGAAGTTATTATTGGTCTTGATAAATCCGGCAAAAATATTCGAGAAATTTCTAAACTTCAGAGGCTACCATCCAGCATAAAATAGCCGTCGTTCAAGGAGACCCAGAGTTACAACTTCCACTGAAGACTTTAGCATAATAGTGAAAAGTAAACGCAACAAACACATGACTACACCCGAAATAGCAGCGGACTTGAAGAAAAGAGACTGAATTGGGCCACACAATATCAAAATTGGACAGTTGCTGACTAGATCAAGGTCATCTGGAGCGATGAATCGAAATTTGAAGTTTTTGTCCGCCGTCGGCCTTACGAGAGGACATCAGAATCATGCACCGTCGCTTCAGTCAAGTACGGTGGACGCTCTATCATGATTTGGGGCTGTTTTGGTGGTTCCGCTCTGGAGGATATTGTGAGAGTACATGGAATAAAGAAGGTTACAAAGCCATACTACAGAATCATGGGGTTTGTCTTTCAGGATGATAATGACAACATACATCCAAGCTCTGAAAACAATTTTTGGAAGCAAAAGAATAGAATATTTTGAAGGTCATGCAATGGCCTGCCCAATCCCCGGATTTGAATCCGATAGAGTTGCTGTGGGATGAACTGGACATACAAGTATGGAAATTTTGTCATACATCTCAAGAACACTGAGAATATTACAAGACGATTGGCGAAAAATAACACCATCCACTTTAGAAAACTTAGTTGCGCATTTACCCATCATTTGCCACGTCGTAATTAAAAGTAAAAGAGGACATACTGATGAGTCGAAAATATGATTATTTTCATTATAAATAGTTTTATGTTGTTAAGAATTAAGAAAATAAATGTTTCATACAGATGTTATAATGTTTTCTTTAATAACTTTCATCAGTTTCCTTGTTTTCTGGATGTTCAAATACTTTTGAATAGTTATAAAAAAATATACGCGGTTTGCAATAATAATGAGAATTCAAAGAAATGTTGTCACCTTCATCTTCTTCATTGCCACTGACAGTAAGAGGACTGGAAGTGTCTCTAGCAGTAGACGACCATATTTCAGACTTCAAAAGAGAAGCTGGGGGCACTTTTGTATTGAATGCTGTGATTATGTTGTCTACAAACGGTTTGCATACTGGACTGTCTACAAAAACCCTATCGCCCACTGCATCTTCAACGTACAACTGAAAAATAATACATTTTTTGCAATACAATAAATAAATAACAACTTCAAAAGGGACCAGTCAGAGCTATTTGCAACCACCAACTACTAAAAGACCTATCTACAAATATTTACATCCGGATTTTGGCAGACATCTCATCGGAAATTTGCCATGTTACATGTCCCTCACTGGAGGCTAGCAAGACCGCCCATATAGCAAAATACATGGGGGCATGTTTGTTTTACAGGTTGTGCAGGATGAAAAATTTTCAAAATTACAAATTCTACAAAATAAAGCTATAAGAATCATTTTAAATAAAAACAAATATTCTAGGATTAAGTTTTTTAGTCATCTCTATACACAACATGAAATTATCAGATGAAAAGGATTTATAATACTGCTGCAAACATGTAGTTTAAAAAAAAATGAAAAAAGGGAAGTGCCACCTTAAAGCGGCCTGATGTCGTACTATAACCTCAGATACGAGGGATGTCTTTTTTGCATATAGAAACATAGTTTCAATTCCGGAAACTCAAAAAATGTGTACCGCATTGTTAGTGGTGATGAATCGTGGATTTACTGTTATGAATCAGAAAATAAACGATTGTCGGCTGTTTGGGTGTTCCAAGGTGAAGTAAAGCCAACAAAAGTCATCCGTTCTCGAAGTGTTTCGAAAAAGATGGTCGCGACATTTGTATCAAAAGCGGGTCATATTGCAACAATTCCTCTTAATGAGCAAAGAACTGTTACTGCGGTTTGGTATACCACCATATGTTTGCCAAAACACCAAGCTTCGAAAAATCAACCCCGAAAGAAGAATCATCCTCCACCAAGACAATGCAAGCTCGCACACAGCCCAAAAAACAAGACAGTATTTAACGGAAGAAAACGTGGAATTATTAGACCATCCTCCATATAGTCCCGATCTAAGTGCTAACGGTTTCTTTACTTTCCCGAAAATTAAAAACAGCCTGGGTGGTCAAAGGTTACAGTCACCAGAACAAGCAGTTGACGCATTCAAAAATGCCGTTTTGGATCTGCCAGCAAACGAGTGGAAAAGTGCTTCGAAAATTGGTACGAGCGCATGCAGATGTGTATTCATCTTCGTGGAGAATACTTCGAAAAACAATAAAGTCATTTAAAACTACCTACCGTGTTGTTTTATTTCCATATGCAAAACTTAAAAGACATCCCTCATACCCTGCGGATGCCCAGTAGCAGAAATTCGCTTCAATCACTGCGCCCTCAGTTAGGTGTCAAGATTTGAGGTGATTTTTTTCTCATTCCTCCAATTCTCCTGGTATATATGCACCATAGATATGATTATTGTTTAATTTTTAAGAAAATTGGGTTACCTACCTTGACAAACATGTCTGGCCAATTATTAACTTCCGAATAGGCATGCGCAAGCAGATTCAAAAAGATTTTATGAAAGAGCGGGTTGCCCTTATTTAACCCTTTCAGTCCAGCATTAACATCTCTTCTTAAAATCCCCAACATTGCGTTTACAACGTGCTGATTCATGTAAATTGCTGGTTTACAAGTGCCAACCAAGAAAAATACTGAATAAGCCTGCTTGGGTGGTTTCGAGCGCTGATTCTTTAGAGATTTTATCAGACCTAAGAGATAGCCAACCTGAAAAAAATTAGGCGTAAGCGGATGATTGAAATATATTTTTCGAATAATTCATTTATTCTATATATAGGTATAAAGAAATTGAATGCTAGTTTTTATTTATGCTTGATTCCTATATTTTGTCAGATAAATATATTTGCCCTATAACCACCACACTATCGAAGAAATCCATGCATCTGAAATGACACAGGAACGTACAAATAATTACACTTGTGTTTTTTTCCTAGACGCGGCATTTCATTAAAAAAAATTGTTGAGGTGTGTTGAGGGTAATTGCGGCCACTGTGCCTTAAATAGCTTTATTCAAGCCTTTCATAGGTGCTAAATTGTTCTATATTTCTAAACAGAAACAAAAGATACACTCAAAAATATAAATACCAGGCACAGAGAGAATATTCAGCTCTCTAAACCTCCTCTGCAATGTGATCTATTTCGCAGAGATAACATAGTGCGTACAGATATTTTTAGTGTTCTCAAAGTTCTGACATATTTCAAGTTATACTTACTGCTTTTTCAGTGTTATCTTGATTAATCTGAGCTACAATATTCTCAAACAGATCATTTATATCACATTCCACAACTAAAGACTCCCAAGGTTCTACACCTGGAGACTGACTTCCTGTCCTATCCATTGTGAGCAAATTACAGCTTGATATTCCTGGTCTAGAACCTGGCATATTGACTTTCAATTTTTTCGATGCAGGAAGATTCACGAGGCTTGAGGAACTGCCTTCTCTTTTAAGCTTATCTACAGGGGCTGGAACAATGCACTTTATTAGAAGCGTTTTTCGGTGTTAGTCAAGCTAATGCAATATTCGCACGTTCAAAAAATTATCCGAGATAAAATCAGGTACCGCAGCGTTATCTACGGAAATTTGACACAGCTTTTCATCTACTTACTATACTAAGTGACATATAAATCCGAACACCCAGTTTAAATAGTGAAACAAGTGAAAAAAATTTCAGCCTTATCAGTTGGACATTCCGGTTTTTATACTGCTTTTTTTAAATTCACTAACGCTCTAAAAATGAATATTTCAGCCGCAGTAAAGAATCAACGTTGGCGGATTTTGGTTCTTGACATCCTTTACGATCGGTTACGATGCCTAGAGTACGGAGACCTGTACGATTTCGTCAACTTAGTGAGTTTGCCGTATAGTGGGACTTCGGGAAGCTGGACTTTCTTTTCGGGCAATTGCAGTTAGAGTGCAAAGAAGTGTAGACACTGTGGTTAGGTGTTGTCAGGCATGGCTTCGAGAAGGCCGTACGCAAAGAGCAAGGGGCACTGGACGCCGCCGTAGAACAACAGACCGTGAAGATCGCCGCCTAAGATTATTGGCCTTAAGGGACCGTTTCTCCACTACCAGGTCCATTGCAAATGAATGGTTTGCAGAACACGGAAGACCTATTGGCATGCGAAGTGTTTACCGACGAATGAGAAGTTTTGGCTGGTTTTCATACCGGCCACACTGGGTCCTCCCTTTAACTCGAGAACACCGACGTAATCGCCTTGAGTGGTGCAGACAACGGTCACTCTGGGATCAGGAATGGAACAGTATTGTCTTTAGTGACAAGTCTTGATTTTGTTTAGGCATGCACGATGGTCGTGCCAGGGTTAGAAGGTGACGTGGTGAAAGGAGGAATCCTCAGTTTTTTGTTGAAAGACATGTTCATCACACTCTTGGAGTTATGGTTTGGGGTGTTATAGCTTATGGTTCCAGGTCACCTTTAATCTTCATCAGAGGTAACATGAACGCGCAGCGTTATATCCACGAAGTTCTAGAACCCCATCTTTTACCCTATCTTGACACCCTGGCAGATCCAACTTTCCAACAAGATAATGCCCGACCACATGTTGCAAGAGTCACAATAGACTTCTTTCAACATAATGATGTCACATTGTTACCATGGTCACCAAGATCTTCCGACTTATCCCCAATTGAGCACGTGTGGGATATGATGGGTAGGAGATTGCTCAATTTGCAACGTCCTCCTCAGACTCTAGAAGCACTTCGAGAGGCGTTGGTGGTTGCCTGGAATGAGATACCACAGGAGGACATTGACCACCTGATCAGAAGCATGCCTAGGCGCGTTGGAGAATGCGTAGCACATCAGGGTGCATCCACACATTATTAAAGGTCAAAGGGCTTCAAAGCAGTGCAATCATTTTGAAATTTTTATCATTTACTTCTTATGCTTCATTAAGTACTTATACAAAATTTTATTAAAGTAAAACCATTTAAACTGGGTGTTCGGATTTATATGTCACTTAGTATATATAGAGGGTGTCCCAAAAATCATGGATCAATGGGGGGATAGGGGCGCCATTTCCAATCAGAAAAACCAAATGTGCCCTTATTCGATTCTGCGCGTAAATAGTTTTTGTTTGTTTAAGATTTATTTAGATGATTGCTACAATTAAACTCTTTTAAGAAACTAAAACAATTACATAACATACAGATATTTAGGAAAATAAAAATTTGCATCTCTAATAATTTTCACTGTCCATGTCCATATTTCTTAAATTTTCTTTTAAACATCTTTAAATTACAAGTAGACTTTATATCATTATTTAGTTTATTAAATTCAAGTAATCCTTTCTGAAATATTGATTTGCTAGTTATATTACTATTACAATTTTGGAAATGAAAATCTATATTTCCTCTTGTACAATAATATTGTAATGACTATTCAATTCTATGTAGTGTTCTAAATATTGTGACAACAGATGATTTTTCATTTCAAATAATAATATAATATATAATAT
Organism: Acanthoscelides obtectus; assembly: GCA_963669975.1. Lineage (NCBI taxonomy): Eukaryota > Metazoa > Arthropoda > Insecta > Coleoptera > Chrysomelidae > Acanthoscelides > Acanthoscelides obtectus. The sequence continues at coordinate 2,492,123 of CAVLJG010000009.1, read as the reverse complement.
TCTCATAGCTTTATTTTGCAGGACTTGTAATTTTGAGAATATAGCTTCATTGGCAGCGTCTATATTCTCATCTGATATGTATATCAATGTATCATCTTCAAACATCTGAATTTTACAATAATGTAAAATAAATTAAACTTGAGAAAGCACAGTTTACAAGAACGAAAACAGTTCATAGTCTATATTACCTATATGAATAAGTAACAAATAAAAATTATTAACGATATGTGTTTAGGAAGTCAATTGTAAGACAATACAGGAAAACCAATTTAGCGGCTCTTTCGGTTTCCAAGCGATTTTGAAGTTTGGAATGTACCAGACCAAATGTCAAAAACACTCTTTCGATAACCACATATGCACTGTTACGTTTTTTGTTTTTTTTTCATACTGATGCTGATGTAAATAAGGTTTAATCTGTATCGTGGGTGATCTGAATGAAGAACGGTTGATGTTTGTGAAGTTAAATAAGAAAGTATCTTGCGAGTTTATTTAGTCATTTATATTAAAAATGGCACATGTGTACACTAATGAGGAGTTAGTGGACATTGTTTTAGCGCACGGAGAAACAGGGCAAAATTCGCGAGCGACTTCTCGTTTGTATGCGCACCGATTTCCATATCACCCACATAATAAACTCATGTTTGGAAAATGGCTACCACCCTAAGCTGTGGAAGCTGGCTCTAATTATACCTGTCCCTAAAATATCTAAACCTACTGAACTTAAACATCTTAGACCCATTAGTTTGTTGCCGGTGCTATCGAAAATTTTGGAAAAAATTATACAGCAACAAGTTGTCCATTACATAGAGGAACTTAAAATAATATCGTCATGTCAATCGGGCTTCAGGAAGCACCATACTACCACCTCGGCACTGTTAGATCTTTGTGATAATGTTATTAGGGCAGTTGACAAAAAGTTAGCAACAGCAGTGGTTTCAATTGACTATTCCAAAGCATTCGATCGAATAAATCATAAACTTTTGTGCGCCAAGCTGAGGTATATAGGCTTCGATGATGCTGCTGTCAGTTTTTTCCGTAGCTATTTGTCCGGTCGCACGCAATGTGTCGCAATCAATAACGATCAATCCAATATTACGACTATTCCGTCAGGAGTTCCGCAAGGCTCAATTTTGGGACCTGTGCTCTTTTTGATTTACACGTGTGACATGCATAAAGCAGTTGACAATTCAGGGATACAAACATTTGCTGACGATACTCAAATAATATTCCATTTCGACGCCTCAGATACGAAAAATTCATCAGACATTTTACAGTTTGATTTAGATAAGGTACATCAGTTTTCTATGGAACATAATATTGCTATTAATCCAGATAAGACACAAGTGTTATTGTTTTGTTCTGATCAGAAGAGGAAAACTGTCGAAGATTCTTTCCATCTGACTATTGATGGCATAACATTACAGCATACTCAAACAGCTAAGGTACTAGGAGTGGAAATTGACACAAAATTAAGATTCCGCAGCCAAATAGCTAATTTGATGAAAAAAACTTACCTGCGTTCTAGGGCTCTTTATTCCAATCGCTACTTGCTTAACTTTAAGCTGAGAAAAAAACTGCGAATCTTTGGTGATGTCAATGCTCAGTTACTGTGATGTCGTTTATTATCCATGTTTGGATCAATTGACCAAAAATCGTCTTCAAATCATCCAAAATAACTGTGTTCGCTTTATTTATGGGTTGCGTAAATACGATCACGTAAGTGATAAATATAGGGAATTGAACTGGCTTAGGTTAGGAAGTTTGGTTAAACATAAATTCTTAGTTAGTTCATAAAATAATATTTTCATCAAAGCCTGAATATCTAAGAGCTAAGTTAAGATTTAATTACGAAGTGCATGACAGGGCTGTTAGGAATTGTTATAGTATCAGAACCACCCCACACACTTCTGCATTATTCCAACGAGGATTTACATATAATGCAGCACTATTTTATAATCAGTTAGACCACAGTATTAAATTGATGTCTTTGGAAAGTTTTCGTAAACATACTAAAAGCATGTTGCTCGCTATTGATTAAATAAGCATTTCTGCTACCGATATAGATTGTGTCTATTTGTATTTTATACTTAGGTATACATGTGTTCTTTTTTTCATTGTTCTTATATTTTTTTTCCATGTTTTGAACATCAGATGTAACTGACATAAACAGTTAAGTGTAAGAGTAGCCTTGGCTAAACTTCGCTGTTTATGTCCCTCCGGGTTATCCAATAAAGACGTTATTATTATTATTATTATTTCCGAATAAGCAAATACCACATCACGAAACATTAAGTTCAATTGTTTTACGTGCACGTGCTAGTGGAGATATGCGCCCCGGACGTGGATTGGATGGGGGTCTGGTTAGCCCACAGCGCGTTTTAAATGCCCAAGACGAAATTTTGGATATTGGGGAAGAAAATCCAGAAATAAGCACAAGGCAGTTAGCCCAACAGGTTCCAGAAGTGTCACATGCAACAGCGTGGAGCATATTACATGAGGCCCAACTGTACCCTTATCACGTCCGGAGAGTCCAGGCAGAGTAAGATTTTGTAAGTCGTTATTGCAAGAAAATGCTCGAAATGCCCGTTTTACAGCTCATATTTTGGCCATCGGTGAAGCTATTGTTACTCGTAGTTTGTTAACGACTCTTCATAATACACACGTTTGGTCCTTTGAGACTCCTCACACAGTCCAGACACACTTCCAGCATCGTTTTTCTTGGGGTAGGTATTGTCAATGAACGTCTAATTGGACCCTTCATATTGCCAGATCGGATGGATGTTTAGAAGTTCGTGATTTTTTGAATCAAGTAAAGCAGATACACTGGATTGGAAGGGGTGAACCAATTGCACGGCTTCCACGGTCTCCCAATCTAAATCTTCTGGACTTCTTTTTATGGGGATACTTGAAAAACGAGGTATACTGTACACCAGTTCAGAAATATTGAAGAATTGCGTGACCAAATCACAGTGGCTGCCGATAATTTGAGCCTTCAGGCACAGCAGGAAGGAGGTGTAATTTTGACCAGCTTTTATCAGTAAGTGAGCTGTTAAACTACGTTATTTTATTATCTCGATTTCTTTTATTATATTTTTTTTTTTTGAGAAAACAACTTCTTTGGTAACAGTGCATATGTGTGGTTAAAATTTGTCAGATTAGTTATGAAACACCCTGTATACAACTTACTTATACAGCTATTATTACTTCTGTTTTGTGTTTTGTTGTACTGTTGTACTTTTTTGGGATTAAGTGCTAAACTTTGCCCCTAATAAAAATGATAATTATTATTTTCTGTAGTCACTGTAGCTTAGATTATTAGTCATTTCAAAGTTCATTTATGGAATCAATCAGTACAATTTGATGAAATTAAGAAAAAAACACGATTTACTCGGAAACATAAGTGGTTTTTATTTTTTCAAAAAAATCCTGATTTTTGCAACACTGACTACAGTTGATTGATGGTGAGTAGTGTGCACCATATATCACAAAATGTGCTGCTGCGAAGTTCTCTAAAATGTTACATATTGTTAACATTAATAAATTCTTTGATGTTGTTTAAAAATTCAACGTCTATTACCTATTGGAAAACATCTCCAATGAAGACGCATACGAGAATACTGAATGAGAAAGATAAAATATTTTTTATAAAAGATTAAGGGAAGTTTAATTGCATAGTAAAATTTATAAATTCAGTTTAAATTATATACCCATTCTCAAGAGATTCAAAAAAGTCCCTTTCCTTAGGTATGAATGTAACACTTTTTTAAAGTTTGATAACTTCAGTTATCTAAAACTTTCAAAAAATTTGAGTAATCACTTTTCTTAGGATAGGCCAAAGATCAAAAAGATGCATAGAAGAATTTCCAAGATCAGACACTGAGAATCTGAAATAGCCGCAAACTTTGCTAAAAAAAACCTGACTTCCTTTGCTTATGCCTTTATAAGTGGATAAATAAAAGAAATTTACTGGTTCGAACCCTGTACATGTTTCAAAGAGTTGGTCAAGAACCTCCCAGATACTGCAACTTGATATCTCTCTCTGTTCTGAGAATATCGGGATTTTAGTTTGGGTACACTTTTCCATGTTGCAAAGCAACTATTCACCAGTTTAGTCCATTTTTTTTGAGAATGGACTTAGATGGTGGATGTATTGGGGTGTCAATAGAAAATTAGTAAACAGTTTTTAATTAAAACTGATTAAAGGAAAAAATTCTTACCTTTACTTGTCCCTGGGATACTATGAGAGCTCACAGCTGACTTCGGCAAAGGAACTGTTCTTTTAGGATCATCCCTGGCAGCTGTTTGGGTTTTGGCCCCCAGAGCGATAAATGAATCTGGTAGCTGTTGGGTGATTTTAGATTTAGGTCCTCTTGTACCTGATGTTGGCTTGTTCCGGTCCATGATATGGAAGTAATATTAATGGCACTATATTGACGACTACAAAGTTTCCATTAGACTTTAATCAATGAAGGGTACTCTTGCACCTAGTCCTTTCAAGTTTTGCGCTGAATAGCTTTAGCAGATGATAAACACTATCTAGATAGTCACAATCAGGTTGTAACAATGACAAAAAGAGAAAGGAATTAATATCTTTTGGAAATACGCAAAATAACAAATCGGAAGTATATTTACAATCAAATACGGCTAACATAACCTATACCTATAACAAAATACAAGTGTCAAGTGTGCTGTCAAGTCCTGTCATTAAAAAAGTGTGTTAAAAATTCGTGAGATTTTTAGTTCTCGATACGGAACGAACTATACCCTGAGACTTCAGTCAATAAAGAATTGTTTATAATACATAAAAATTTAGCTATTAAAAGCTAAAGGTACAATTTTATGTGGGTGGGAAATATCTTGTTGTCTCCTACAAATCTTACTCCACATCTGCGGCTTGGATGGCAGCAGATCACGCGAATACCATCCAACCTGTTATTTTGCTATATATTTATAAAAAAACATGCCTCCCATTTTTTTAAATACATCCAATATTGAGATGTGCAATGATTCCATAATTCTTTTAAAATCCCTGTATCAACGCAATTAGATAGCATCATAGTAGTTTAGACTACTTATTGGCTCTCACATTTAGAGCAACCACAAAATATTTCCTTTATTTTAATTTGGTGAGGGTAGGTACTTCACGTTACCACTCTAGTATAGCAATAGCGTCATTTTTCATATCATATCTCAGATAGATGATGTGACAGAAAGGAAATTGGTTGAGTAGTTAAGTAACAAGATCGCATCTGGATGATTGTGTGTCTTGGTCTGCATGTGTATGAGATCAGTGATATTTGCTATGTGAGAAAATAATTACTGAATATCCTGCCCATGAAGTATATCTATTAGCAGACAAGTTATTTATACCCTATTTCACGAGTATCCCTCACGGTAGACTAGTAATGTCTCAAAACTCAAAATTCCCCATATCGGCAGAGGACACATAATTCTGACGGATCCGTCAACATCAGGTAGTCAGAGCCGTATTTTGTTTTGTTTTTTTGTACTTGCTAACAGATCTTTTGCTTAGAAAAGTTCTTTTGTATACAAAAAACAAAACGCCACAAACAAGCTTTACTAAATTTATACTCGATTCATTATTGCCAACGTTGCAGACTAACACAAAAATGTCACTTGCTGATTAGCTGTTCACCTCAGTAGACGTCAAAGTGTGATGGATACTTGCGGAAGTTCAAAGTTATATATTTATGTATTATTTCCCCGGATTTTTTACGTTTTTAAAAACTTCGACGATCATTACGGGAAATCACTACCGTGTCTGCATTGTGTGTACTTAAGCCACAACACAGAAAAATGACGCATTCACACACAAAACATTTTCCACTGTAAATAAAAAAACTTTTTACGTTAGAAAAATATTCCATTTTCTTTTCTTATGTCTTCATTTTTGAAATTAAAGCAAATTTGCATATGTAATTTCCAGAATTAACAAGAAAAAGCGGATGCGCAAATAATTTCTAGGTTTGCATACATCTCAAGTAAGTGTATTTGAGACAATAAACCAATGGAATTATCAACACAGATTATTAGCACACAAATCCTGACTATGCACTATGCACTGCCGTTTCCTTCCAGTTATAGCTTACAGCTTAGACCTCCAATATTGCCATCTCTGAAGCAGATGTTATATCACTTCAGAGCCAAACCATGATATCTGAAGCGTCATGACGTTTAGGCAACACGTACAGAACGAATGCATATCAAATAACATCTAATTCCAAGTTGCCATCTTGTAGAAATTTAGTAATGTCATAAAAACTTGTATAATGTCAAAAAAACTCATTCACTTGCCAAGATATGTTATACTCCTGCCGCTGTACCTTCTAGAATTTTAGATTTGTGTCGATATGTACACATTTTTTGAGTACTAATGAATGGACTATACTCGTTGTTTCGTTTCGTAACGAAAAGTTTGGAGCTTTGGAGCCCAGTTAACTCATACCACAAAACATAAAATGCAATCATCTCTATCGGTCAGTGTGGTCAGCATCCCGCTAAAAATTGAATTTTGACGTTTTGTGTTAAGGTTGTTACCGGTTTTGCTAGACATTTGTGATACTTTTTATAAAACAGATACTTTAAAAATTAAAAATATTCATTCCTTATTCAAGCTTCACCGTCTGCGTTCACTAAGATGAGGTAAGAATAAAAACATTCTTGATAATTTCTGTAAACTCTCAAATTGTATAATCCTTTATCTGCAGTTTAAAATGCAATGCTATATTTCACATCAATTTTTTGGTGCTCTTGAATTTAGATATGTTGGTTCATACTTGTAGTACATATATAGGACAAATAATATATGAATAACATGTATAATCTCATATTTTTGGTGCCCGTAATGCATCATAACATTGAAATCGTTTTTGTTATTGAAATGATGACTACATTTTGCAGTTGTCTACCCTAACAGAATGGAGGACAAAAATACGCATTAAGTTTGAAGTGAAATACTGAAATTTTTCTTGCAATCCTACTATTAACAAAATGAGAAATAATTTTTACTGCATTTATTCTTTTGCATGATGTATTCACAAATACACATAGTTATAAAAAATGTAGTCATCATGCTGCTTCCTTAAATTTCCTAACCGCATGTATATATATAGGATGTTGGGATCAACGAGGATGGTCAATACTTGGGGTTCTAGGGGATGAAACATTTGGAACACATTAAGCCCCATATACTCTAGTACAAAGTCACACCATTTTTGAGTTTTGGCAAATTGTAGTAAAAAGTCAAATCATGCACCAAACCATTGCTTGTTCAATAAGAGAAACTGCTTTGATTTTTATTTTAATCATTTATCTTGATGTTCAGTCTAGCGAATACTTTCTCTGTTATCATTCATTCACATTATGAAATTAATTTTGGTTTACTGAATGGTTTGATTTTGCAGTGCTTCATGGTTTTTCAAATTAATTTATGAAAAAATTTGGCAAAAGTATAAGATCAATGGAAAAACCTGGAATTTCATAAGAAATGACAATTATATTTTTTTTCTCAATTATCCAGAATATTAGAAAAAGCAGAATGACATGGCATGATATGGCAATGATTGATGATACCTATAAGGTGTTTTTAATTAATAAAGATACTAGATAATATGAGTATATTGAAATTGCTAAGAAAAAAATAAAAATTTATTTTTCAGTAACAAAAAGTAAACCCCATATTAATGTTCTCGCTCTTGTTTACTATTTCTGTAGTAGTTCAGTTTACTAAATGTGATTTGGTACCATCTAGCTTTTATGAAGATTGACTGGGAAGATAAAAGCAACTGCGCACATCCAAAAATTGTAAAAAACCGAAATTTAATATACAGAAATAAAGTTTACATCTTCAAGAACATTGCAAAACTTAAGAGGAAATCACACAATCCAGAAGTACAAATCCATACATTATTTTCATGCATTAAAAATTAAACGCTAGTCATCATATTTATCATAATAAAGCAAATGGTGGCAACATAATTACTCTTTGCTCATTCTTATGTGAACATTTATTTGTAATACCCTCAGTGATTACCACTTATGTATCTTATATTACTGGATTCCATAAGCATCTTGGTTTCCATTTATTTAAATGATTCTCAAATTTTGCAGATCAACCACTCCTTTTTAACCAAAACATACTTCACCCTCTGCCCACCAGGGTCATCCCCTTAAAAATTTCAAATCACAAGGGGTATCGAGTAATAGCTTGTTTGAAAGGTCTATCGAAGTCCTTTGTTTTGACGTTTGATTTTTTAAAATCGGACGATTCGTTTTCAAGAAAATTAGAAAAATCTTTATTTATCTTAATTTGTTCAATAGGTGTTCAAAATGTTGCCTGTTATTGGCCAGACAATGATATAGGCGATGTGCAAATGCTGGCAAACTTAAAGAGCACAGGATTATAAGGCTTCCATCAGTTACATATCAAAATCTGTAAAATTTGTGAAAAGCAACCCTGATGGTTATATTACCCTTGGAAGTAACCACAACTATACAACACACAGTACCCTTTTAAGTTTTCCTAAGCATAAAACAACAGCATATGAAAGATATGCATTTTCAACATTTTATCAAAATATCTAAGTGATATCACAAATTATGATGAGGTTAATCACAAGTAGAGGGTACTAGAGAAATATCTATGCCAGAGATGCTTTTATACTGTACAAGAATTTTTATCTTACAAATTTCAAATTATCATTATCATGTGTAGGTCTTACTTCTTTTTCATTTGTCTTAAGAATGTGAATTGTATATCCTTGAATATTTTTTCAATATTTCGAATTTGGGCAGTTGCCATATCATTCCAGTGAATCTCCAGAGAAGAAATCAGTTCTAGTTAACTGCCGACTGCTAGAGAAATAGGAAACAAAATTCTTAATAAATTATGAATCGTATTTTGTTAATGAGTAAATAATTAATTTTGTCACTATCAAGTATTTGCTTTATGAAAAATTGTATTTTTTTAATTTCGATGACCTCTGCTTGGTCTAATATTTTAGTTTATTGAAAACATTATAGTTGTATCACTTTATATTACTTAACATAAGAAATAGCAGAAGTGGAGGACATTTTTTTAATGATTTTAAAGTACGCTATTGCTACATTTTTACAGAAATGGGATCATTCAGTAAACCAAAATTATTTTTTATATGAGCTCCATCTTTTGACAACCTAAAAAGTAGATTTTTTAAATTCCCACAAACAAATACCATTCCTATTTTGACATTACTCCAACAGTTATACTCAAATTTAAATCAGATTTCAGCTGCTCTTTTTTGTGACTTTTCCAAAGCTTTTGTTGTTTAAATCATGACATACTATTGGAAGAATTGAGCAAATATGCTTGTACTGGAACTTTACTCAATAGGTTTAAAACATGCTTAAATAATCAATCCCAAATTGAAAGACCATTAAATTTTTAGGACCGTCGGTCTTTAATTGAATTAAATTTTGCTAATCATGTGGACGAATCGCTTACTCAACTATCAAATATGTCCTTTATTATAAGAACAGTTAGTTACAACATAGGAAAAAGCACAGCCTTAAGCAGTTACTTTGCCGTATTTGAAACTTGATTGAGATATAGCGTCCCTTTTTGGTGTGTCTGTTCACAAAATTGTTTCAAAAACTGTTTATTCTGCGAAAACGAACTACTACAGGGTGCGTCATCTATTACTTTTTTTTCTATTTGAAAAATCAACACGCTTTTTACGAGGTGAAATCGATTTTTTTTATTGGTAAATGAAGGTTGGTTTATGCCATTTTTAAATTTACAATGACTTTTACCAGAATAATCGGGCCTATGACCGCAATTTCAGTCCGAATGTTGCGCTTTAGGTCTTGAATTGTCCGGGGACCATTCGCATACACTTTTCCTTTCGAAAATCCCCAAAGAAAATAGTCAAGAGGTGTTAAATCGCAGGATCTCGGGGGCCAAATGACATCTGAATTTTGTGAAATTATGCGGTCTTGAAATTTCGTGTGCAATAATGCGATTGTTTGGCGAGATGTGTGAGCCGGTGCTCCGTCTTGATGAAACCAAAGATCGTCGGGACATATACGATCCAATTGTGGCCACAAAAAGTCTGTTAACATGCCGCGATAACGTTCCCTGTTGACGGTAATCGCCTTTTCTTCGGCATCTTCAAAGAAGAATGGTAAAACGATGCCACCAGCCCATAATTCGCACAAACATTCACTTTTTCAGGATGGAGAGGTTGTTCATGATATTGGTGTGGATTTTCAGCCCCCCAGAATTTGCAATTTTGTTTATTTACGTACCCATTGAGGTGAAAGTGAGCCTCATCAGAAAATAGCACTTTGGCCGAAAATCCGTCTTCTCTTTCCAGCGTCTAATTAACAAAAAAACGCCGCTGTTGATGGTCTGCCGGCTTCAATTCTTGTGTTAGTTGGATTTTGTATGGATGGATATCAATGTGTAAAATCCGGCGTAAAATGCTCTCACTAATTCCCAATTGTTGCGAACGGTGCCTAGTCGAGGTGGTTGGATCTTCTCGCACACTTTCACTCACTGCGGCTATGTTTGCACGAGTACGAGCTGGACGAGCATGTTGGTATTCTCTACGACCTTCAGCGGAACCAGCTTCCTCAAAACGATTAACAGTCCAATGAATTCCAGGCTCTGTAGGGTAAAGGAATCCATAACTATAAATGGCATACCTTTGACAGTTCATTTATACATACCACATAAACTTATAGGTAAAAAAAGTAATAGATGGCGCACCCAGTATAACTAAAAGTAATCTCTAGAGCTACATGCAGACCTTTATCTTTAAATCTTAAAATAATGACGAGGGACATTCCGTGGCCTCTCCGAAAAAAAAAATCGCATGTGTCTACTTCATTAAAAATATAAATTTTCTTCCCTACGCTTTGTCGTTGTTTTTTCTATATTTTTTTTAATATGCTCAACTCAATGGCCCACCCTGTACTATGTGTGAGTTCTAAAATTAATTTCATGTAACTTTGTTTAGTTTTAAGTTAGCTTTGTGATTAAGAATGATTGTATTCTTCAGACAATAAAGCATATCTATCTTTTGGTTATGATGATAGTCTTGACAAAGAATAAAAATGTTTGGATTTATTAGTTACAGCCGCAAGTTGAAAGGTATCTGCAATGATGTGTTACTGAAAGTTTCGGTCCAATGTGAACAATTGTTATAATTAAATTAACAGCATCCACTTCAATTATACACGTATCCAACGAATAAAAACATATCACTCTTTCACGATATGAATAAAATCATGTTTTCAATTATTCCAGTGATTCAGGTGAGGCTTCCATCTCAGAAGCACCAAGTGATACATCCCAAAATTCAATACAGGCCCTCAAAGCAGAGCGTAGAAGGCTTAAACAGTTACAAGAAGAAGAGACAGCTGCCCTAGAACGCAGAGAAAGGGCTACAAAACAGATCAATTACCTTCTTAATTTTTGCAAAAGTTACTGTGATTTCATTAAAGACCAAATTATTCCTACAGATAAGAAAGAGGTGTAAGTATTATGTTAGATGTAAAAATCTTAACTTAACAATTTGTACTTTTCAAGTGTTAAGAAAAAACATAAGTCAAATCCCACATTATCTGACCTGAGGGAAGCATATCAAACAAAGGAGTCTAGTAAAGAGAATAATCAAAACAAACGTAATATACTTTTTGATGATGAAGAACCTGTATCTTTATGTGGTAGGTAATATTTTTCTAAATGTAAAAATACTATCACATGTTTATCCAATACATACTGTAAAATAATGGTAATTCATTATGTTTATTTCAGACTCAGCGGAGATGAGCGAGAAAAGAGGGAAAGAAGAATTCAAGTATTTCAAGGGAGCCCTGAGACCTTACCAAATAGAAGGTGTCAATTGGTTACTTGTAAGTTTGATATTTTCATTATTGGAGTTTTTCATACCAAGATGAATATATTTGTGTCTCTACATCAAATTACGGTATCCAATTCATTAAAAATCAGTGGTGTACTTATACAAAACTAAGAAATAACGGGTACAGTTTAAAATAACATTAGTTGAGACAGGTAGCAAGTAGAAACAACAATTTTGCGAAACAGTATGGAAATGACTTAAGTGAAAATACTTCAGTAATAGCTTCTGCGATTTTGTCATAAAATTTCGCTACTATTATCAGAGACTTTGTTAGATCTTGTTATTGTAAATTTCGAATGTGCAGGGATTAAAGCTGTACATACACCTAAAGTTAATGATCACAGTTGGACAATGCTGCCGTTCGTAGGGCATTTTTCTGATACAAAAATTAAGAAAATCGTAAATACTATTAAGTACGAAAAACTTGAACGAGAACTTGCTGGCTGCTATTGGAATTTTGGTGAGAATATGGAAAAAATATATGACAACATAATAGGAAATATAAAAACTTGTTTAGATCTTGCAACTGATAAAAAAGTGATTTGCTCGACAAAAAATACACCCTGGTATAACAAGAATATTAAAACAGCTCAAAATGTGAGAGACAAACAATGCAATAAATGTATATTGACAAAATCAAATGATGATTGGGAGGTATATAAAACTCTTAGGAATAAATGTGTATATGTAATTAGAGAAGAAAAAAGGAAATTCTACGATAACAAGTGCGACAGTGTAAAGATGTGGAAGACTTTAAAAAGACTGATCAATTCGAAGCCGCATGATTGTGTAAATCAAGTTCAATTCGAAAACGGTACCGAAACAAATTCTTTGGTGATTGCAAACAAACTAAATGAATATTTTGTGGAAAGTATTGTTGATATTGTGGGTACTGCCAATGCTGCACCTGACTATATGAAAATCAGTTTCCAGGGGGAAATGTTGCATACACTTTCAAAATTTCACAGCGTATCATTGAATTATCTAAGAAAAAAAGTAAACAGTTTAAAATCAAATAACAACTGTGCCGAAATCACTACTAAAAACGTGCTGAAAAACTGTTTCGAAATTTTGGGATATCCTGTATTAAATTGGATCAATTGTTCACTGAGAAGTTCTTTTCCTTAAAATTTGAAATGCTCTACAATAACACCAGTTCCCAAAATAAAAAATTCTAAAAGATGCAGCGATATGAGACCAGTAAATGTGTTACCAGATATTGAAAAATTATTAGAGTCCATAGTACATGACCAATTAATGAAATTTATAGAAGAAAACAAAATTTTAGTGGAGGCGCAAGCAGGCTTTCGAAAAAAATATTCCACAGAAACGGCTTTCCAGTTGGTAACTGAAAATTGGAGAAGAGCCATAGACTCGGAAGAAGTTGTCATAGCAGTATTTTTGGATTTGAAGAGGGCATTTGAAACGATTGATAGAGATTTTTTGTTAGGTAAATTGAAGGCATATGGTATAACAGGAAGTGTTTTAGATTGGTTTAGAAATTATTTGTCTAGAAGGATGCAAGTTACAAAAGTTAATGACACCATTTCATCAAAAATTGAAAATACGTTGGGTTTTCCAAGTTGCAGTATCCTGGGACCACTTATTTTTATTTTATACATAAATGATTTACCTGCCTTAGTAAAAAAATGCAAAGTTCAGATTTTCGCCGATGACACTATGATTTATATAAGTACTAAAAATATTCAGTCTGGTATCTCTTATATAAATGAAGACTTGAAACTTGTCTCAAAATGGTTAGCATCTAACAGACTAAAATTGAATACAAGTAAAACGAAAGCCTTGTTAATCGGAAAAAACAATGTACAAATGTTCAACTGAATATTGATGGTGAAGATATTGAATTCGTAGAAAATTTTAAATACCTGAGGGTTTTTGTTGACTCTCGATTAATTTTTTATATTCATTATGAAAGAGTTATAAATAAGATTAGTAGTAAAGTGGGATATTTATCGAGAGTTTCTGGGTGTCTGAGTTCATATAGCAGAAAAATTATCTATAATACCATCATTCTTCCAAATTTCTTGTACTGTTCGACTATTCTATATTTCGCAAATAATTCCATTTTTGAAAGACTGCAAATTTTACAAAATAAGTGCATGCGAATAATACTAAATAAAGATAAATATACTCCAATTAGGCAAATGATTAGCAAATTAAAATGGCTCAATGTAAAAAATTTTGTCAAATATCTTGTAATGATATTCATTTATAAAGTAAAAAATAATATATTTCCATCAAGTCTAACTAATTTAACATCATCAAATGTCGACCATCATTTACATAATACCAGAAATAAAGATGACTTCCATTTAATGACAAAAAAGTATAACATATGCTACAAATCTGTATTCCATCAAGGGTTGATTGAATATAATAAATTATACTCAGAGATAAAAGACCAGAAAACTTTGAAATTCAAAGTAAAATTGAGAAATCACTTGTTAAATCTACAATTATAGGTTGCCCAGCATTAACATCATACACCATATGGCTTGAATTTACTAGTTCTAAGTTGTTTACAATTATTCTGTTTATGTAGCCAAAGGTGCTAAATAAATCTTTCTACTACTACTAGTCAAGTTTTTCGATGCTTTCAGAATCTCCACCACCACGCAGTGAATGGCATCCTTGCCGACGAGATGGGTCTCGGTAAGACCATCCAAGTGATTGCCTTGATATGTGCCTTGATGGAAGATAAGAAACCTGGTCCGTTCTTGATCGTCGTACCTCTATCGACTCTGCCTAATTGGAAATCCGAATGGGAAAGATTTGCTCCAGATATCCCCGTGGTCTGTTATCATGGCTATGCCAACAGCCATGTACAGTTGAGGAAGAACATTAAAATGAAATATAGAGTGGGAGATTATCAAACACACCCCGTCGTCCTGACACCTCACCATTTCATTTTGAAAGAGGGTGATTTTTTGACTACTGTGAAATGGAAGTATGTGATTGTAGATGAAGGTCATAGGTTGAAGAATAACGAGTGCCAGTTCACTAGGTAAATACACAGCTTAATTTCTTAAAAGGGCATTCGTCTTTTTCGTATATGAAGCTTTAAGTGCAACCTCTTCTCATTAGACGTTCGCTTTGACGTTGATATAATGATAATAGCATTTATAGCCCATCAGATACAGAGTTCCTTTACAGAGTAATATAAAATAGAAAAAAACCGTACTATCCACAGTAGGGTGTCCCAACCTATGAGGGCAAACAAATTTTTGATCGAATTGAGATACGCATATCCTCTATTTTTTTTTCATTCGACTCTAACAACTCAAAAAATAAATTTTACTGCGATCCTGGAACGATAACCCGTGCTGACTTTTGATCAAATTTTGGATTTGAAAGTTAATAGGGAAAGTTTTGATATGTTCCAACGCTGATCGGCGCGGGTTTCCTGGTTCTAGGAACATAAAACTTTATTTACAATTGTTTTGACATTGTTCGAGCAAAATTAGAGGGTATGTGTTTGAAAAAAAGAACTTTCATTGTTTTGGGACACCCTAATCCACAGGTATTTTGTGACATATTCTTAGCAGCACACTTTGGTTATATATAATATCTTATTGTAATGTGAACACATTACTGATAATGTTGATTTCAACAATGGATTTGCCCTGAGCAATAGAATTAAATGTTGATGTTTATCTAGAGTTAAACTGCAGTATATTGAGTTTAATGCGCGTTAAAAGATGCGGATAATCAATAACATCAATGGAAGGGATGACAGTGTCCGTCTGAGCTCCTACCAATGTCAAAAAGGTTTAGCAAGATATTATACTCATTTCCTTGTTTTGAATATACAGGGTGTAAACGTTATGATAGTCATTATTTAAATGGGTGATAGAGGGGGTTTAAAGAAGCAAAAAGATTCGTATAACATGGAGGTCAAAACGGCAGTTTTTTTTAGAGAAAAGCGACTTTAAATTAAAATAAAATCTGACAACGCCGCAATGCCAGACGCAAATTACGTCGGAACGCAGTGTAAATAAAGATGGAGTTTGTTACTTTTGGCTCTTAGATAGTATTTCATTTTTTGATAATGTACTCGTAAAATGCAAACAAAAAAAAAACGGACTTACCACTAACTGTCTCAGCGCTTCACCTGGTGTGTGAAAGTTTATTGAACGCATTAAAAAAAATCCACTTATAAATAGGGAACACAATTTTGATACATACATTGTTTTTCTTTTTAAAACCCACACTGCACTTTTTTAAAGAAGGTGTTCAAAATGTCGTCCTCTTTCCCACTTTCCACACAAGCTTCATTACGACGAACCAGTTTCTTCTTACTCTAGGTCCTCCAAGTTGTCCATTTATTATTTCAGCCGCATTAAATTTTTTTTCGCGAAGTTGTACTTCAGTTGTTATTGGACCAGCCCCTAAAACCGTCCCTTTAAGTTCTCCCCAATACCCGAATCCATCGGATTGAGGTCTGGAGATCTTGCTGGCCATTTTCGAGGATCAGGAGCATTTCGACCGATCCAGCGATTTGGATAATGTTTATTCAAGTACTGAATGACGCCTCTAAAAATGTGTGGTGGTGCCCCGTCATGAAGAAACCACAAATTTTGTCTCCGTTGTAATGGCATGTTGTCTAAGGTCTGTTCCAAAAGTTCTGGTGGGTTATTGGCTAGAAAGCTAAGGTATCCTTCTCCTGACAACTTTGGGGGTAACTCGAAAGGGCCAATAACCTGATCGTCAAGAATACCCGCCCAAATATTTGTTTTAAAACGTTGTTGGAAATGACCTTCACGAGTGGTATGAGGATTTTCTTTGTCCTAAGTGTGAGTATTATGGAAAAGTGCATGCGTCCGTCGCTAGAATGTTTTTAAAAAAATCATAATTTTCAATGTTTTTGTGCAAAAACCACTGTCAGAATATTAGTCTGCGAGGATAGTCTTCTGGTAACAAGACCTGCACTCGTTGTACGTGGTAGGGATAAAGCAAATTTTCCCGTAGGATTCTATGGACTATGGTCTTACGCTGCCTAATTCCCGAGTGCTCATATTTGCATTGATTTCCCCGATATTTAAAATTTGTTCCTCCTGCTCTACAGTAACCTGTCTTTCACGAGTGTGAATATTAGTGGGCTGAACACTTCCTGTATCTCGAAGTCTTTGATACACTTGCAAGAATGTCTTTCTATGGGGGTGTACCCGTTGGCGAAATCTGTTGCGATAAATTTGAGCTGCAAGATTTGAATTCTGACGAGCTTCACCATAAACTAACAACATGTCGGCGAACTCTTGATTCGAGAACATTGTAAAGAAACACGACGACGTACGCGAACAAAAACAAAACAACACGCCCGATGCCCAATTACTAACCACTGCTACCGTTTGCGATCGATTGCCGGTTCGATAAGAGTGATGAAAGGCCGACGCGCTGTTTTCATGTGTGTTTTAAATATTTAATGTAATGAAACTTACCGAATACAAATTTTGGCTTAACTTAGAAAAACTTAATATTTGTTAATTACCCAATTTAGAAAAGTTTTAGATTAAGATTATAAAAATTAGTAAGGTTGTGGTGATTGTGGTCGATATAAAGCACTTAAAGTTTTAAACTATAAAGCCATTTAGACAAAAATCTATTGACTTTTGGACCGTGGGTGATCCCCCCTATTACCCATTTCAATAATGACTACCATAACGCTTTCACCCTGTGTAATGCATTACTATCGACTGCTAAACATCTGGGTTTCAATAATTTTAAAAAGCAAATTAAACAAATTATCTTTGATGCTCAAATCTGAAACCCCCAGTATGTAGTTCCGCCATATTTCTGCATATTATATAAATCATTTATAGTTGTTTCTATCTTTTTGAACACTCATGTGTACGAATATTCAATATATAATTTTTGTTTAAATTTTGGAAGAATATTTTGTTAAAATTGTTTTCAATATTCTAGTGGTTGCAGGTAAACTTTGCCTGAAATAAAAGTCGTTTATTATTATTATTATTATATTATTAAAAAATTCTCGTATTTCTATTAATCGTGAATTGTTAGACGATACAGTTCAAAAATAGTTTAAAGTTGCTTTCATCTGGAAGCAGTGTTTCTTCCTAACATTATTGGCCCACTCTGTATACTAAGTATTGAAGTATTTCATTGAAAAAGCATTTTTTCACAGGATTCTGAATACATTTTCTGCCTCATGCAAGCTGTTGCTTACTGGAACACCGCTACAGAACAACATAAAGGAGTTATGGTCTCTTCTCAATTTCCTTATGCCACAGATCTTTAATAATGTCGACTCTTTTTCAACTTTATTGATGTTGGAAGATGTTAAGGTATGACGATTTTGTTTAATTATTTACACATGACGTGATTTATACATTATAATATGAAGAACAGAAATTAGCTAGAACGTCTTTTGGATGTTTGAGAGTTTTTCAATCTACATCAAAAGACTACGATGATAATGTAACATTTGAAACTTATGCTATTGTGCTGACCAAATGAAGCCAAAGATGTATAAATGATAGTTTGCTATCGTTTCAGCTACGTCGGTGACCTTTTGCAAAATGCAATTCAAAATGACAAAGAAACTATACAAGTTTGGAAACATTGTTAGTAATTTTTAAAAAGTGCCTCAATTTTTTATTCTTTATTATCAAGGAACATTTTTTTTTCTCAGATAGGTTGCTTACAGTCTTGAGGATACAAATGACAATTGTGTTTGCTGTGGTACCACAGACTAGCGTTAAAATACCTTCATATTATTTGATGACCAAAAATGAGACTACAAAAGTATGGAAACATATTTTTTATTACAGAATTAAATACAATGACTATACAAAAGGATTTAAAAGTGCTGTTTAGCTAATATTTGGTAGCATAGCCTTTAGCATTCAACACTGCCTGACATCTGCTGATCATAGAAGACACCAATTTTTTGCAGACATCTGTTGGGATATTTTGCCAAATATTTTTGCATAATAAAATAAATCGTTCCTATTTTTAAAAGTTTTTCTTGTCATTTGTATTTTAACATGCTCCCAGAGATGTTCTATGGGGCTTAGGTCCGGGGATTGCGAAGACCATGTAAGAACATTAACATTTTTTTGTCTTAACCAGTCCAACAAATTTTGAGGTATGCTTGGGGTCATTATCTTGCTGGAATGTCCATGCTAAAGGCGTTTCTTTTTCATCAAAAGGGAGCATGTGTTCACTAAGAATATTTTTGTCGTATTGGACGTCTCACAGATCCGACAGATCTAATCAAGTTAAATTTGCTTTCATCGCTCCATAAAACATTGTTGTTCTGACCAAGTTAGATGAGTTTCAGCAAATTCAAGCCGAGCCAGATTTTTTTTAAATGAGACGCTACCAAAAAGCCCAAAATCCACCAAGCATCTCTGCACTGTTCTGACAGAAAGATTCTCGGCACTCTGTTCTACGATTCCGCACCTGGGCCACGTTACTGTTGATCCTTATACTTGATATTTACTATTAATCAGAAATTACGTTGTCTCTTAAATCTTTTGAAAATTCTTTTACTGTCGCTTCTCACTGATGATAATATTTACCGCACGCAATATCAGAGTATCGCAGAACGAATAAATACGGCAAAACTGAAATGTTTCCATACAACGCGTGTTTTTATTTTCAGAGAACTTGAATATTGATAAGATAAACCGTGTATTAGTACGGGAGACAAAGGTAGACTTTAATATTTATATTATCTGCTCCTTCACAATTTTAATTTAGGTATACGAGCCCCTTCCCACTTTTGGCCCACTTCAAGATTTGTTCCAAAATATGCCTTTATAAACTAAACATGACGAAACTATTTACTTCTAAAACAATTTATTTTCTCAAAAACATTTTAGATACACTCTAGTCGTAAAAAAATACATATTTGAAATCACTTAGACCTATAACTAATAGAACATCTGAACAAACAAACAATGAGCGAATAAATTCGCGAAGTTAACAAAGCAACAATTGAAAGATTACCTTTGGGTAACATCACGTTTATTTTTTATTATGGCTGAAATTCTTTGGGGCATAGTGTTATCCAAGTTTTGGAAAAAATTTGGTGTAAAACAATCCCATATTTGTTCAAGCTTACGTCTCAGTTCGGTGATTGTACGAGCAGGATGTTATCGTAGAACCTTTTTCATCTCGTGCCACAAAGTTTCAATAGGTGACAGATCTGGATTGCTAGAAACCCATTTCAAAAGTGGTACATTATTTTCTTCCATCCATTTTATAGCCTTTTTCGAGGTATTGCACGCTGCACCATCTTGCTGAAACACAAAATCTTGGCCGGATGTCTAACATTCTTCCATCACTGGTAAAAGCGATTCTTCTAAAATTGTCAAATATTTGTTTGTATCCACATTTCCATCAACAAAATGAAGTTTTCCTACTCCTTTTGATGACATACTGCCCCAGACCATAATGGATGCTGGAATTTTCACTTTTCTCTTCAGACAGTTAACATGGGATGTTTCATTTTTTTTGCGAATAACTCTACTGCGACTGTCACCAACACAAACTTCGAATCGGGTCTCATCACTCCATTGTATTGCACACCATTGTTGAGGTGTCCATTGTCCATTGTTCTTTAGCCCATCTAAGCCGATTTTTCTTTTGCAGTGGAGTTAATAGTGGCTTTTCTTTGCCCTATAAACAAGTTGTGCAACTTTAGGGTTTTTACTTCACTTTTTTTTAGAAGAAAACCTACCTTGCAAGTGCTAAATCCCACTCTATGAGTTGTGGACCTCGAAATTCTTCCAACAGCGTCACTCCACAGAGCACTTAATTGTAAATAATTGGCACGCCTGTTTTTCAAGATTATTCTTCTTAATGCTCTTCGGTCGGCATTTGTGATATTACTTTTTTTCACATATCGTGGCTTAATATTAACTGAACCAGTTACGTTATATCTTCTAACTATATTTCTTACACTGTACCGCGATAAGTCTAACAAAGTTGCAATTTCTGAGTTTGATTTCCCAGAATTAAAAAATTTAATTTCCTCTACCCATTTTGAAAACCTTAACTACCCAAAACTATTTTAAACGTATTCTGACAGCTGTGATTAATAAAAACAATTGTCATGGCTTTTATTTTTCACAGCCACCTATGCGTTATAGACTTATTTTGCATTGAAATGAAAATAGGCTGATATGCTGTAATTGCAACATGTTATTTTTATGCTGCAAATATGATTAAGGAGTAATAAAGTTGGTGTTTTCTACTATATATTATCAAAATATTCATTGTTAATATTTTAAACCTATAACACCCTGCTACATTTTTATTATTTGTGTTTGATAAGAAAAAAAAACAAGATTTCAATAGTTGGGCCAACTGAAGTGGGAAGGGGCTCGTATATATAAACTAGTTCATAATAATGTGTGTGTGTTTCCAAACACGCTACTGTACATGATGCTAATTAAGTATGCAACATTAATTTAGTAATTTTGAGACAAACAATTGATACAAACATGGTTCCGCAAATTCTCCGTTCTCAAGATACTGGAGATAGGTGTTAAAATTTAAGAAATTTTTTTTTTCGTAAATATCTTAAATATCCTTTACCTAATTATGTTCTAATTTGGCGGTGCTGATTATACCATGTAGGAGCTTGATTAAATTTATTAAGTCCAGTGGCGTCTCGAGCGGGAGCTGAACGAATATTTGTGACAAAAAAATGTACACCACAAACTTTTGTGCAATTTTTATTATGTTCTTTGGATTAAACAAACAAATATAACTTTTTGGTCTTTTTTTTTCGTTACTTGGTGAGTTTTCGAGAAGAAAAAGTCCACTTAATTGCATATCTCTGGACTACACAAGGAATATGAGGAAAAGTTTCTTTCGTAAATAATTATTTTTCATCTATGAAGTACTTTGAAGGTCGAGGGTCGAATTTGAAACACCCTGCATACCCCACCTGCGCTTTTAAACATTGAAATTGATATATTTCGCTTTCCTAAGCTAAATACTGGAAGAAATATCGATTTATTATATGAAATTAGATGAGTCAAGTAGTCTATTGTTCGTAAGATCCCCTTGAAGTGTCGATGATTATTTCGCGCATTTCGGGATCCATGAAGATTACAGGCGCAGTGCTACTAATCGAAGATTTCAACACAGCCAACCTGAATTGTGTGTCACTTGTTTTACATACTCCAAAAATAAGCGACCATTCGTGGATATGTTTCGAGGTGGAAAATATGTTTAATGAGAGAGGATCAAGAGAAATCACAATTATTGACTTTGAAACGTTACGAGAGTCACTCTTACAAGCCAATATCACTGAAATTTTTAATGATGCTAACACTTACTTCTCAGAAATTATGGATTGTATGGAGAACTGCATGAGAGACGCACAAATTAGGAAAGTGGTATATCAAACGAAAAAGCCAACACTCTGGTTTTCACAAATATTTCTAGACTCTAAATTGACGCGTGATAATGACTATAAAAAGTTTATGATCACTCAAACTGAGGAAGATTGGATACAATATAAGAAATCAAGAAACAAGTGTTTAACAAATCTTAGGAACGAAAAGAAAAAATATTATGAAAACAAAATCGATAGCAACAAAAATAACAGTAAAATGATGTGGAAGACACTAAAAAATATTGTATCTCCAGTAGGAAGACTGAATTATCAAGAATGTGCTTTGAAAATGGTATAGTAACACACAAAATATTGATAGCAGAACGAATGAACGCTTATTTTATAGAAAGTATAAATGAGATAGTGGAATCAATCGAAGATGGGGATCCAAATCTATATCTCACGCAAGTTACTTATAATTCTTCTATGAGTGAACTCCAAACAATAAATATCAGCCATCTTTCAAAAGCTGTTACAAGATTGAAATCGAATAGAAATCCTAGTGAACATTTTTTTAAAAATGGTTATGAAGGAATGTTTCAACATTATTGGAGAGAAGTTATTATTGTTAGAGAATCACTGTTTAGTGTATGGCGAATTTCCTTCAAAATTAAAATGTTCTATAATTACTCCTGTTCCAAAAGTGCAAAATTCTGAGTTACGAGTATATACAAACATGCGGCCAATTAATGTAATGCCAAATGTCGAGAAGCTCTTAGAAGGAATCATATATGAACAAATCATTGAATATATTGAAGAAAATAAGATATTGACAAAATTTCAAGCAGGATTCAGAAAAAAGTATTCTACTGAGACAGCAATTCAAACGGTAGTAGAAGAATGGAGGCGAAATATGGATGAAAAAAGTTTACAGTAACATTGTTCTTAGATTTCAAGAGAGCATTTGAGACTATTGACAGCGAGAAATTGTTAACGAAATTGCATTGCTATGGATTTCAAGGTTCAGTTTTCAACTTATTACAAAATTATTTAATCAAAGAACTAAAATTGGCAATACTTTATCAAACACTAAAAACATTTCGGTAGGTGTGCCACAGGGTAGCAAATTAGTTCCATTACTATTTATTTTATATATTAACGATATTCCTGATATTTTACAACACTGCAAAATTCAACTATTTGCTGATATACATTAATATATATAGCAAATAAAGACATTGAAACTGCAATAGAGCTATTAAATAATGATATGAAAAACGTAATAAATTGGTTAAATGTAAATAAACTTAAACTAAACACAAAGAAAGCGTTTATTCTAAAAAATTGTGTACTTATCATTCTTCCTCATTTGTTATATTGTTCGACTATTTTGTTCACTGTAAATGAAACTGTATTTTCAAAATTACAAATATTACAAAATAAAGCTATGAGAATCACCTTAAATAAAAATAAATATACTAGAATAAATTTTATGCTGAAAGATCTACAATGGTTAAATATCAAAAATTTCATAGCCTACTTTTGGTTTTCATTTTCATATTCAAGTTAAAAAATCATCTTCTACCAAATCACTTAGAAAATTTTATTGTATTGAACAATGAGTGCCACAATTATTTTACTAGAGGAAGTATAGACTTTCATTTACAAAACTACAGTGGCAATATAACGAGCAAGTCAGTATTTCAGAAGGGATTGTACGAATTTAATAAATTAAGTAATGATATCAAGATGTGTGTGAATTTGGAAATGTTCAAAGGGAAATTGAAAAAATATCTCTTGGAAAACCAGAATTCATAGTAGTGAAATTTTCTATAAAAATATGTAGTCTTGAAGACATAATATATTTTGTGATATACTGTTTATTATGGACATCGTAGCATTAATGCTAAATAAATCTGAAAGAAACAAACAAAATATGGGGAAATTTAAAATATTACTAGATGATCAGCTGAGTAATTTTGAATTTTATACTACGCGATAAACACCACCGAGGCGGCTGAAGCATTAGTAACCTGTCATTTCCACATCTGTGGTTTCATTGAGTCAGCAGAAAATGGAGATTAGCTACTATAGTTCTAAGGTGAACGGAAGTTTTTTTGCTCTTGGATTTTAATTTATATCGACATATACCTTTTAATCAAACTTTATTTTGCTACAGGACAGATTTCCACAATTTTAAACATAATCGCTGATTGCAGGATGAGAACAAATTCATAGAGCAAGAACAAAAAACGAAAATGGTAACGACAATTCATCAAATTCTGAAACCATTCGTTCTACGTAGATTGAAGAAGGATGTTCTGGATGATTTAGTTCCAAAGAAAGAGGTTTTAGTGTATTGTAACATGACCGACGAACAGGCCACACTTTATGAATCTGTTATAGAGAAGAGTATAATGTTGCTTTTAAAAAAAAGGGAAGAGGTAAGAGATCATGATTTAAAATTCCAGGAGAGTTTTTTTCAATCAATCATTTTGGATAGATAGTTTATTGTCCTGTTAGAACAATAGTGGTGGGGAGAGTGCCGTTCGATTCGGACGTTTATAGCATTTTTACCAGTCGACATTATGGAGCAGCGCGTTGTCACGTTCACGACAGTTTTGTCCAACATAATGATTCTATCACGGCTGTACGACGTGAGTTTCGTCGCCACTTCAATATTCATCGGAATCGACCTGTTCTTCTCGAAACACCATCCTTCGTTGGGTTCAATCACTTCGCGCACGTGGTGTACTGATCAACAAAAGACCACCAGCTCCACGAACGGTTCGATCCCCTGAAAATGTGGAACGCGTTCGACAAACCCTCATACGCAGACCGGCTCGATCTGCTCGGCAACATGCCGCTAAACATCGCCTCAGTGATCGTTCGGTAAGGAGTATTTTGCATATGGAACTCCATGTTCACCCTTGCAGATTGGCCATTGTGCAACAGTTACAGCCCAGAGACTACGCACAATGAATGAACTGGAAGCACTTCACGAGCAAAATGAGAACCGTATTTTCACTTTCATCTTAATGACATGGTTAACCAGCAGAATTGCCGTTATTGGGCTGATGAAAGACCGCTGCACACTCCAAAAGTGACGGTTTGGTGCGCTGTATCGCAAACTTGCATCATCGGCCCTTACTGCTTCGAAGACGGTAATGGCAATGCTGTTTTACCTTGAACTCCGATCACTATGTCGAAATGATCACCAACTTTGTTTCACTTGAATTACGTCGACGACGTGTTCCATTCCGACGTGTGTGGTTCCTACAGCATGGAGCGACCGCCCACACAGCCAGAGCAACGATGAACGTTATTCGCCCTCTCTGCCGTTGTCGCCTTATTTACAGGTTTTGTGATGTTCATTGGTCTTCTCGGTCCCCAGATTTATCCATCTGCGATTTCTTCCTAAGGGGACACCTCAAGGTGTATACGAGCACAAGCCCCGAACTGTGGGCGATTTGAAGGAGGAAATTCGCGTGGAAGTCTCCCAAGTTGAGAGAACGATGTTGGAGAGAGTCTACACAAACTTTCAAGAACGCCTCCAGCAATGCATCGGCAAAAACGGTCACCACATGACTGATGTGATTTTCCACACTTAATTTTGACAATCGCTATTTCATTGTGAACCCGAATCCGTCAATAATTGAGTCAAAATTACCGATTTAATGATTTTTCAAAAACCGTCCCTTTATTTTATATAGATTGTTATATATGATGCCTTTGGCTTGGAAGTTGAGTCATTTATTTTAACAGTGAGTAGATCTGATCAAAAGAAATGTTTTTCCTTTAACATTTTTCTGGTAAAATTAAAGTAACAAAGTTATAGCCCTTTAGAAGTTTGAGTACCGCGCTGTCTCAATAATAATATTATGTGCTCGTGTTTGGCATCAACGGATATAATCCGCCTTATCGGTGGTTCATCGCATCGGAAACAAAAAAGCAAAAGAATTTGAAACGCTTATCATGATGTTTTTACTACAATTTTATTCAGTTGTATTCAGTCAATGTGTCAGTCGGTAACGCGTGAGTGAATAGTGGTGTTTGTTGCGTGGCTCAAACGAAATAAAAAATGGCACATGTTTACGAAAATGCTGAACTTGTGGACATGATTCTTATTTACGGGGGGGGGGGGAGTCTTTACAAAATGCTGAAGCGGCATCACGGATTTATGTGGATCGGTTTCCCAATCGAGTGCAACCAACCCCTCGTGCCTTTGTTAATGTAGTACAAAGAGCTCGTGAATCAGGTGACTTAAGACCTCACAGAATATATATATATATATATATATAACAAAAAGTAGAAAAATAATGGGCAAAATCCGCAAAAAAGAGGAAAGTGGATTCGAGCAGAAAATAGGATAGGTAACCCGAGCGATACGTATTTCTGCTGGTTGGCTTCATCAGGCGCGAAATGAATGCACATATGAAACTACAAAAGTAGATACACACATACCCACTCATCCGGATACGGGTGTAATCTGAGGAAACGAAGATGGAGAGGGAAAAAACGACACACGAAGTCCATAACAAGAACCAACCACATTGTAGTATAAAATTTTATACTTTCCTCTTTTTTGCGGATTTTGCCCATTATTTTTCTACTTTTTGTTATATACCTTTCTCCGCATGATCATTTTCTATATTGTATATATATATATATACAGGGTGTTCCATAATTATTGCGACAAAATGATAGGGGTTGTAGAGGGCATAAAAATATGCAATTTTGCCTTATCAACCCCTGTTCGTAAATATGCCGTTTGAGCACTACCGCTAATTTTACCTTAAGAGCTCATAGGAGAAACAAAAAATTCACCAGCTGCAAAATGTTCGTCTAGCACATTTCATGGTCTCGCCGGTTTATAAAAAAAGCCTGGTGTTTACATTTTTGTTATCGTAAATTCTCCACACCGATTCATTTAATTTATCTGAGTGGTGCGACAAACTAGATAGTAAATAACAGTACCTTAGTGTTAAAATGCAGCGTTATTCGTATGCGGAACTTGCGGATATGCATTTAATTTACGGAGAAGCTGGTGGTAACGGAAGACGAGCCTCGCGAATCTACGCCCAACGGTTTCCAGAACGTCCTCATCCGCATCACGCCATTTTTGCAAGGATTCATGGACGTCTTCGTGTCAGTGGCAGCATCAGACACCTCGCGGGAGCAGGGCGGCCCTTCACGAGGCGCACAGTAGAATTTGAGGAAGCGATTCTGCATCATGTAGAGGCCAATCCGCGTACAAGCGTGCGTGCTATTGCACATGATATGCGAGCGTCTCAAACTACTGTTTGGCGGGTTCTCCATGACCAGCAACTACACCCATACCACCTTTTAAAAGTCCAAGCCATGGGCCCAGAAGACTATCTGCCGCGTCGACGTTTTTGTCGTTGGTGGCTGCAGCAGGAGTTGAGGCAACCAAACTTTGGTCGCTACGTTTTGTTCACTGACGAGTCCTGTTTTACAAAGGACGGTTATTTTAATAGCCGTAACAGTCACATTTGGGATGAAGAAAACCCTCATGCCATAGCCATCCATAGAGACCAACATCAGTTTTCAATTAACATCTGGTGCGGCATTGTGGACGAGCATATCATCGGGCCATATTTGCTTCCACCACGTTTGGATGGGCATGCTTATGGTCGATTCTTACAGCATGTGCTACCGGAACTATTAGAAAATGTGCCACTGAACATAAGAGCCAACATGTGGTTTCAACACGATGGCGCTCCAGCCCACTTTTCTTTACAAGTGCGGTATTTGGACGACAAATTTCCAAATAGGTGGATAGGCCGAGGTGGCCCTGTGCCTTGGCCTGCGCGGTCACCCGACCTGACCCCACTGGATTATTTTCTCTGGGACCATCGAAAGCTTTAGTGTACGAAACTCCTGTTCCCAACCAACAAGAGCTACTGGGAAGAGTGATGGCCGCGTTCGCACAAGTTCAGGACATACCGGGGGTATTCCACAGAGTTCGCCGATCAATGAACAATCGTGCACAGCTGTGTATTGAGCAAGGTGGAGGACACTTTGAGCAATTACTGTAGGTAAGCTGTTTCAAGAAACTGATCTTTTTTTTTGCTGCAGCCCAAACGGCATATTTCCGAACAGGGGTTTATAAGGCAAAATTGTTCATTTTGATGCCCTCTACAACCCCTATCATTTTGTCGCAATAATTATGGAACACCCTGTATATATATATATATATATATATATATATATATATATATATATAATTAATTATTAGTTGGGAAATTGGCAACATTTTTTTAGGCTTTAGTAAACTCTTTGAACGGTAATCTCGAGCTTTCGTCACGCTATGGAGCCATCATCAGGAGACGTCGCTGATGTTGCAGCAAAATGGTGTTTCAAAACGAAAGCGTAGATGGGAGGACTTGTTGCAATTATAAAACCAAACGGACGGACACATTGAGTTTTTTTGTAACGACGGAAACCATAGTTTTACCGTTCACCAAACAGTGATGCAGATACATTTTTAACGTTTTTTGAAGAAAAATGCGAAGAAATGTGGAATTTTAGAAACAATATAATACTTTTAGGTGATTTTAATTTAAATTATTATGGTAAAAGCATGAAAACAAGAAAATTGAAAGAAACCATAAACAACTATGGGTTCAAGCAAAAAATTGAAGAGAGTACCAGAATAACATCATTATCAGAGACTTTGTTAGATCTTGTTATTGTAAATTTCGAATATGCAGGGATTAAAGCTGTACATACACCTAAAGTTAGCGATCACAGTTGGACAATGCTGCCCTTGGTAGGGCATTTTTCTGATACAAAAATTAAGAAAATCGTAATTACTGTTAAGTACGAAAAACTTGAACGAGAACTTGCTGGCTGCTATTGGAATTTTGGTGAGAATATGGAAAAAATATATGACAACATAATAGGAAATATAAAAACTTGTTTAGATCTTGCAACTGATAAAAAACTGATTTGCTCGACAAAAAATACACCCTGGTATAACAAGAATATTAAGGCAGCTCAAAATTTGAGAGACAAACAATACAATAAATGTATATTCACAAAATCAAATGATGATTGGGAGGTATATAAAACTCTTAGGAATAAATGTGTATATGTAATTAGAGAAGAAAAAAGGAAATTCTACGATAAACAAATCGATAATAACAAGTGCGACAGTGTAAAGATGTGGAAGACTTTAAAAAGACTGATCAATTCGAAGCCGCATGATTGTGTAAATCAAGTTCAATTCGAAAACGGTACCGAAACAAATTCTATGGTGATTGCAAACAAACTAAATGAATATTTTGTGGAAAGTATTGTTGATATTGTGGGTACTGCCAATGCTGCACCTGACTATATGAAAATCAGTTTCCAGGGGGAAATGTTGCATACACTTTCAAAATTTCACAGCGTATCATTGAATTATCTAAGAAAAAAAGTAAACAGTTTAAAATCAAATAACAACTGTGCCGAAATGACTACTAAAAACGTGCTGAAAAACTGTTTCGAAATTTTGGGATATCCTGTATTAAATTTTATCAATTGTTCACTGAGAAGCAGTTCTTTCCCTGAAAATTTGAAATGCTCTACAATAACACCAGTTCCCAAAATAAAAAATTCTAAAAGATGCAGCGATATGAGACCAGTAAATGTGTTACCAGACATTGAAAAATTATTAGAGTCCATAGTACATGACCAATTAATGCAGTTTATAGAAGGAAACAAAATTTTAGTGGAGGCGCAAGCAGGCTTTCGAAAAAAATATTCCACAGAAACAGCTTTCCAGTTGGTAACTGAGAATTGGAGAAGAGCCATAGACTCAGAAGAAGTTGTCATAGCAGTATTTTTGGATTTGAAGAGGGCATTTGAAACGATTGATAGAGATATTTTGTTAGGTAAATTGAAGGCATATGGTATAACAGGAAGTGTTTTAGATTGGTTTAGAAATTATTTGTCTAAAAGGATGCAAGTTACAAAAGTTAATGACACTATTTCATCAAAAATTGAAAATACGTTGGGTGTTCCACAGGGCAGTATCCTGGGACCACTTCTTTTTATTTTATACATAAATGATTTACCTGCCATAGTCAAAAAATGCAAAATTCAAATTTTCGCCGATGACACTATGATTTATATAAGTACTAAAAATATTCAGTCTGGTATCTCTTATATAAATGAAGACTTGAAGCTTGTCTCAGAATGGTTAGCATCTAACAGACTAAAATTAAATGCAAGTAAAACGAAAGCCTTGTTAATCGGAAAAAACAATGTACAAATGTTCAACTGAATATTGATGGTGAAGATATTGAATTCGTAGAAAATTTTAAATACCTGGGAGTTTTTGTTGACTCTCGATTAATTTTTGATATTCATTATGAAAAAGTTATAAATAAGATTAGTAGTAAAGTGGGATATTTATCGAGAGTTTCTGGATGTCTGAGTTCATATAGCAGAAAAATTATCTATAATACCATCATTCTTCCAAATTTCTTGTACTGTTCGACTATTCTATATTTAGCAAATAATTCCATTTTTGAAAGACTGCAAATTTTACAAAATAAGTGCATGAGAATAATACTTAATAAAGATAAATATACTTCAATTAGGCAAATGCTTAGCAAATTAAAATGGCTCAATGTAAAAAATTTTATCAAATATCTTGTAATGATATTCATTTATAAAGTAAAAAATAATATATTTCCATCAAGTCTAACTAATTTAACATCATCAAATGTCGACCATCATTTACATAATACCAGAAATAAAGATGACTTCCATTTAATGACTAAAAAGTATAACATATGTTATAAATCTGTATTCCATCAAGGGTTGATTGAATATAATAAATTATACTCGGAGATAAAAGACCAGAAAACTTTGACAAAATTTAAAGTAAAATTGAGAAATCACATGTTAAATCTACAATAATTATAGGTTGCCCAGCATTTACATCATACACCATATGGCTTGAATTTACTAGTTCTAAGTTGTTTACAATTGTTCTGTTTATGTAGCCAAATGTGCTAAATAAATCTTTCTACTACTACTACTACTATAGTTACCCAATATGTCCGTCCGTTTGGTTTTATAATTGCCCCCAGCGACGACTCCTGATGATGGCTCCATAGCGAACCGAAAGCTCGAGATTACCGTTAAAAGAGTTCACTAAAGCCTAAAAATTGTTTTGACAATTTTCCAATTAATAATTAATTGTATTTCTTGCTCAACTGGTCGTTGGCAATGGCAATGACTACTGATCGCATATACATGGCGTTCCTTAAAGATATGCGAATATTTAAGGGTGTGAAGCTACATGAAAAATTAATGTTAGTTTGCTTTATAAACTATGGTCCACAAATGTCACCTTACAAAAACTCTGGGGGTTGAAGTTTTAGAAAAAAAATGGAAACCGCTTCAGATTTTTCACTGATATTAGTACGTAGTGAAGGTTAATAAAGTTGCATATTTTGAAATGCAAAAATAATGTTTAGCCTTAACAGTGGCGTGCGTACGGGTATTGACTTTGATATTTTTAAGAAAAAACTGATACGCTAATGGTTTTTTGCCTAATAAAAATTATTTTTGAGTAAAAAAATAAAAACCGTTCCATTGTCTAACTTGCAAAATTATTATTAATTTAATTGAAAAAATTAAACACATTAGGGGTAATGAACAACAACAACTGACAACATAAACATAACATTAAAATCAAAAACTAAATTCCTTATTTTTACATTATCTGCAATGAACACAAGTCTGAATATAAGCACTTTTTTATGAGGGACAACAATATGTAGACAAATTCTTTTCAACATTAGTTTAGTACAGTTTCGTGTCAGAAGAGGATTAGTTTGTGTTCTTCAAGTATTGTGGAATAAGTTGAGTGATTTTAAGACCATGCCGCGTGGTCCAGAAATTTCTTTCGATGCGAAAACTAAGATCATTCAGTTATACAAAGATGGTCAACGTCAAGTCGACATTGCCAAAAATTTGAAGCTGAAGCGTAAAGCAGTTTGGGCAATATTGAACAAATATAAACAAAAAGGTATCTTGGAAGCCTCTAACAGAAGTGGTCGGCCTAGAAAACTAAATGCTAGATCAGTTAGATTAATAAATGTAATTTCGTCCAAAGATTCGTTTAAAACCCCAAGACAAATAAAAGCCGAAATCGAGACAAAAGGAATTGTCAGTGTTTCTACGACAACTATAAGTAGAAGCATCTGTGACTGGAAGAGGGTATGTTTCAGTGACGAATTCAGGTTCAATATATTTGGATCAGATGGTGTTCATTACGTTAGACTTCCTAATGGACAAAGATTGAACCCCAAGTACACTTTGCCCACTGTCAAACATGGAGGCGCTTCTGGTAGGTTTGGGGGTGCTTTTCGGGGTTTGGGATGGGGCCTTTACATAGAATAGATGGCATTATGGATAAGTTTGTATACACAGACATACTAAAGCATGTCATGTTACCTTATATGGAAGACAATATGCCCTCAAGATCAATCTTCCAGCAAGATAATGACCCGAAGCACACTTCAAATCCCCAAAGAAATTCTTTCTGGATGAAAAAATACCAGTTCTCAAATGGCCTTCACAGTCTCCCTCATTGAAAATCTATTGGAATACGTAGATAAGCAAATACGAGATAAAAATTAGTCAAACAAGTATGAACTTTTTGCTGCTTTAAAGCAAAAGTGGAGACAGATTGATGAATCTTATATCAAGAACCTTTTACAATCTATGCCGAGACGATGCCAGGCGGTGATTGATAATAATGGTTATGCTACAAAATATTAACACAAACATGGTTGGTTTTCTATAATTCAATGAACTTTGCTTCTTTTTTCTATAATTGTTTTGCTTTGTCTATATATTTTTGTCCTTCATAGTTCCAGTTTTTTTTTCAATTAATTTTTTACTGAAGGTAGTCTAATGCATTTATTTATGTATAAGTGAGTATTATGCTATAACGAGTTACAGTATACAGGTTGGTGCATTAATAAAACAAGTTAAAAAAGAAATGTGGCACAATATTAATTTGTCTATATACTTTTGTCCATTACTGTATATCTTGAGTTTATTTTATAAAAGCTAATATTCTAACTTTTGTTATTTCAGGAAGATATTTATGAGCCTAGTCGAAAAAGGAGATGTACACAAGATAGAAAATATTACAACATAATGGAAAACATAGATGAGTCTTATGAGTTTGACCTGGATTATAACACTAGTCCTTATGGTACGCCAAGAGAAACACCAGAAAGAAGCATCAGCGGTTCAGACTCAAGCGTGCTCAGCACCCCGAGTAGTTCTCGCAGTACTTTCAGCAATGACCAGGTACAGCAAACCCTTCTTCTTTCTCCACAAAGGAAAATGACACGGAAACAATGTGCGCATCCAAGAAACTACAGCTTAGAAGTGTTTTATATGCATGTCAGTTTTCCACTGCTCTATTGCAATGTTAACTTTTTGGCGAATGAAACACATTACATCACTGTTTTTTATTTCGCCATAAGAAAAATTGTCTTATTTGAATTTTTCGTTGTTGAGTTTTGTATATTGATGTGATATTGATGTTTTACTTCCTACGCGACTGGGCGAGAAAGTATTTTAAGCGCGAACAATTTCGAAAATGAGAGATTATATTCTTTTGAGTGTTATACGACATGTACAGTAGCGGACAAACATTTGGAAACATTCTTAGTAATTTTTAAAAAGTTTGCTTGTTTTTTATTCTTTATTATTGATTTTTTTCTCATATAGTTTGCTTACCGCCTTGAGGATACAAATGACAATTTGAAAACGAGACCACAACGAGTATGGAAACATTTTTTATTTCAAAATTAAATACAATAACTCTACAAAAAGATTTAAAAAATACTGTTTAGCTAATATTTGGTAGCATAGCCTTTAGCATTCAACACTGCCTGACATTTGCTGCTCATAGAAGGTACCAATTTTTTACAGACGTCTGTTGGGATATTTAGTCAAATATGTTTTACATAATCAAATAAATCTTTCATATTCTTAGAAGTTTTTCTTGTCAGTTGTCTTTTAATATGCTCCCAAAGATCTTCTATATGGTTTAGATCCGGGTATTGCGAAGGCCATGTAAGAACATTAACATTTTTTAGTCTTAACCAGTCCCTTAGGAATTTTGAGGTATGCTTGGGGTCATTATCTTGCTGGAATGTCCATCATAAAGGCATTTCTTCTTCAACAAAGGGAGCATGTGTTCATTAAGAATATATAATTGTAATGTTTTTGATCCATTTTCCCAACAATTTCAGCAATTGGACCCGTTCCAGAATTAGAAAAACAGCCCCAAACCATGATATTGCCTCCTCCGTGCTTAACTGTTGGAACCTGATACTTTTTGTCGAGTCTTTTTCATATTGGACGTCTCACATATGCCGTACCGTATCCAAACAAGCTAAATTTGCTTTCATCGCTCTATAAAGCTGTATTCCATTGTTGTTCTGTCCAAGTTAGATGAGTTTTAGCAAATTCAAGCTGAGTACGATTTTTTTCAAATGAGAAGCTTTTGCACTGGATGCTTACCAAAAAGCCCAAAATCCACCGAGGTGTATCTGCACTGTTCTGATAGAAAGATCTGCGGCACCCTCTTCTACGACTTTTTTGAAAATCCGTATGGCTGACACTCGATGATCTTCATGGGGCAAATCGTCCCTTTGTTCATTTTTAATCTTTGAGAAATGTCAACATTTCTGACACCACTTCTAAATAATTCAATCACTTTGTCTCTTAAATCTTTTGACAATTCTATTACTTTTGCCATTCTCACTGACGTTAATATTACCGCACGCAATATCAGAGTATCGCAGAATGAATGAATACGGCAAAACTGAAATATTTCCATACTTTTTTCGTTACAAAAACTGTGGTATTTAAAAAAACGCGTTTTTATTTTCAGTGAATTTGAAAATTGATAAGATAAACCTTGTTTTAATACGGGAGCCAAAGTATATATTATCTGTTCCTTCACAATTTTAATTCATGTAGGTATATGAAATAGTTCATAATAATGTTAATATTTGTTTCTAAACTTTTGTCCGCTACTGTACATCATGTCACTCATTTATGTCATCATGTCATGTCATCATTATCTACTGCCAATATTGCGAAAAAAGTGAAAATGTTTGTTGTTCTACAGGGTGTAACTAGAAGGTGCATTTTGATCTGAATTTCTGAACACCCTATGGAAACATTGAATTACTAAATAATGCGTCTTCGTATGAGAATTTTAAGCCTCAACTTTTCTCAACAGTTTTTTTGATTCATGTCAATATCTCAGTTATCGAAGAATATATGCTGTTTTGAAGAAAGTCATGCGCATCATAACCATAAACAATTCAACTTAAAAAATTACAGTGACATCATTGGTAATTAGAAATTATACATTAGGAGAAAATTTTCTTCTAAAAAGGGCATAAGAGGAACCACATGTTCTTCCAGACACTCTCTAATGTACCTGTCAGCAGTAAGTTGTCCTCCTCGTAGCGAAACAAGATCTGTGCGGGATTCCAAAGAAATACCGCCCCATACCATCACTCCTCCACCAAATTGCACTCTAGCAGCGAAACAACTTTGAGCATAGCGTTCTCCACGCCTTCTCCACACTCTTTGGCGACCATCAGGTGAATATCTCGTAAAACGAGAAAGAACGTTTTTCCATATCTCAATCTGCAAGAGTTCGACGCTGCCTTAGATGACCTACATCCAAAAGGGGACCTGTAGCAGGTACACAAGATGACAGGTTTCCTTCTCTCAACCTTCGGCGTACGGTATCAGGTGAAACTATGCTACCATGAACATCATCTCCAGTCTTCGAGTGTAACTGTAGCAGGAATTGTCATTTCTTGAAGAGCTTGAAGTCTCAGGAATCGATCAACAACTGCGTTTGTTGCTTTCCGTCTTCCCTGCTCAGGTCTTCTTGAGCAAGAACCAGTTTCTCAAAAGCTTGGTATGGAATCGAATACGAGGGATGTCTTTTAAATTTTGCATATGGAAATAACACAACACGGTAGATAGTTTTAAATGACTTTTTGTTTTTCGAAGTATTCTCCACGAAGATTAATACACATCTGCATGCGCTCGAACCAATTTTAGAAGCACTTATTCCACTCGTTTGCTGGCAGATCCAAAACGGCATTTTTGATTGCATCAACTGCTTCTTCTGGTGACTGGAACCTTTGACCACACAAATCGTTAGGACTTACTATATGGAGGATGGTCCAATAATTCCACGTTTTCTTCCGTTAAATACTGCCTTGTTTTTTGGGCTGTGTGCTAGCTAGCATTGTCTTGGTGGAGGATGATTCTTCTTTCGGGGTTGATTTTTCGAAGCTCGATGATGACTTTTGGCAAACAAATGGTGGTTTACCAATCCGCAGTAACAGTTCTTTGCTCATTAAGAGGAATTGTTCCAATATGACCCTCTTTTGACACAAAGTTCGCGACCATCTTTTTCGAAACACTTCGAGAACCGATGACTTTTGTAGGCTTTTCTTCACCTTGGAACACTCAAACAGCCGACTGTCGTTTATTTTCTGGTTCATAACAGTAAATCCACGCTTCATCACCACTAACCATGCTGTACACATTTTTTGAGTTTCCAGAATTGAAACGGTCAAGCGTTTTTTGACACCAATTAACAGTGGCTGCTTCCTGCTCTTCAATCTAGATGTGGGGTAGTATCCAACGAGAAACTAATTTTCTTACTCCTAATTCTTAATGTGAATTTTTGATGTGTTTGCGCACAGCATTGACGTTTTCCTGGGTGACTGCCGTTTTTATGGCATCCACCCTGGGATCGTCGCTAAGACTCACCCGTCCACGTTTGAATTCTGCATACCAACGGGAAATTGTCGTCTGATGTGGCGCTTCGTTGCCGGAAACAGACAGTAACTCAGCAAGGCATTCTTGTTGCGATAATTGTCTCTGAAAGTTGTAATAAATTATGGTGCGAAAATGTTCTCGGTTGAGTTCTATTTTTCTAGTGACTTGGTGACACTTAAAAATTCACTGTAGTGAGAACACTGCACGTATTGTTGTGAAACTTTGAATTTAAGTTTACTAAAGAGTGAGGTTAAGATTCAGTACTGACGTTCGATCCGCGCGGCCTACTATGTTTCTGTATGCAAAACTTAAAAGACATCCCTCGTACCGTACTGCGTGGAACGGCAAGCCTTTCTGCGATATATCGAATAGGACGTACATCATCTTGTAATGCTACAGCTCGCGCTACTTGTTCTTGTGTCATTTTTGTTGAGTATTGCTTGACTAGAATCTTTTTGACATGTCATAAAAATTCTAACAGACACAGCCTTGTACTTCCTTATCCGGCAAACCCTGCTGAAATAATTTCTCCGTTATGGCTACGATTCGCATGATTTTCTTCAAAACAGCATAACGTTCTTCAATAATTGAGATATTGATACGAATCAAGAAAAGAACTGTTGAGAAAAGTTGAGGCTTAAAATTCTCATACGAAAAAAATACACTTTTTAGTCACACCCTGAATAACAATTATTTTCAATTTTTGCAAGTTCGACAACTTGACGAAAAAATTAAAGAAATTGATGTAAAGGTTAAAAAGTTATTAAAAAATTATTTGGAACAAAATTTTGTTTGTCCGTTTAATTTTGCGTGGAAGTGTATTATTAATTTGATTACAATTCATTTTGTAAAATATACAGCAAATATCTCATAAAGGAATAAAAACGTAAATTTTCCTACATTTGTCAGTTATCACCCAAAAATAGGTCACGCGGTGTGTTGCTGGCGACAGTGTGGCATTAATCAAACATTGATGAGTAAAACGACAGTCTCAATGAAATATTTCAAATTAATCGTTAGAATTAACAGTGAGATGGTTCAATGGTGCCAACTTTGCAAACACCCCAAAAAAACAGCATGCATTACGTATAGATACTCGATCTTGTATATCTTTGTAGATAAAATATGTGGACAAATTAACAATGACTAGGCCACTGTCTATGTTAATGAAGATCACAGATCATCCATACTTGGTGCGTATCCCCCTTGACCCAAACTACAAGCAAAAGACAATGCTAATTGATGAAGGTGTTGTTAGGAATAGCGGGAAGATGATCGTGTTGGACCAGATGCTGGCTAAACTGAAGCAAAAAGGACATAAGGTGAGTTTCACGTTTGCAAACGAAATGTTAAAAGGTATTCAACCAAATTGAAAAAAAAAACAAAAATAAACATACATACACAGGTTGTCCTGAAAGTCGGGACTTTCCTTTTCAGAAACAACTACGTTTGTAATAACAAAGCTAATATGTGGTAAGACAACAGCGAAAATGTAAAAAAATAAATAAAAAAGTACTCGCCGTTCATCGAAGAGAAATGTCGCTGTTGCTATTGACGAGATGTGTTCGTGCCAGATCAAGTCCTCGGATATCCTCGGATAGCTGCCGAATTCTTAAGATATCTGGAGGAGACGCGGAAGAACAGGAGCAGGTTCCGCTGCACACCTCTTCAGTAGTATGGCAGGAATCAAGTCTGGACCAGAAGCTTTGTTGATGTCGAGCGACAAGAGCACCCTTCATATGTTCTTATGCCTGAATGTTACTTCCCGCATAGTGTAGGGAACCCTTTGAATCGACGGCAGTAGGGACAATACTGTTATATTTTGATTACAATTTCTGTCTTTATTTATAGGTTCTCATCTTTTCCACATTGTGCATGATGCTGGACATCATCGAAGATTATTTGATAATGCGCGACTACAAGTACTGCAGACTGGACGGTACACGAAGCTTGTCGGATCGTGGAGAGAATGTCGATGCATTTAACAGTGATCCCTCCGTCTTTGTATTCCTCCTGTCGACCAGAGCTGGAGGACTTGGTTTGAATCTCACTGCTGCTGATACTGTGATATTCTTCGATAGAGATTGGGTGAGTGATAATAATGATAATTTCTTACAGAAATAGCGAATGATGTAAAACTCGTATAGTGCAGAATACTGAATAAAATTTATATAATTTATTAGTTTATAATTACTCACGTCATCCATTTCAGAATCCTCAAGTAGATATTCAAGCACAAGATAGATGCCATCGTATTGGTCAAACCAAACCTGTTATGATTTATACTCTAATTTGCAAGAATACCATCGATGAAACCGTTCTAGATCGTGGATTGCATAAGAGGATTTTAGAAAAACTAGTCATCAAAGATGGTAAGTGCCTAATGTTCACCAAAATGTATTTATTTGCAAATCGAACAAACAATACTTATACACATTGCAGTCATGTATATGTAATGGGTGATTTTTTGCTAGTATCTTTTTGGCAACACTGTTTTTGACAGATGACACGTTAATCGTGTCTTGTGTCATCGTCAAACTTGTTCAGTTTGGTCTATAATTTAACCATGAATCGACTTACGAACGAACAACGCTTGCAAATTATTGAATTTTACTATAAATTCATGCTCGGTGAATAGAGTGCATCGAGCACTGCTTCCAATTTATGGGCAATTTGGTCGGCCTACTGAGGGAGCTATTCGGAAGCTTGTGACTAAATGTCGAACCCAGTTTACATTATTGGACATTAAACCACCAACACGCAGACGTAGAGTGAGGACTGAAGAAAATATTGCGGCTGTATCCGCCAGTGTTAGTGATGACCGTGAAATGTCGATCCGCCGCCATTCGCAGCAATTGGGCCTCTGTTACTCCACTACGTGGAAAATTTTGCGACAGGATTTGGGTGTAAAACCTTATAAGATACAGCTGGTGCAAGAATTGAAGCCACACGACCTCCCACAACGTTTCCAATTTGGTGAATGGGCGCTGGCAAAGTTGGAGGAAGATCCACATTTTTATCGAAAAATTGTGTTCAGCGACGAAGCTCATTTCTGGTTGAATGGGTACGTAACAAGCAAAATTGCCGCATCTGGAGTGAAGACCAGCCAGAAGCATTGCAAGAGCTACCAATGCATCCCGAAAAAATCACTGTTTGGTGTGGATTATGGGCCGGTGGCATCATCGGGCCGTACTTCTTCAAAGACGACAATGGCCGGAACGTAACTGAATGGCGAGCGCTACAGTTCGATGATAACAAACTTTTTTTGCCCAAAATGGAAAAGCTGGACTTGGCTGGCATGTGGTTTCAACAAGACGGTGCCAAATGCCACACCGCACACGAAACAATGGCCCTATTGAGAGGCGAGTTCGGTGAACAGTTTATCTCACGTTTGGGGTCCGTCAATTGGCCGCCTAGATCGTGTGATATAACGCCGTTGGACTATTTCTTGTGGGGCCATGTTAAGGCTAATGTCTACAGGAATAAACCAGCAACGATTGACGCACTGGAAGCCAATATTGAAGCATTTATTCGTGAGATACCGGTCGATATGTTGGAGAGAGTGTGCCAAAATTGGACCTTGCGCATGGGCCATCTAAAGCGGAGCCGCGGCCAACATTTACATGAAATAATCTTTAAACATTAAATTATATCGACTGTTCTATCGAATCAAATTTTTTGTGTATTTTTATGAAAATCAAATCCTATACCTCTTAAAAAATCACCCGTTAGTAAACAACTCAAGAATAAAAATATAAAGCACTACTAAGCAACGAGCCAAGGGTGCTGAAGGCGACCCTTCACGCGTT
Organism: Acanthoscelides obtectus; assembly: GCA_963669975.1. Taxonomy (NCBI): domain Eukaryota; kingdom Metazoa; phylum Arthropoda; class Insecta; order Coleoptera; family Chrysomelidae; genus Acanthoscelides; species Acanthoscelides obtectus. Next base: position 2,451,189 of record CAVLJG010000009.1, on the reverse strand, counting down.
CATACAAAGGTTGCGTCTACAAGTAAGGAAACGCAGAATTCGTTTCAACTTTTAATAAAAACCCCCTTAGAAATATATAGATACAAAGGCAACACCAATATATCGAATTTCACAGTACACCTCATATCACACATAAAACTACTTCAATCATACTATTTTTTGCTGTGAACCCTTTCTTAAAGGTGTGTATACTGGATATAAATTTCATAGGTCAACACATTGCTCCTTTTCAAATGATACCGCATAATAGACGTCCATTGCATGCACAACAATATGCATATGCAAAATGGTAAGATGCAATGACTGGGGGTCAAGCCGAAAGCTCTGCCCTAAAATGCTATATTAAACTCAAAAAGTCCTTTAGAACTCATTTATTTATAATAAATGGCCTTTAAAACCATAAAACAAGTTGAAGAGATTATTTTTTCACTTCTAATGTCACCGAGTATATATTTAATTCCAGTTGAATTATGAGGTTTCTGAAATGATTAATTCAGTTATGTTAATATCCATCCTGCAATTGGTTTTTAAATCATACATTTGAACAATCACGTTTTCAACAGGAAAATTCATGGGCTCCGGCGTGCATGAGGATAAAGGAAAAGTAACATCCAGCTTGATGGAATTGCGTGACGTTTTTAAGAAATCTAACAACGTCAAAAAACAAGATATGTCTGAGGCCGAATTTGATACATTATTGGATCGTTCGGAGCTCTACGAAATGATGGAAAGAAAATAGGGAAAGTACCTGCCTTGTTATGTTATTTGAAGCTATGATCGAAAAATACAAACGTTTTATTTTGTTCCGATTCAATCGTTGATATGTATAAGGATTAAACGTTTGAGACATCTCACTATTGCCTTTGACCTTCCGTTGTTTATATTTTAATGAGATTCATTGGTAGAAACATCACAAGCTTCAAGTATTATTATCTTATGTTTGTATATGTGATACTTTTACTTTTCTCAGTATTCCTTTTGTTGTTATATATCCACTTTTGTCTTACTATCATCGAAAGTGCCTTGACAATTTGTGATAAAGTATTCTTGTTGCCATAATCTACTTAGTCACAAATAAAATAGAACGTTAGTCATCATTAATTTTCTAAGTTTGTTGTAGTTGATTTTCCTTATGGCAGAGTCATTGCTTATCCTTATTCTGAAACTTACAGGTTTTAGCTTACATTTCTTTTCCAGCTTGTTGACTATTACTGCTTTTATTCTACAAAACTTGAATACATAGTTTTGAGGGCATTATAAGCAGTCATTTTCAAATAAATCAGCGCAAAATGCAAAAAATCCCCTCAATTATTACCTTACGTGGAGATACGACAAAAAAGGATGAACCGGCATTGTAAAAATAATCCGTGAAGTATAAAAAGCAGTAATTTGTTGACAATTCTGAATCCTAAGGAGGAACCGCTTATAATAATACCCAGTAAAAAAAATATTTTACACATCCCAGTCAAAATGGTTTTATTTAAAGGTAAAATTATGCAGTTAGTAAGATGTGAATAAATTTTGAAGTGGAATATCAGTTGTATCGCTGGATCTCCCTAATAACGTTCTGGTCTACCCCGATGCCGTCGCTGAGTCTTTGGGGAGTGCTTTTGAAGCGGCGACTTATGTTTTTCCAATCTAGCTGTACTTAGTTCTGAAGAGGTGTGGAAGATGAAATAAAGAGGTTAATTTCTTTGAATCATGTCCCGCATCTAATGAATAGCAAGCCAAACGTGTTTCTCCGCGACCCCTTCTGTCTGTGCCCATTATGTTTTCCTAAATAGAACCGAAGCGCGCGTATCTAAAAACATTGTTATACTTTTCATTATCCCAATTTTTTGGTCTGAATTCGGCTAGCTAGTTTGGGATGAGATACTTCAAGAAGACGAATCACCTCCTCAGAAGCATACCCTGAGGACTGGGCGAATGTACAGGGTGAGGCAGAAATGATGACCCGGTTTAGAAAAACTGAATAACTTATAGACTTAAAATCTTTTCATTATGATTTGTATGTAATTCCTTTTTTTATTTAGTTTTGAATACAACTTCATCAAGATGGTGGCCCTCAGCAGCAATACACTGATGAAGTCTATTTATGAGGTTTTGAGCTACTTTTCTAAACATTTCTGGGGATGTGGTGGATGTTTTCTCAACAATTCTGGTCATCTAAAGTGTGGGGGAGATGCTTCAAAACTTTCTCCTTCAAATAAACCCACAGAAAAAAGTCGCACATGCAACCCCAGAGGGGTGAAAGTGGGTCTCGTCGCTGCTGGAAAAAGTTGATGTTTTGGGGACTCGTTCAAGCATTTCTTGACAACGATTTACACAGTGGATGTAATCATCAGGCACCATGATTTTATAGCGATGGAATGACAGTTCTTCATGCAGAATTTTCGTTAAAGAGCGACCAGACATATCCAAATCAATCGGATGCCTTCAAGGAGAGCGCCTTGGTGACAATTCAATTGCTGCCCTCACAGCCATCATATTTTGACAGATCTGGGTCATCCAGTTGCCTTGGGTCTTGTAGTGGATCCAGTTTCTTCCAATGTACGAGCCCAACCTTTAGTTGTCTTACCGCTAGCGACCGTAACATTACGAGGAATGTTGAAATGTACGCGAATAGCTCCCTGCGTGGCGATGAGGGAGCGGCCATTTTCAAAAAACGTACGCACAGCGAGGCCGAGATGCTCACTTGTCCAAATCATGCCGTCAACTGAAAACAGGACGATGCAACACCCACAATGACACCCCTCCCCACTTCCTACTCCCGCCATAGAACAAGCTATTAGTTTGACAAACCGGTTCATTACTTATGCCTCACCCTGTATATGGCACCAGGGTGACTTAACACATTATCCAGCGATACAGTAAATGTTTTCACTACAAAATGTAATTACGGCTTACGTCTAAGGGCCGTATCGTAAGTCGTTCCTACAATTATAGGACGCCTTTATGACCTTGATTTTCATGGTTTTTCCTGTCCTTCAGAGATGCGATGGTATTTCTAGATTTCTGTTTCTCTATTTTGAGGTTATATCTTCTGTTTGAATTCTAAGATATTTCAGGCTGATAAAACTTGATTTTTATCATCTATTTTATTAGCAAGAGACTTCTTAAGATTCAAAAAGAAAACCTAACCTCACAATAGGATATCGCTCACACGGAACAGTAGAAATCTAGAATTACCCTAACCTTTCTGAAGGAGAGAAAATACTATGGAAATAAAGGAGGCCATAAAGGCGTCCAACAATGTAAGAACGACCGACGATACGGCCCTAACTGTATCTGAAATATTTAAATTAAATTGTTGTTACTGTATGTTCTATTTTCTTTATCACTAAGTATATTACCTATTTACCATTCCACGCTTAACTAGTACCGTAGTATTTACTATTTCCATATGGCTAAAATTTAAATAAGTGTTACTGTAAGTACTCCAAAGAAAGTATTTTTTATCTTGTGCTTTAATTATATATGTTTGATGAATACGGGGACATCCACTTGAGCACAACTGCTTTTAAATTAGGGCATCTTCGTTAAGATATGCTAATAGTCATAAGAAATTCTCAAACGATACATTTGTCATATTTTAGAAAAATATCTCGTTTACGTTTGCAGAAAAGACAAGAGCAATATAGATGGCAGACAGTACTACTCAAAAACTTCTTAATTTCGCTGAAGATAAATTGAATTTTTTTATGAAGAGAATTTCAACAACAAACTTGATTCATAAAAAACAAATTGCGGATTTAAACAGCGAACCTGCGATTTTACTGTCCCCCGTCGTTTTTATCTATCGTAAAGTGGATGCCCCTTACAGTTTTTGTGTTATTTAAACGTTGTTTTTGTTCTGCGTTTTTGAAAACTGTTATAGAATGTTAGGTTAGGTTTTGATTAAGTGTTTTTTAAGCTGTGCTGAAGCTATTGCATTGTTAACTATGCCGATAAACTAAAATGTGGCTTACCAATTTATGAATAAACTATTTTTCTACTTTTCATTTATCAAATTGATTCATTCCTGATGCTCACGCGAACAGATGGAAAGTTTGATCAAATCAAATGGATGAAATGGGGAGGCCAGGATGACCACTGGTGTAGCATCGAATCCCACGTACATCGAGAGTTTTCTGCGCATGCAAACAACATAAAGAGACTTGAGCTTTCTAATCGATCCTGTGCTCGGAGGACCTTCCTATTGCATTGCCCATTGATTGAATAGATTCTGAATTCTGCCAACTAATCAAGAATGATCTTGTTTTAACGTAAATGCAAGTTTATTAGGTAAATACCTAGAACGGTAATGGTCGATTTCGTCAGGTGGTAGTCTAGTGAAATTAACTTTGATCTAGGCTATCCTTTGATCCAACCGACGATATCGACTATTTCCGTTGGAGGTTCTGCTGAAATATACTTGCAAAGTTAATCTCATCCGGCTGTATAAGCTATTCACGAGACTAACTACTCTTATTCGAGCTGTGTGCTAAATATACTAAGTGACATATAAATCCGAACACCCAGTTTAAATGGTTTTATTTTAATAAAAGTTGGTGAATGTATTTATCTTACTGTAAATAACAAGTGAAAAAATTTTCAGCCTTATCAGTTGGACATTCCGGTTTTTATACTGCTTTTTTTTTTAATTCACTAACGCTCTAAAAATGAATATTTCAGCCGCAGTAAAGAATCAACGTTGGCGGATTTTGGTTCTTGACATCCTTTACGATCGGTTACGAAGCCTAGAGTACGGAGACCTTGACGATTTCGTCAACTTAGTGAGTTTGATAGGGGCCGTATAGTGGGACTTTGGGAAGCTGGACTTTCTTTTCGGGAAATTGCAGTTAGAGTTGCAAAGAAGTGTAGACACTGTGGTTAGGTGTTGTCAGGCATGGCTTCGAGAAGGCCGTACGCAAAGAGCAAGGGGCACTGGACGCCGCCGTAGAACAACAGACCGTGAAGATCGCCGCCTAAGATTATTGACCTTAAGGGACCGTTTCTCCACTACCAGGTCCATTGCAAATGAATGGTTTGCAGAACACGGAAGACCTATTGGCATGCGAAGTGTTTACCGACGAATGAGAAGTTTTGGCTTGTTTTCATACCGGCCACACTGGGTCCTCCCTTTAACTCGAGAACACCGACGTAATCGCCTTGAGTGGTGCAGACAACGGTCACTCTGGGATCAGGAATGGAACAGTATTGTCTTTAGTGACGAGTCTCGATTTTGTTTAGGCATGCACGATGGTCATGCCAGGGTTAGGCGACGTGGTTAAAGGAGGAATCCACAGTTTTTTGTTGAAAGACATGTTCATCACACTGTTGGAGTTATGGTTTGGGGTGCTATAGCTTATGGTTCCAGGTCACCTTTAATCTTCATCAGAGGTAACATGAACGCGCAGCGTTATACCCACGAAGTTCTAGAACCCCATCTTTTACCCTATCTTGACACCCTGGCAGAACCAACTTTCCAACAAGATAGTAATGCCCGACCACATATTGCAAGAGTCACAATAGACTTCTTTCAACATAATGATGTCACATTGTTACCATGGCCACCAAGATCTCCCGACTTATCCCCAATTGAGCACGTGTGGGATATGATGGGTAGGAGATTGCTCAATTTGCAACGTCCTCCTCAGACTCTAGAAGCACTTCGAGAGGAGTTGGTGGTTGCCTGGAATGAGATACCACAGGAGGACATTGAAAACCTGATCAGAAGCATGCCTAGGCGCGTTGGAGAATGCGTAGCACATCAGGGTGCATCCACACATTATTAAAGGTCAAAGGGCTTTAAAGCAGTGCAATCATTTAGAAAATTTTATCATTTACTTATTATGCTTCATTAAGTAGGTACTTATACAAAATTTTATTGAAATAAAACCATTTAAACTGGGTGTTCGGATTTATATGTCACTTAGTATAATAAACTTTTTTGACAGGAGAAAGCTTTTATCTCAGGCAGTATTGTTCTGCTGGCCCTTCCTGTCCGAAGTGTGAGATTCTCCAGAAATGGCATACTCACTAAAATGTCTTTAGTGACTTTTAGCAAAGAATTCAGCGGCGACCTTGAATTTCACCTTGACCTCCAAGGTTAATTCATGGTCAACTTTATTTTTTTTCAAATAGAACCCCTGATTTTGATGCCGACAGCCGAAAGAACAAGATTTTACGTTAAAACACAATTAAAGTTCAAGGTCACGACGGCTACTAAAGGTCAAATGAAGATCAAAGTTCTGCTGCTAGGAAAACCTATATAAATCTCACAGGATAAGTGATGAAAATGACTATCAAGGTCAGATTTTTGGTAAATTTTAACGATCTTGGATTTGACCTTGATCCTCACCTTCAACTTCATTTTTTTAGTGCAAATCCCCGTTCAAATACGAATTGAAGACCAATATCATGCTGACCACTTAACGTCAAATGCGTATTGCTAGAAAAAACACTATGAATCTTACAGGATTAGTGATGAAAATAAGAATCAAGGTCAATTCTTTAGTAAATTTTGAGTGATCTTGGATTTGACCTTAAACTACCCCTTCATGGTCAAGTTTGTTTCAAACAGAAACACGCAGGAACAGAACTAGTTAAAAATCAGATGTAACGAGCACCGCAGTTCCCTCGTTAAAACTTACCCAAAGTCAACTTAATTTTTTTGATGAAAACCCCTATTTTAAACTAAGTGACATATAAATCCGAACGCCCAGTTTAAATGGTTTTATTTCCATAAAATTTTGTATAAGTACTTGATGAAGCATAATAAGTAAATGATAAAAATTTCAAAATGATTGCACTGCTTTAAAGCCCTTTGACCTTTAATAATGTGTGGATGCACCCTGATGTGCTACGCATTCTCCAACGCGCCTAGGCATGCTTCTGATCAGGTGGTCAATGTCCTCCTGTGGTATCTCATTCAAGGCAACCACCAACTCCTCTCGAAGTGCTTCTAGAGTCTGAGGAGGACGTTGCAAATTGAGCAAACTCCTACCCATCATATCCCACACGTGCTCAATTGGGGAAGAGTCGGGAGATCTTGGTGGCCATGGTAACAATGTGACATCATTATGTTGAAAGAAGTCTATTGTGACTCTTGCAACATGTGGTCGGGCATTATCTTGTTGGAAAGTTGGAGCTGCCAGGGTGTCAAGATAGGGTAAAAGATGGGGTTCTAGAACTTCGTGGATATAACGCTGCGCGTTCATGTTACCTCTGATGAAGATTAAAGGTGACCTGCAACCAAAAGCTATAGCACCCCAAACCATAACTCCCACAGTGTGATGAACAAGTCTTTCAACAAAAAACTGTGGATTCCTCCTTTCACCACGTCGCCTTCTAACCCTGGCACGACCATCGTGCATGCCTAAACAAAATCGAGACTCGTCACTAAAGACAATACTGTTCCATTCCTGATCCCAGAGTGACCGTTGTCTGCACCACTCAAGGCGATTACGTCGGTGTTCTCGAGTTAAAGGGAGGACCCAGTGTGGCCGGTATGAAAACATTCTCTTTAGTGACGAGTCTCGATTTTGTTTAGGCATGCACGATGGTCGTGCCAGGGTTAGAAGGTGACGTGGTGAAAGGAGGAATCCAGTTTTTTGTTGAAAGACATGTTCATCACACTGTTGCGAGTTATGGTTTGGGGTGCTATAGCTTATGGTTCCAGGTCACCTTTAATCTTCATCAGAGGTAACATGAACGCGCAGCGTTATATCCACGAAGTTCTAGAACCCCATCTTTTACCCTATCTTGACACCCTGGCAGATCCAACTTTCCAACAAGATAATGCCCGACCACATGTTGCAAGAGTCACAATATACTTCTTTCAACATAATGATGTCACATTGTTACCATGGCCACCAAGATCTCCCGACTTATCCCCAATTGAGCACGTGTGGGATATGATGGGTAGGAGATTGCTCAATTTGCAACGTCCTCCTCAGACTCTAGAAGCACTTCGAGAGGAGTTGGTGGTTGCCTGGAATGAGATACCACAGGAGGACATTGACCACCTGATCAGAAGCATGCCTAGGCGCGTTGGAGAATGCGTAGCAATCAGGGTGCATCCACACATTATTAAAGGTCAAAGGGCTTTAAAGCAGTGCAATCATTTTGAAATTTTTATCATTTACTTATTATGCTTCATTAAGTACTTATACAAAATTGTATTAAAATAAAACCATTTAAACTGGATGTTCGGATTTATATGTCACTTAGTATACATTCGAATATGTATTAAAATCTAAGATCAAGACCGCTGGAAGTCTCCGTCCTTGCTGAAAGTTACTAAAGACCTCATTATGAGCACTGAAATCACCAAGAAGAACTACCTCTGAAGCGGGGTGACTTATGTTCAGGAAGTAGATCTGGACGGCGAGGTATTCGAGTAGGTCATCCCAATTATAGTCCGAGGGAGAGCGATAGAGGCAGCAAATAACTTTGGGAGATGTTCTGGGGTTAAGGCGAACCCACAGAATATCCTTCTGATCTGATTCCAAAGAAACATCTCTGGAGCAGGAAAGACTGCTGCGGACAAAAGCGACAACTCCCCCGTTCTTTCTCAGATTGGAGTGCACCTCGTAATATGGGAAGCTAAGATGGTTAATTGGTGCAGACTCGGAGATTTTTGTCTCCGCCAAGAAACGCATAGCGGGACGATTGGATTGCAGGTAGTGATGAACAGCATCAATGTTGCTGTTAATCCCGCAGATGTTCGTGAATGTGAATTAACACAAAATAAACAATCAAAATCATTCCTTTATTAAGGCGCTTATTTGTATAATCAGGTATCATTATAAAAGTACAATTTTCATTCAATTATTAGCGATTGAAGAATGTGAATGCATTATCCTTGCGGCCAAGCAAGCAAACTGGTGAAAAAGTATAACAAAATATATAATTGCTTAGTTTATATAAACACAAGCTCTTTATTATTCATGATGGATTAAAAGCAAGTAAAATAGGAATATTATCAAATATACAAATTTCTAGGAAATGTGGGCAAGGTGATTAAAAAACAATGACCAGTTTTCTAACAAAAAAAGCTTCATAGGTCCTTAAATGTAGCAGTGCGATGAAAATATATGTGCTACTGTTTGCTTTAAGACATTTTAGTAACAACTACTGCATAAAATTTTCAAATTCAAACATCACTAACTTCATCGTATATCCAAAGCGAAAGCAAAACTTTTTTATAGTGATTTTACCTCAAACATTCAAACCATTTTTTTAGACGAATTGTCTCTTGTCAGTGATATCCAGCCAAAACTTAACAATTAGAAATTACTTATGAACTGAAAATCGATTACCGCAAGTTCAATTCTTCCATCGTTTAGGTAGTCGTAGATTTTGAAAATTGAATCAGTGGTGGCGGAACAACGGACAAAAAAATAAAAATCGCTGGAACATAGTATTACACCGGTCCTAGAAATAATGGCACTCTTTTTTTAAATCACCCTGTATAATGAACTGTGTTGATCACATTTCTTGTCAACTTGAGGCACTATATGGGTGTACTTTTCCTAGAAGCTTTATATGAGGGGTGATTACGTACATTGCAGCGGCATAGATTAAGCATTAGAGTTCGCTTCTCGTTGAAGATCAAACCAGGAACTATAAGGTTGTGCAAGATCCACTTTTCCTAGATCGATGATAACCTGCACAATAATAATTTATATGAATTTAAGAATTTTAAACTTTGCAAGACTTGTAATTTTGAGAATACAGCTTCATTGGCAGTGAACAAGATAGTTGAACAATATAGTAAATGCTGTAGAATAATTGTATTATAAATTATTTTCTTGGAATAGGTACCAAGACTATGAGAAGCCCTTGTTTTTTTGGCAATTTTTGAAATAATGTCTTCATAGTAATCATCAAACTTTAGTTTACTATCAATATACATATATACCTAAATATTATTTCTCCATTTACCCTAACTGTAATAGTATTTTCATTTAGGTATTTCCCTATTAGCATACATTTTGTTTTAGAAGTATTCAATTTTTAGTTTATTTACATTTAAGCAATTTGCGATTTTTGCCAAGTCAGAATTTAGCATTTTTAAAGCAGTGTCTATATTTTTATCTGATATGAATATTAATGTATCATCTGCAAATATCTGAAGTTTACTATGATCTAAAATATCACAAATGTCATTAATGTATAAAATAAATAGTAGTGGTCGTAGTTTACTACCTTGTGGAATACCAACAGAAATATTTTTTGATCTTGATAATGTAGATCCAATTTTGTTTTTTTTGACTTCTCTCAATTAACTAGTTTTGTAGAATGTTGAATACAGATCCTTTAAACTTGTAGTGATGCAATTTTGTAAGTAATGTATCCCTGTCAATAGTCTCAAACGCCCTTTTGAAGTCCAAAAACATATTACTGTATGTTTCCGATTGTCCAAATCTCCTCCAGCCCTCTAAAACCATTTGTGTTGCCGTTTCACTTGAGTGTTTCTTACTGAATCCAGCTTAAAATTTGGTTAAAATGTTATTTCCCTCCATAAATTCGATGATCTGTTCGTAAATAATTTCTTCAAAAACTTTTTCAACATCTGGCAGAACATTTATTGGCCGCATATTGGTGTACAACTCAGAATTCTTAACTTTAGAAACAGGAGTTATGGTAGAACACTTCAGTTTTGTTGGAAATTCGCCATATTTTAAACAGTAATTTATCAGGATTAATATTCCTGCTCCAATAATATCAAAACATTCATTAAGCACACTTTTAGACAAAATCTCACTCTTATTTTGATTTGATTTAATTTTTGATATAATCTTTTTCAGACGATTAATGCTTATTGTTCTAAACTCACTGAATGATGCATTATAGTATGAGCTAATGGGACATTGGTTGGGATCCCCGTCAATAATTGATTTTACAATGTCGTTGATACTTTCTATGAAATAGGTAGTCATTCGATCTGCTATTATTTCTTCATTTGTTATTACCCTATCGTTGAATTTCATTTTAGATAATGTACTTTTTCTAAAAGGAGAAACAATGTATTTCAACATTTTCCACATATGTTTGCTATTATTTGATCAATTTTGGCATTGTAATGGTTTTTTCATTTCGTAGAACTGCTACAGATTGGTTTCTTGATCTTGTGTATTCTAGCCAATCATTTTCACTTCCAGTAATCATAAACTTTTTATACTTGTAGTCTCTTTTTAATTTAGTATTAAGTTAGTTTATTTTTATTATAAACTCAAATAGCTTTACAACGATTGAAGATATGTATAAACTTTATTATACAAAAGTTACTAAAAACTTTATGGAACATTTCCATTTAAAAATCTAAAGTGCAATAGAAACCAAAATTGACGTGTCCGAGCGTTTTTCCCAAAATATACCAGGAGAGTCACAAATCGTGATGCGACCTTTTCGTTGGGCCTCCATGTATATGATAAACATGTCTCACCATTACAAGTGGTCATGAGTTGGAAGGTACAGCATATGACAAAGAGGTTCGAAGAGCAAACATAAAATAAGTAATGCGGTTAGCAGTTGCTTTACCTGGCCTAAGACGTTACCGCTAGAATAGAACACTTGCTTCTGGGTACACACGGTAACTTCTAGCTTTTTACCACCTAAATCTCTTTGATTGATGACGTATTCAAATGCCTCTTCAAAAGCGGGATTACAATTGTCTTTCACAACCTAAAACAAAATGAACAAAACCTTATCGAAACTTTCAGCGTAGATTCTGTTGTTGAAAGACGATAACGGTTACCTGTATAGCCCAGGCTACAGAGAAAAAATAAGCATTTCGTGTGAAAAAGTTTAACAGATACCTGAAAGTTTTTAAAGAAAGAAGGGGGTCTTTCTAATGAAAAATACATAAAAAGATACAGCCAGATATGCGTTGTTTTGTTTAAACAATGGGAAAAGCTCAAAATTCAGTATTTTGCTTGCATAATTTTCAAATTAAATTTTATAAATAATCGGTAACAGGAGATTTATGCAAAAAAATTAATTATTTATTTCAAAATTGTTGTTAAAATTTTTTTAGTTATAAACATTTACAATAACTCTATTTTTCAATATAATTTATTTTAACAAGTTGATCTAGATAGGTGATTAAATACGCACATTTTAAATTCATATCTCCTTTGTTTATAAACATTAAGACTCAAAATGTTCACAGATTTTAATCAAGGATCTTAATTTTATGATCCAATTTATTACCATGGTTTGAATGATATCTTGTTCATTTACTAAATAATTAATAATTTAAAATATAAGAAGTCTTCCCTAATAAATAATATATTCTTTGCTGTTCCTAGAATCAACTAGAGAATAAGAGACAACAAACTCTTTCATTGTTCACCTGTAAGTTGTTTTTCTCTCAATAGAATGATGTATGAGTGTAATAGTTATATACAAAATTTTGATGTGGATCTCCTTTCGACTACTGTGAGACAAATTAAGACTGATTTTAAATTTAAGTAAAACTTCCTTATCTCATTTTATTTGTTTGTTAATCATTTACGTTTAAGGCTGAAACACCAGGCCCATGAGATGACTATAGAGGATATCTATCCTCAAAAATAAGAATTTATTGAAAATGACTGATAATGAAAACCTTTATGATTTTTTTGAACATAGATGAAAGTTTGATGTTGGCCAAGAAATTGAAAATCCAGTTGGAATACAAGAACTTTCCAAAGAGTCTGATGTCGAACAGAAGCTATTACAAATTATGGTAAAGCTACTACTCTGACCAAGCAGCTCAAAAGTTTTGTCGGGAATCAGGGAGATACACAGCCTTTGGAACTTCTTTCTGAATTAGAAATACGATTTCAAGGCGCTATTTTAAAGAAAAAGTGGAGACAACCGACATAGGGTGTTCCTTAATGATATGTGAATATTTAAACTTGTGAATCTACATGAAAAATTAATGTTGGTTTGCTTTATAAACTATGGTTCAAAAATGTTTTCCCTACAAAAACTCGAAGTTTTAGGAAAAAAAATCGAAATTAATTAATATTTTCACATCCGCTTCAGATATTTCACTGATATTTAGTACGTAGTGAAAGTTGATAAAGTTGCATATTTTTCAATGCAAAAATAATGTTTAGCCTGAACAGTGGCGTGCGTACGGGTATTGACTTCGATATTTTTTAAGAAAAAAATGGTACGCCAATAGTTTTTTGCCAAATAAAAATTATTTTTGAATTCCCCATTCAATTTAAAACAAATGATCTCTCTTTAATTGCTTTCCTTCGATGCGCCATTTTTGAGTAAAAAAATAAAAACCGTTCTGTTGTCTAACTTGCAAAATTTTTATTAATTTAATTGGAAAAATTAGACACATTAGGGGTAATGAACAACAACTGACAACATAAACATATCATTAAAACCAACGAAATGATTACAAAAATTGTTGAAAATGGCCCCTTTAACATAGTATGCATCCTTCCGCCCTCCTTCTCATGGAATTGCGCACTCGTTGAAATATCCCTGGAGTGTTTTTTATTCTATCACAAGCTGCAACTATTCTTTCTCTAAATTCCTCTACAGGGTTAATGGGATTTGTGTACATTAGTGTCTTAAGATAGCCCCACAAAAAGAAATCTAAACTGTTGAGGTCTGGGGACCTTGGTGGCCATTCTTGGAGCCCACCGCGGCCAATCCAACGATTTGAATAAACAGTTTGTAAATAATTACGAACCGCTACACTGAAATGCGCTGGTGCACCATCATGCATGTACCACATATCGTTTCTTATTACTAACGGAACATCATCAAGCAGCCGTCCTTCAAGTCGTCCCGGCAAGAAGAATGGGCCAATGAAGTGGTTGCCAATAATTCCTGCCCATACGTTAACCGAAAATTGGTGTTGGAAATGGGTTTCGGTTACGGCATAGGGTTTTTCTTCTGCCCACAAATGATTATTGTGGAAATTCTGAATGGTATTTCAAGAAAAATTAGCTTCGTCCGTGAACAGAATCATTGATTCAAATTGCGGATTTTGTGTAATTTTTTGAAGATACCACTGACAAAAGGTCACACGCCTTGGAAAATCAATGGGAAGAAATGCCTGTACTCTTAAAATATGGCAAGGATATAACAAAAAATCCACTAAAATTCTCTAAACAATTTGATTGCGATCATTTAAGTGTCTAGCGATCTTCCTCGTACTCGTTTCAGGATGCTCTTCGCCTTCGTGCAGCACTGCTTCCTCAATTTCAGGTGTTCTCACACTTAGAGGTCTACCTTCAGATGTTACTTTTCGCACAGAACCAGTTTCAACAAGATGACGATGAATATTAGAAAAGGTTCGACTATCTGGCAAAGCACGATCTCTGGTGATAAATCCGTCTGGCTTTCTCACCATCATCGTCGGCAAGGCCATATACGTAATGCATTTTCGCAATATCTGCATTTGAATAATTCACCATTATTAACAAGATTGTAAAAACTAAATAATGACAAAGATGTCACAGCGAACAGATGTGAATAACAGAGACTTGTCAGATGTCAAAAGCCAGTGACATATTCCAGAGCAACTAGATATTTATTGCTAAATTGCATTCTTCAATTATTACATTAATTTTCTCGGAGATTAGAACGGTTTTTATTTTTTTACTCAAAAATGACGCTTCGAAGGAAAATATTTCAAGAGACATCATTTGTTTTAAATTGAACAGGGAATTCAAAAATAATTTTATTTGGCAAAACACCATTGGCGTATCATTTTTTTTCTTGAAAAATATCGAAGTCAATACGCGTACGGACGCCACTGTTGAAGCTAAAAATTATTTTTGCATTGAAAAATACGCACCTTTATTAACTTTCACTACGTACTAAATATCAGTGAAATATCTGAAGTGGTTCTGAAAATATTAATTAATTTCCATTTTTTTCCTAAAACTGCAACACCCCGAGTTTTTGTAAGGAAACATTTTTTACCATAGTTTATAAAGCAAACTAACATTAATTTTTCATGTAGATACACACCCTTAAATATTCGCATATCATTAAGGAACACAATGTATAAATGTTTGCGTCCTAGAGGTGACTTTTTATTTCATTGTTTTGTTATATATACATACGTTATATATATATACATATATATATATATATATATCTAAAGGAAACAAACCCTTATCGAAGGTTGGAGTCTAGGAAAATGAACCAAAAGTAAGAAGGATTCCCCAAACAGCAATGTTTATGTTTACACGTGCCCACGTCCTCAAGGTTAAAAAATTGATCAATTTATTGGATCGTGTAAAGCGGCTATTATTATATTAAAATCTCCCTTTTTTAAATTGTGGTTAAAAATTTGTTAATCAAACTTGATACTAACCTGAGTTTTCCTTTTTGAATCCTTGGATCGTTCTGGTAGGAGATATAACTTTACATACGGGTCTGGGATGCTTGAGGGATCCTTGTGAGGTAGGTTCCTAAACGAATTTTGAAACAATATTATCTTTAAGAGTTAACCACGAGGTGTCAAAACGAAAATTGAAAGAAGTTTTATGAGCAAACTGGGAAATATATCAAAAATCTGTTTTGGTGGCAACCTTGATACGTTACTAGTGTATATTATAAAATTATTTTAATACAGGGAAATCGAAAACTAGACGTATATATTTTAGTGGGTGATTCCTTGTTAAGAAATATGAAAAGTTTCTATAAACATGGGTCCGAAAATGAGTTTTCAAGATAAATATTTTTTTATTAACATCTTAAAAACCATTTACTCGGTTCTGTTGACATTTGGCAATATGATTTGTTGTGTCAACAGGCTAATTTAGCCCTAAACAGATTAAAATTATTAGGCCAGTGGCGTCCCGGGGGACACCTTAGCGAAGATTGGAAAAAATGTACGTCACTGCCTTTTTTGTAACTTCAATATTATTTGTCGTTTGATTAAGCATCTAAAAATACAACTTCTTTGCCTATATCGAATCTAAAAACCGTTTTATTGGATGTCACTGGAAAAGGTGCGAAACGTTAAACCATTTTTTCAGGTATTTCACTAGATACCTAAATAATTAACAATCGAAACCACATGCTCTAGCTCTATCCACATATGCAATAAAATATAGGGTATTACATTAAAAAAACGCATGTTTTCTATAACAATAAGTTATTTAGCACCCTGTATATATTAAAATAATAAAAAAATGCGCACTATACTACAACTATTTAAAACTGTAATGACTCATACGCGTGATCAACACGTGATCAGAGCTCGATTCCGGCTTCCTTCCAGTACAGCCGTATAGCGTACGATATATGTCGTTTCTGTGGCTTTGCGGTGGTCAACAGCACAGACAGAGATGGAAATAATGGCTGATTGTTCTCCGCCGGTAGAACCAATGAAATCAAAGACGCGCCTCGACCGGCAGACTCATAGGCGTCGGAACGCATTGGAACGTGTCTCGTTGAGCGATCGCATATTGTGTGTTTTTATAAGAATTGTTGTGTGATTGTTATTGTTGTGGTTTCTGTGGTTACTGTTTTGGTTATACTTAACCATGGAGAGTACAAATGGCACGAGTGGAAGTACTGAAAGCCAGGGAACAAGTAGACGGCTTCGTAAAGCACTGAAGAGGGACGCGAAAGAAATCGTGCTCAACGTGTTCAATTATCTGAACAGAACTATGTCGCAGGGAGATGCACTCGCGCGTTGTGAAAGTATGACAGGCGTTTCAGAGTGGACCATTCGCAGGGTGGTGCATGAAAAGAAGGAAACTGGAGCTACTACTGATCCAAAGTTTAATTTGAAGGGACGAAAGGCCGTTAAATTGGATGACGATAGCAAAATGGCGTTAAGGCGAACCGTACATTCATTCTTCTTTAGGAATGAGATACCAACCCTCAAGGCTGTACATGCAGCGATCAAGGAAAATGAAATTAGACCCCAAATGAGCGTCGAGGTAATGAGGAAATCCCTGCACGAAATTAGTTTTCCTTACGAAACGCGTAATCGGAAGTCAGTATTGATAGCGAGACCTGAAATAGTCGCCTGGCGTCGAAAATACCTACGCGAAATGATTGAATATAGGCGACAAAGCAGAAAAATCTATTATTTGGACGAGACATGGGTAAATGCAGGTCACACAGTTAAAAAACCCTGGATAGACAAAAACGTAGTGAGTAACCGACAAGCAAGCATTGAAGGTTTGTCAACAGGTCTTCGTGGACCGTCAGGGAAAGGTCAAAGATTGATCGTAACTCATATTGGTAGCGATAGTGGCTTTTTAGAAGAGTGTGACTTGATTTTCGTCTCTAAGAAAGGAGGTGATTGCCATGACGAAATGAATGCCAGCTGCTTCGAGAGCTGGTTTCAAAGGGTGCTTCAGCGAGTTGAGCCCAACTCTGTGATCGTCATGGATAATGCTTCCTACCATAGTCGTCGATCCGAACGTGTACCGACTATGCGATCTCGAAAAAGTGACATGCAGCAATGGTTGCGCGAAAAAGGAATCCCGTTTGATGATTCATGTGTGAAAGCGGAATTGTATGAAAAAATTAAACAGCACAAACCTGCGAACATTAGTTACGTGACTGATGAGATGGCCCGTCAATGTGGTGTCACTGTGCTGCGGTTACCGCCCTACCACTGTGAACTGAACCCAATAGAGCTCATCTGGGCTCAAGTGAAGGGTTATATTGCGCGCCATAACACAACCTTCAAATTACCAGACGTTAAGGTTTTACTTGAGACTTCCATACAGCTAGTAACGCCCGAAGCTTGGCAGAATGCTATCCGTCATGTTGTGAAGGAAGAAACAAAAATGTGGCAGCTTGACCACCACATCGACACCATCATAGAGCCAGTTATAGTCAATTTCAACGAGGAAAGCGATAGCGACAGTTTATTACTGTCAGATGTAAGTGGAAGCGACGATGAATAAAGGTAATTCCCAAATTTTTGACTTACAATATGTTTCAAACCACTCTTTATTAAGCATGTGACAAATCTAGTTCACCCATGTTAAACATTCATACCCCGCCTATGAACAGCCGACTACTGGTAGTTAAGTGATGTTCACGTGAACATCGATGAGTCATTACAGTTTTAGATAGTTACAGTATAGTAACACCTCAAGGTTGCCACGAAAACAGATTTTTAATATATTTTCCAGTTTGCTCATAAAACTACTTTCCATTTTTGATGGTACAACCTGTATAAGTGATGATAAAATGATAATGGCAAATAGTAAAGGACTAAACACTGACAATTTCCCACAACCACACTACAACTTTGATTTATGCTGAACCTACTTACATTACTTTTTTCACTTCGACGATTAACCTCTGCCTTTCAACGCTGTATTTGAGCGACATGAGAATTCTTCCAAGACCGGCCTCACCGGCTGACCTGAAAATATAAAATATCTTTTCTACAACCATCCTAAAACATTATGTTTCATTGGTCGCAGTCGAGCTTGTAAAATTGACGTTTCCAGATGACCATGACCACAGCAAGTCTTGTATGCTTAGTATTGTAACGGGTTGTCCAATAGGGACGCAGGAAAGTAAACGTCAATTTGACATAGACGCCATCTTTGTTTTCTGTCACCGACATGTCATTTTGTTAGTTGAATTTTTACCATTGATCGTTATGGAGTCGTATTCGATTGAAGACCGCATTAAAGTTATTCAAGAGAACTACAAAAATGGTGCCAAAATAAAAAACACGTTTCGCGCGCTTCGTGAACATTTCGGTCGCAACAACCGCCCAAACGAAACAACCTGAAGGAATGGATATGGACGATGTTTATTTCCAACAAGACGGTGCAACATGCCACACAACCAACGTCAATATCCATCGATTGCAGTCCTTCTTCGGTGATCGCGTGATTTCGCGCAGAGGAAATGTGCCATGGCCACCAAGATCGTGCGATTTGACTCCCTTGGACTTCTTTTTATGGGGATATTTGAAAAGCAAAGTCTACGTCAACAAACCAGTCACCCTCCAAGAACTCAAAAACAACATCATTGCCGAGATAAATGCCATAGAACCGACCATGTTGCAAAATGTCATTGAAAATTTCGAGCATCGCGTGGACGTCTGTAAATCCAGTCGTGGTGAACATTTGAGCGATATTATTTTTCATACATAAATGGTAAAAATGAACCTTCAAAATAAAGTACCCAACTTGATTTGAATATCAATCTTTCTTGTTTTAATATGCGTTTACTTTCCTGCGCACTTAATCCCATAAAAACACGAACTATTGTTAGTAGCCACGATAACATCAGTTGAATTCAAATTTTGCTTGTGCAAAATATGGGCGTGTTTGCTGCTTTAGTATTTCATCTCTCTCTCTTCTCTTTTGCATCAAGTTATTCGAGAAGTATTGAAACGTTCCACAAAGCCGATTACATTGAAAAAATTAAAACATCTGGAGCTTTCATATTACAAAGGTCCAGCCACAAAACATATGGAAAATGGGTCACAGTCGATTTGTCTACAAATTCGGTGTGATATATTTCTTGACTTTCCCAACAAAACTGTACAGTTTGCCTCATTTACAAAATGGTGACAGTGCCTGTGGTAGTTCTCAAACCAGAACGTGGAGAATTAATACACAGGGTGGCGCATCGAAAACGAAATAGACGCATTTACTGCCAGGTCAGTTTTTTTTTCGAAAAACGCTCAGACCCGTCGATTTTGTTTTCGAGGGGGACACAAGTTTGGCAAAAAATCACGTTAACAAATGGAAAGGGGGTCGAGTGATACCTTATTTTAAAGGTCTTTCAATTCCCTTTATAATGATATAAAATTAATGTACTTCAGTTCAGTAGTTTTGAAGATTTATTGATTTAAAGCTTAAAGTAGACTTTAACAGGTACATCAGATTATTTTGTACTACTTTCAGAAGAAATTTGACTAAAAGAATTTACTTAATAAGTAAATGCTTTTCTTCACTACGCCCATGGTTTGTTTATCATTTTGTTGTTGAAAATAGCTATTGGAGCGTTTTTTTGTCGCAAAAAAGTTATTTCTTGAAGAAAGATAAGGACACATCTCGTACTTATTTTAAATAGGAATCTAGTACATAGTTTGCGATTGATCTGACCAAACTTTGTTGCAAAAATAACTTGTAACGCTTTATTACATAAATTAACCATGGTATATTCCACAGCAGAAAGAGTTGAAATTATCGAAATATTTTTCGAAAATAATCAGTGCGCTCATAGAACAGCAGAAATAGTTAACGAGCGACATGAGAACAGTAACGTGCATGGAAAATATGTTCTAGAACTCGTAGCTAAATTTCGGGAAACTGGGTCAGTCGCCAATAAAAAACGCAACATTGAAAATCCCATAAGGAACGAAGCAATAGAAGTGGGGGTTTTAGGGAAAGTTTATGTAGATCCTACGTTAAGTACCCGCAAATTGCAGACTGTGTGTGGTGTTAGTCGGATTCTAAAGGCCCATAGTTTTCATCCGTATAAAATTCACCTGGTACAAGAACTTAATGAAGACGATTTTGATCGGCGATTACAATTTTGTGAAGATATGAGTGAACGAATTATAAAAGATGAACATTTTCTATTCAACACTTGCGTTTCCGACGAATGTTCATTTTTCTTAAATGGCGTAGTAAATCGCATAACTGCCGATATTGGTCCGATTCTAATCCCAGAATTTATCACTAGGTTCATACACAGCAGCCACAAAAATGAAATGTTTGGGCTGGTATTTTTGGCGATCATTTAGTCGGTCCTTTTTTCTTACCTGGAAATTTGACCGGTGAAACGTATTTGGAATTACTGGAAGACGCCATAATTGAAAATCAGAATGATCGGCGGTACATTGCGAATAGGTTGATGTTCCAACAGAATGGTCCCCCACCACATTACGCATTACGTGTTCGACAATATTTTGATCAGACGTTTCCAGATCGATGGATTGGTAGAAGAGCTGCCATTGAATGGCCCCCACGATCGCCAGATTTATCACCTTTGGATTTCTTTATGTGGGGTCATTTAAAAAGAAAAGTCTATGCTACTCAGCCAACATCATAAGAAGACCTGCGACAAAGAATTGTGAATGAGTACCTCCAAATTACTCCTCAAATATTGCAAAATGTGCGGCAAAGTTTTGAGCCAAATCTTTATTATTGCATGGAGAGTGGCCATTTTCAACATTTACTTGCCTAACGGGTCAGTTCATTCTTTATTTTTAAATTACTTTCCTGCCAAATGTATTGATCTCCACTAATGATGATGTATTAGTTTTATTTAAGCTTTAAATCAATAAATCTTCAAAACTACTGAAATGAATTAATTTTATATCATTATAAACGAAATTGAAAGACCTTTAAAATAAGGTATCACTCGACCCCCCTTTCCATTTAAGATTTTGGGGGTGGTGTCACCCCCGCTTAGGGAGCTGCACGTGCTAACGTGATTTTTTGCCAAACTTGAGTCCCCCTCGAAAAAAAAATCGACGGGTCTGAGCGTTTTTTCAAAAAAAAAACTAAGCTGCCAGTAAATGCGTCTATTTCGTTCTTGATGCGCCACCCTGTATTAAAAGAAATATTTTCGTTTTAGGAGGGTTTTTGGAGGTGTCATGGTTGATCGTGACCACGATCGTTATGTCAGTTTCAAGGCAAGTTGGTTTTCGTATGTTTATGGTAAAAAGATCTGGCACGAGTTGCTCGGGAATTCAGAAAACTAAATAGGACAGTGAGCTTTTGTTTGTTTGTTGGATATTTGTGGATAGTAAATTACTCGCGAGCATTATGAATACATTATTTCAAAATTATCAAAAAAAAAACAAATTACTTCTATAGAGTTTCCCATAATCTTGGTTATTCCAAAAAAATTGTGTATAAAACTATAATTCTTCCCCATTTTTTATATTGTTCCACCATCTTGTTTATAGCAAATGAAAACATATTTTCAAAATTACAAATTCTACAAAATAAAGCTATGAGGATCATTTCAAATAAAAACAAATATGCTAGGATTAAGTCTATGTTAGAAGAACTACAGTGGTTGAATGTGAAAAATTTCATACATTATTTAGTTCTCGTTTTCATATTTAAATTAAAAAACCATTCATTATCACCACATTTAGAAAACTTCACAAAATGAAATAGTCATTATCATAACTTCGAAACTAGGGGCAGTATAGATTTTCATCTGCAAAATTGTTATAGTAGCATAACTAGTAAATCTATATTTCAAAAGGGAGTATTTGAATTTAACAAATTGAATAATGATATTAAACAGTGTTGGAATTTAAAAATGTTTAAGGTCAAATTAAAAAAATCACATTATGAATAATCAAAATGCATAGTGATGTGATTTGAATAGACAAAAATGTAAAATTACAGGAAATGGATTGACGAAAAATATGTACCCGAATCATTATACAAGAAAATCTTCAACAAACAAACAAAATGTATTTAGCACTAATGCTACAATGTCAATTTGATATAATTATCCGTTTACATATTTTTTGAATCAATTTCCTGTAATTTTACATTCTTGTCTGTTAGTTAGAGTTTTCTTGTTTTGGTCTGCTTCCGACATTTTGAATAGTATGAGAAAATATTTCGAAGGTAAACCAAACTCCAGTAACATTGAGAGCATGTCAGAAAGCCACATATGCCTAGGGTTCGCATACATCCTCAGGTTACTTTCACGTTACAAAGTTGGTCCGGACTTGATTCCTGTCGATCTATTGAAGATGTGTGCAGCGGTGTCTCTTCTAGATATCGTACGAATCCAGCACCTTCCAGAAAACTGAAAATTTTGTCATCTCCAACAAATCATAAAAAAGGATCTAAGACCGACCCTTACAACTACAGGCCTGTAGCTCTGCTTTCTGTAAGGTGATGAAGAGAGGCATAAATCGCGAGCTTCTAGACTATGTCACGTGCCAAAAATCACGAAACCTTTTTTTTACTATTTTGATCACTTACTAGTAATTTGAATTTCTCTTTATTAATGGTAGAGTGCCCATTCCTAGGCTCTTTTCAATGATTTTCTTTTGGTAAATTTCATAGTTTATTTGTATAATTTCACACGTATTATATATTTCTTTCTCAATGATTCAGTACTGTGTTTGAAAAAAAAACTGTGGTTTTTCTCCGTTATTTGGTTTCCTATCGAACATATCTTCTTTAAGGCCACTCAATGACCCTTCCTTTATGAAGTTAGGTGTTTCGTGTCAGTCTTTTTCCTCCTGAGATTGTGATGTGGGCGCCATTTGTTTAACCTACAGATTCTGGGATATTAGGTGCCGAACACCAGTGAACCACAGAGGACCTCCTAGCTTACGTCAACAGTAAGAAAATTAGTTTCTAGTTGGATACCTCACCTGTTGACTGAAGAGCAGAAAGCAGCCAGGGTTAATTGGTGTCAAAAAACGCATCACCGTTTCAATTTCGGAAACTCAAAAAATGTGTACAGCATTGTTAGTGGTGATGAATCGTGGATTTACTGTTATGAACCAGAAAATAAACGACAGTCGGCTGTTTGGGTGTTCCAAAGTAAAGAAAAGCCAACAAAAGTCATCCGTTCTCGAAGTGTTTCAAGAAAGATGGTTGCGACATTTGTGTCAAAAGCTGGTCATATTGCAACAATTCCTCTTAATGAGCAAATAACTGTTACTGCGGATTGGTATACCACCATTTGTTTGCCAAAAGTCATCACCGATCTTCGAAAAATCAACCCCGAAAGAAGAATCATCCTCTACCAAGACAGTGCAAGCTCGCACACAGCCCAAAAAACAAGGCAGTATTTAATGGAAGAAAACGTAGAATTATTGAACCATCCTCCATATAGTCCCGATCCAAGTCCTAACGATTTCTTTACTTTCCCGAAAATTAAAAACAGACTGCGTGGTCAAAGGTTCCAGTCACCAGAAGAAGCAGTTGACGCATTCAAAGATGCCGTTTTGGATCTGCCAGCAAACGAGTGGAATAATTGCTTCGAAAATTGGTTCGAGCGCATGCAGATGTGGAGAATACTTCGAAAAACAATAAAGTCATATAAAACTACCTACCGTGTTGTTTTATTCCCATATGCGAAACTTAAAAGACATCCCTCGTATTAGTTTAGGGCTAAGAAGTGCTCTTATTCGAATGACCTCCTCACTCTATACGAGGACCAGATAAGACCTAGCCTCAAGTATTGCTCACATTTTGGGCTGCTGCCCCGACTACATTATTATTTATGCTCGATGCTGTCCAGAGAAGGGCTGTCCGACTGGTCGATGACGTCTCTAATATAAATTCGACGGCGAACTATCTCTTTTCTACCGCTACACCGGCGAGCTTTGCTCCTAAGAGCTCTCCTCCATGATGCCGCCTCGCGATGTGCCTGCCAGACAGACCCGCCTGACTTCGACCTCCCATGCTAAACTTTGTACATGCAGAACTGGCCGATAAGACCGTTCCTTTGTCCCGAGGGTGTTGAGAATTCCGTGCACAGCTGCCATTGATTACATCCCAGAGGTGAAGGCATTTTCCAATTTATATCCAAATGATCTAACAAAACAGTGATACCAAGGTATCCTCTATTTTATACTAGTAAGTATCCCAATTGATACGTTTAGAATTCTTGATTTAAAAAGTCGTTTTCATCGCTGAATGTAGAGAATTTTTAGAAGAGTTTTGTAACAAAGGACTCTCGTATGGTAAACCATACAAAAGGAACCTTCTGTAATCTGATTTAACATTTTTTGCAACCTAAACATTTTGTTTAAGGAAAGCATAAGCTTTACATCCAATATAATAATCAGTGTAGATTTAACGTTGGTTGTGTGGCATGTTGCACCGTCTTGTTGGAAATAAACATCGCCCATATCCATTCCTTCAAGTTGCGGCAAAAAAATAGTCCTCTATCATCACGTGATATCGCTCAGAATTGACGGTAACGGCGTCCCCGGCCGCATTTTCGAAAAAGTAAGGTCCGATGATGCCTTTTGACCACAATGCACACCACACAGTCACTTTTTGAGGATGCATCGGCTCCTCTTGATACTCACGGGGATTTTCGTTCGCCCAGATGCGGCAGTTTTGCTTGTTTACCTTCCCATTCAAAGTGAAATGCGCTTCGTCGCTGAACATGATTTTTGATGAAAAATTGGCATCAATTTGGCCGTGTTCAAGGAGCCAATCTGAGAACGTTCGGTGCGAAAAATGGTCGGCCCGACGCAGCTCTTGCGTCAATTGGATCTTGTAGGCGTGTACATTCAAATCCTTGTGGAGAATGCGGAGCAAACTGGTTCTCGAAATGCCCAATTTTTGGGATCGACGCGTTGTTGATTGTTTCGGATCGTCTCTCACACTCTCCTTCACAACAGCAATATTTTCCGGTGTGCGAACGCTCCTTGGCCGGCCAGAGCCTGGCAGATTTGCCACAGAACCTGTTGCCTCGAATTTACGCACCAGACGACCGATGGTTGTTTCATTTGGGCGGTTGTTGCGACCGAAATGTTCACGAAGCGCGCGAAACGTGTTTTTATCTTTGCACCATTTTTGTAGTGCTCTTGAATAACTTTAATGCGGTCTTCAATCGAATACGACTCCATAGCGATCAATGGTAAACATTCAACTAACAAAATGACATGTCGGTGACAGAAAACAAAGATGTCGTCTATGTCAAATTGACGTTTACTTTCCTGCGTCCCTATTGGACAACCCCTTATTAAGAGTAAGACATAAACTTGCCCAGAAGCTAACCTTGTAAAGACCTTGGTCACGATCAACATGACACCTCCCAACACCTTCCTACATTCCTACAACGTGTTTTAAAGAAATACTTCTTTTAGTATACTCGTACTGATTCTCAAAGTTTTTGCTCTGAGAACTACAATCGGCACATTCATCATTTTTTTCAAATCAGACAATCTCTATCTGCCTATTTCTCAGAAACTAATCATAGGATTGCTCTGGTTTCATAGACACTTTTGTTCGGGAAGGCAAGAAATATATCATACTACATTTTTAGATAAATCGCCATTTTCCATATGTTTTGTGCCTAGTCATATCCTTTCAAAAAGTAAAGAATAATAGAACTACAGATGTACGTTTTACGTATACAGGGTGTCCGCAAAGTTGGGGTTTCCCTTTACACGACGTGTAGATCTTGAAAACATAAGCAATTTTTCTTAGTACCATATACAACCGAGATAAAGGGCTCTGCAACATCAAAAATATCTGAATACCGTCCTGTAGCCGCGACTCGCGATATCCCGACTGGTACTAGGACACTAGCTCAACCCGACGACAGAACTGGGTCGGGGGTCGGGGTCAGTGTGTCAGGTCAGTATGCAACCTTCAACCGACGGTTACGGTCACGCGTGTAGAGGTAAACGAACCCGTATAATCGATTGCGTTTCAAAAAACAACAAGCACTAGAGACGTGGCTAGAGAAGTGCAAGTATCAAAAACTAAAGTGTGGCAAACGCTGCGTGAAGAGGGGTTGTATCCGTTTCACGTCCAACGTGTACAAGCCCTTCAACCTGACGATTTTCCAGCAAGAGTGCGGTTTTGTGAGTGGTTGTTGCATCAACATGACAATAATCCGGACTTTTTGAAGTGCATATTGGTGACAGACGAATCTACGTTCACGCGTAATGGGGTGAATAACTTTCGCAACACTCATGTTTGGTCAGTAGAAAATCCGCACGCTGTCCGTCGGGCACATTTTCAACAAACATTTTCGGTGAATGTTTGGGCTGGCATGGTGAACGGTATACTCATTGGACCATTTATTCTCCCAAATCGATTGGACGGGATGCAAAACCTAGACTTTTTACGCATCATTTTGCCTTCCTTGTTAGAAGATGTGCCATTAAGTGTAAGACAATCAATGTGGTTTCTGCACGATGGTCATATTTGTTACCTCTGTTCGTGGTCTACTGGTCTGCACCACCGCCGACGTCTGCTCGGTAGCGCATCAGCTGATTTCATTTTCTGTTGGAGCGGTATGATTTCGGGCAGAGACGTACTTAGCACTTCTCGTCAACTGGAGAGTGAGTACTTTTTTCTTTATTTTTTTTACTTGGTCGCCCTCGTTTCACTACACATTACCTTTGTTATTTCAAGGGTAGTTGTTTCTGAAAAGGAAAACCCCAACTTTGCGGACACCCTGTATAAGCTACCTAGGATATGTTGCGAGACATTGGGCTTTGGGCTAATATCACACCATCAAATGAGTCCGTTGTTGCGTCTTGACATGGACGCTGGTAATTGGAATAACAAAATATTGTACTCACGAGGTTACGCTCTGTGTTCGATGAAGTAACTGAGGAGAGCTTTCGGTTACAGATGCTGTTTCGGACATTACAACGGTTTCTCTGTCTTCCTGCATTTTTTCATCCACTCCTTTAGATTGTTCAACACTATTGGTTCGGCTAACACTTGTCGCTCCTTCTAAAATGAAATGATTAGACTGACCTATTTCGCTCTCAGCACAAACAGCAAGTTTACCTGAGGCAGGTATTGGTTCAAAGGAGTCCATGGAGGAATCATCAGCCTCGTCAGCTAGCATGGCTTCATTTTTTCTTTTCAATATCTGGGAATAAATATGTCAATATAAAAGCAAGCGGATTCCATTGACAGAGAACAGTATACCAAACAACACCAAATAAATTAATAAGGTTGGTTAAAATGACATGATCGGGACAATGACCAATGTCACATTGGCAGGGAAATATCTAGAGCTTTTGGACCCGCTATCTACAACGTTGGAAACTATTTTACATGAGTGTGGTATACAAACCTACGAAGTGGTTTACTAAAGGAACATCAGTTGATTGCTTATGCCGATGACATAGCAATAATAACGAAATCCAAAGCAGAACTGGGTATCAAGTAAAACAAAAGAGTGAATATACAAATCTGTCTGTGAAGCTTGGGTGTTAAGCCAGAAAAGCGTAAAAGGCTGGAACGCTGGGGAAGAAAAATATATGGGGACACCCAGAACAACGATGGTACATGGAGTAGGCGAACTAACAAAGAAATGATGAAGATGTATAACCAACACTGTGTAATAGACAAAGCCCGAGCTTGACGGGTGCGCTAGATAGGGCACGTTTACAGAATGCCGTCTTATAGAAAAGCCAAAAAGGTGCCGATTGGAAAAGTAGAAGAAGTACCAAACTGAGAAGAAAAGTCCTAAAACAGAAAAGCTGGGAAAGAAGTTGTCAAAAAATATAAGCCATGAGGCGGTGAATTATATCATATAGAAGAATCCGAATTCTATATTGCTATTATATGCTTATGTTTTAGTGATCTAAAACCACATTTTCACTTATATCCCCGTATAGTCTAATCATATTAGCAAATTTTCCCGAAATAATTGTAAAGTCTGGTTTTATTCATGAAAAGTTGTTCAAGGGGGTATTCAAAACATGGACGCATAAAATGGGTACACCAATTTTTGTGGGAAAACTTTCTATTTTAGCCCCAAAATTTTTGTACGATTCTATTTTTGAAATTCAATTTTAGAATTTGGAAATTTAGGGTTTTCTACATAAAAGGTACTCTTATTGAATATCGATAAATTGTGCCATTTTTGAATAAAATCAAACTAAAAAATTTGTCACATTATAGGAAATGTACTGCGAATTTAAATGAATTGTTGAATAATTAGCCATGACAACGAAAAAACTAATTTAATAATTGGTAAATATTACATAAATACATATTTCTATTGCAACATAGCTAACATTTAGGCAAAAACAGAAGAAATAATTTTTTTCTACGAACGAAATTGAAATTTGTTTAAAAAAGAAGACATACAGTTGGATATACTTAAAGCTAGCTTTACAGTAAGTGTTCAAATAAATTCCCATTTTGTTGGATACATAGTCTCGCTCGACGAACTAATGATTGCGTAGCCCGAAAAGTGGAAAACCTTTTTCCTTCTTATTTCATTTGCAGCCTGATGGATTCTTTGAAGTAAATCTTCTTGAGTATTTACTTCAGTCGAGTAAACTAGGTCTTTTAATGACCCCCAAAAATAGAAATCCAATGGATTTAGGTCAGGTGAACGTGGCGGCCACGCTATAGGACCTCTTCGGCCTAACCACCTGTCTGGAAAATTGACATTCAACCAATTTCGAAAATTGCGTCCAAAATGTGCAGGAGCGCCATCATGTTGAAAAAACATATTTTCTTGAAACTGCTGGCGCACATCCAATGGTATTATATCCATGAGCTCATTCTGAAGAAAGTTCAGATACACCTCTGAATTAAGACGATTGGGAGGTACAATAGGCCCAATTACTTGATCCCCAATTACTCCTGCCCATAAGTTCAATGAAAATCTATGTTGCGAATAACTTTTGGATTTTCATCTGACCAGTGATGCATGTTATGGAAATTAAAAGCACCATTCCTAGTAAATATTGACTAATCCGACCATAATATTCTCGGAATAGTGTTTTCATTTGCTATCATCCACTGGCAAAACTCGATTCGTGGTAAAAAATCTGCCTCCGTTAAATGCTGCACCCGTTTAAAATGATAAGGATGTAATCCTTGCATTCTTGTCATTCTTCCTATCTAAAATTATTATTTTTAGGATAACTATTCAAATAGGTATTCATAAATTTTTCTTACTATTGATCGAGGTATATCCATAATTTCTGAAACATTTTGTATGCTTATTTGCGGATTATTTTCAAACATATTTAAAGCAATATCCATGATGATTTCTCAGTAGCCTTCCTGAGCCCTGCATGCGCTGAAAACTTCCATGGTTTGACAAATTCCGGTGAATATCAGTAAACATTCGACGTCTAGGTACTATGCGATTGGGAAATCTTCTTTTTTATTCTCTTACGGCTGCCAATGAACTGCCATTGCAAAACCCGTACACAGAATGCATGTCAGTCAGTTCTCTGTCTGTAAATCTTGGCATTTTAAATCGATTTCATAAAAATTTTGATTTTAATCTAGTAATTTGTTTTGATTTTATATTTATTTACTCATATTGTTTATTATCTTTGTACATTGAGTGAATAAACATTATTATTATTATTATTATTATTATTATAATTTTACACTGCTAACAATGTCAGCTTAACGTCAAAATGTCATAACAAATTAAAACAACTTTTGTTTGCAGTCATGGCTAACTCTGTATAATCAATTCATTTAAATTCGCAGTACATTTCCTATCATGTGACAAATTTTTTAGTATGATTTTATTAAAAAAAATGGCACAATTTATCGATATTCAATAAGAGTACCTTTTTTATGTAGAAAACCCTAAATTTTCAAATTCTAAAATTGAATTTCAAAAATAGAATCACACAAAAGTTTTGGGGCTAAAATAACCTGAGTCCGTTCCTGTTACATACGCTTCCAAACAAAACTGTCTAAAATTATTAATATTTTTAAATCCAGCATAAAAAACTAGGCTAGGATACCAAATTTTATGTCTTTATCTCAACACGTTTCGGAAATATTAAGGAAAAACCATCTTCAGAGGAGCCCCTTTAAAAGACGGTAGCGCCCTTAGGGGACGTTTGTCGACCTGTGTTTATATAAACTTTTCTTTCTATTTTAAGCTCTAGAAACCGCTGGTAGAATATTGCACACTTTTTTCGGGACACCCTGTTTATGCACGTTTTTATTTAGCTTGATACTAATCTCATTATTTTAACACATATGTGATTGACTTAGGACCGTACCGTCGGTGTTTCTTACAATTGTAAGACGCCTATGTGGCCTCCTTGATTTTCATAGTTTTTCCTGACCTTGTTCACTTTAGAAACATCAACTCTTGTTTTTAAAAACAAATCTAAATTTGAAACATTAAATATAAATTACAATATCAGACGAAAACAAGATCTTAAATTAGTAATCCCCAAATCAACACTTGTAAAAGAATCAATAATTTATAATGGTCTGAAAATTTACGTGTGTCTTGCTGATGCAAGGAGAAAAGAAAAGAATGAACAATTTAAAGATATTCCGCGAGAACTTTTTAATATATGAACCATATTATACCATGTGTGAGTGCTACAATTCACCTGCTCAAGACTCACATATGTAATTTGTTTGTTTCAGATTTATTTAGCATTAATGCTATAATATCCATAATATCTATATTACACAGTATATCACAAAATATATTATGTCCACTACATATTTTTAAACAAAATTTCACTACTATGAATTCTGCTTTTCCATGAGATATTTTTTCAATTTTTCTTCGAACATTTTCAAACATCTTGATATCATTACTTAATTTATTAAATTCGTACAATCCCTTTTGAAATACTGACTTGCTCGTTACATTGCTACTGCAGTTTTGTCAAAAGTCTGTACTTCCTCTAGTAGAATAACTGTGGCACTCATCGTTCAATACAATAAAATTTTCTAAGTGATTTGGTAGAAGATGATTTTTTAACTTGAATATGAAAATGAAAACCAAGTAGGCTATGAAATTTTGATATTTAACCAATGCAGTTCTTTCAGCATAAAATTTATTCTAGTATATTTATTTTTATTTAAGATGATTCTCATAGCTTTATTTGGTAATATTTGTAATTTTGAAAATAAACGCTTAGCCTATGCGAAATTCTATAAAAGTAATTTATTTTCTTGGATATTTTTGAAATAATATATTCATAGTGTCCTTCAAATTTTAATTTACTGTCTACGTATACGCCCAAATATTTAAATGATTCGATTTTTTCATGATTAATTGTAAGCTTTATCGTATTTTGATATTAGCATATATTTTGTTTTGTTTGTGTTTAGTTTAAGATTATTCACATTTAACCAATTTATTACGTTTTTCATATCATTATTTAAGAGCTCTATTGCAGTTTCAATGTATTTATTTATATATTAATGTATCATCAGCAAATAGTTGAATTTTGCAGTGTTGTAAAATATCAGGAATATCGTTAATATATAAAATAAATAGTAATGGACCTAATTTGCTACCCTGTGGCACATCTACCGAAATGTTTTTAATGTTTGATAATGTATTGCCAATTTTAGTTCTTTGACTTCTATTGATTAAATAATTTTGTAATAAGTTGAATACTGAACCGTGAAATCCACAGCAATGCAATTTCTTTAACAATTACTGTAAACTTTTTTTCAGCCATATTTCGCCTACATTCTTCTACTACCAATTGAATTGCTGTTTCAGTAGAATACTTTTTTCTGAATCCTGCTTGAAATTTTGTCAATATTTTATTTTCATCAATATAGTTTAGTTTTAAGTTAGCTGAGGCATTAAGAATTACTGTATTCTACATACAATAAAGCATATTTATCTATTCACAAAACAATTACCACATACCCTCAAATGAATTGACCAAATCAGCTTGCTCTCTGGTCCAGATTTCAACAAAGCAAACGGCTCTTTGCTGATCTCCATATCCTTATTGGTCAGAATGTTCTTGATTTTATAGATAAGTTGTCCGATCTCGTTGCCCGTTTTGTGATCCATAATAGTCACGAATACGGAGTCATTGTCTGGGCTGACAACGGGGAATGTGAATCCTTGTTCCCACACTGGATGAATTGTTCTCATCAGTACATTAGTTTGTTGTGTTTTGTTGCCTACTTTTATTACTGCGTATGGATCCGGTTTTGTGGACATTCTGGCTTGCTGAAACATTTACACTGATTTAATGCCAATTGAAAAAAAGTATTCTAGCGACGGACGAATGTACTTTTACGCGAGACGGGATATTAAATTTCCATAATACTCACACGTGGGCCCAAGAAAATCCTCATACCATTCGTGAAGATCATTTCCAACAACGTTTTAAAATAAATATTTGGGCGGGTATTCTTGACGATCAGGTAATTGGCTCTTTCGAGTTACCCCCAAAGTTGTCAGGAGAAGGATACCTTAGCTTTCTTGCCAATAACCTACCAGAACTTTTGGAACAGACCTTAGACAACATGTCATTACAACGGAGATAGAATTTGTGGTTTCTTCATGACGGGGCACCACCACACATTTATAGAGGCGTCATTCAGCATTTGAATGAACATTATCCAAATCGCGGGATCGGTCGAAATGCTCCTGATCCTCGAAAATGGCCAGCAAGATCTCCTGACCTCAATCCGATGGATTTCTGGTATTGGGGAGAACTTAAAGGGATGGTTTATGGGGCCGGTCCAATAACAACTGAAGCACAACTTCGCGAAAAAAATTTTAATGCGGCTGAAATAATAAATGTACAACTTCGAGGACCTAGAGCAAGAAGAAACTGGGTTCGTCGTAATGAAGCTTGTGTGGCAAGTGGAGGACGACATTTTGAACACCTTCTTTGAATACAAAAAAGTGCAGTGTGGGTTTTAAACAGAAAAACAATGTATGTATCAAAATTGTTCCCTATTTATAAGTGGATTTTTTTAATACGAAGCACTTTTGCATAGAGGCATGTAGACCATGTCCAATCGACTTATTTTGAATCTAAAAATACGTGGTACTTCTATGTCGACGGAATATCGAGACACGCTGTACATCTCTAGCTGTTTTAAACAAACTTCGAAGTTTAATTCGGACATTAGCGCCAAAGTTGAAATGGTAAGTTATGTTTCATCCCTCAAGTCTTATCATAATGTTTTGACAGCAAAGTAAAAAAAACCTGTATAGTTTTAACCGAATCCAGTGGCGGTAGCGGGAACATTTCGTTATTGACCATTTTGAGGTTTGCAAAACCGTACTGGTAGTATCTTCCAGCATATTCTGATTTCTAACATTTTTCCGATTATTATCTGTCCAAAATAAGAAAACAGAAGAAAATAAGAGTCGGACTTTTACATATCATCTGTCAGATGAACAACGTTAATGTCTGCGGGGATTTCCATGATCTAGCAACCTAGATTATCAAGCAGCTTAGATTAAAACAACAATACTGAATTTATTTGAATGACTGGAATACTTACCGGAAGATTTTTGGCGGAGTCCAAAAATATTGTCAGCAATGCTGTACTTAAGTTTGATGATCTCAACGTTTGTGTTTCAGTTAAAATCTACAATAAAAACAAAACAATGTTAATGCAATGTTCCACTCTAATGCTGCGATATACATGGTACATTTAAATTACCACTAATAATACACACGCATCATAGACAGTATAAATGGCAACAGTGGCAGGTGCGTGCATGCACTGTCCACCTAGCGTCAACTCTCGGCAAGTGACTCGACGTCTTCTCGCTCGCTTTACTAAATCACACACCGCTGGATGAATAATACTAATCTATACCCTATTCGTAGTCCATTTATGCCTCGGAACAACAAAGCTGCAGCACGGCAAAGCGGCAGCCGCCTAAGCGTTGCAATAGCTATTGGTAGAACTCAGGCTGGGGGTGTCGCCCGCATGCCGACGCCGGCAGTTGCTGTTCATATTCGGTGCATACATAGCGTTTATACGTTTAGCATGTCGTCTACGGATAGTAGTAGTAGTAGTAGTAGAAAGATTTATTTAGCACATTTGGCTACATAAACAGAATAATTGTAAACAACTTAGAACTAGTAAATTCAAGCCATATGGTGTATGATGTATAATTGTAGATTTAACAAGTGATTCTCAATTTTACTTTAAATTTTGTCAAAGTTTTCTGGTCTATTATCTCCGAGTATAATTTATTATATTCAATCAACCCTTGATGGAATACAGATTTGTAGCATATGTTATACTTTTTGGTCATTAAATGGAAGTCATCTTTATTTCTGGTATTATGTAAATGATGGTCGACATTTGATGATGTTAAATTAGTTAGACTTGATGGAAATATATTATTTTTTACTTTATAAATGAATATCATTACAAGATATTTGATAACAATTTTTACATTGAGCCATTTTAATTTGCTAAGCATTTGCCTAATTGGAGTATATTTATCTTTATTTAGTATTATTCTCATGCACTTATTTTGTAAAATTTGCAGTCTTTCAAAAATGGAATTATTTGCTAAATATAGAATAGTCGAACAGTACAAGAAATTTGGAAGAATGATGGTATTATAGATAATTTTTCTGCTATATGAACTCAGACATCCAGAAACTCGCGATAAATATCCCACTTTACTACTAATCTTATTTATAACTTTTTCATAATGAATATCCAAAATTAATCGAGAGTCAACAAAAACCCCCAGGTATTTAAAATTTTCCACGAATTCAATATCTTCACAATCAATATTCAGTTGAACATTTGTACATTGTTTTTTTCCGATTAACAAGGCTTTCGTTTTACTTGTATTTAATTTTAGTCTGTTAGATGCTAACCATTTTGAGACAAATTTCAAGTCTTCATTTATATAAGAGATACCAGTCTGAATATTTTTAGTACTTATATAAATCATAGTGTCATCGGCGAAAATCTGAATTTTGCATTTTTTGACTATGGCAGGTAAATCATTTATGTATAAAATAAAAAGAAGTGGTCCCAAGATACTGTCCTGTGGAACACCCAACCTATTTGAGGTTAAGTGGTAGAGTAGCCATGTGGCTAAGCTTCGCCTCAATTCGAAGGTTTCAATAAAGACATTTATTATTATTATTATTATTTTCAATTTTTGATGAAATAGTGTCATTAACTCTTGTAACTTGCATCCTTTTAGACAAATAATTTCTAAACCAATCTAAAACACTTCCTGTTATACCATATGCCTTAAATTTACCTAACAAAATATCTCTATCAATCGTTTCAAATGCCCTCTTCAAATCCAAAAATACTGCTATAACAACTTCTTCTGAGTCTATGGCTCTTCTCCAATTCTGAGTTACCAACTGGAAAGCCGTTTCTGTGGAATATTTTTTTCGAAAGCCTGCTTGCGCCTGCACTAAAATTTTGTTTTCTTCTATAAACTTCATTAATTGGTCTATGCACTATGGACTCTAATAATTTTTCAATGTCTGGTAACACATTTACTGGTCTCATATCGCTGCATCTTTTAGAATTTTTTATTTTGGGAACTGGTGTTATTGTAGAGCATTTCAAATTTTCAGGAAAAGAACTGCTTTTCAGTGAACAATTGATCCAATTTAATACAGGATATCCCAAAATTTCGAAACAGTTTTTCAGCACGTTTTTAGTAGTGATTTCGGCACAGTTGTTATTTGATTTTAAACTGTTTACTTTTTTTCTTAGATAATTCAATGACACGCTGTAAAATTTTGAAAGTGTATGCAACATTTCCCCCTGGAAACTGATTTTCTTATAGTCAGGTGCAGCATTGGCAGTACCCACAATATCAACAATACTTTCCACAAAATATTCATTTAGTTTGTGTGCAATCACCAAAGAATTTGTTTCGGTACCGTTTTGAATTGGATACATCAGATGAAACTGAAAATATTTCTCCCAATGTTTCCTTCTGCCATGTTTCCTCTTCATTGATGTCCCCTCCCCAAAAGCGTGACAAGAAGGGACATTTGAATATTCAGGCAAAAGAAATTGTCCTCAACGTTTATAAGAGCGAAATTTTTGAGCATCCTGAAATGAGATTTATGATATTGAAAGACATGTGGCAAACAAAACAGGCTTATGTCCTAAGATAATTTTCAACATTGCTAAAGAATATATAAAAAAATGCCTCCATCACACAAGAGGCTGCATTATTACACGAAAGGTTAATAGTGATGAAGACTTACCTACTTTCAAAAGGACCACATTCTATACTTTACTCAAAGAACTTCATTTTGAGTATAGAAAACTGGGCAGAAATAGTATTTTGATGGAGAGCCAAGAGATTATTTAAAATCAATAAAGAAATACCGCGACCAGGGCAGGAAGATTTATTACTTGGATGAAACCTGGATAAATGCAAGACATACAAAACCTAAAGTACGGGCTGATTCTACAATTAAATCAGCAAGACAAGCCTTCTTAGATGGACTAACCACTGGCCTAAAGAATTCGTCAGGTACGTACATCTAACCAATCCGTCATTTGTGTTGTAAGAATGGTGTTAGGTAGACTGAATCTATGAGCCCACGCTGAAAACTTAACAATATCTGGTTGATTTGGAGCCAACACCTATTAAATACTCTGCTTGTATTATTACTAGTTTTCTCGAATACTATATGAAATCATTATTTCCAGGAAAAGGAAAACGATTTGTTATCTATCACATTTAGTAAGCCAGAACATGGATATCTTTGCCCCAGTATTATCATTAATGAATCGGTAGCTGCCAGTAAATTTCCAACAGCTCTTAAACTGGCATCGTTAATTATAATATTTTAAAAGGGTGAATATTGTGATGTTAAAAACTATACGCCAATCGCGCTATTAAGTATTTTCTCGAAAATCATTAAAAAATTGGTTGCAATGAAAATTGAAAATTACTTTCTTAAATTTGCTATTATCACATATGCTCAACATGGCTTCAGGGCAGGCTACTCAAATGAAACAAGCATTATCAAATATGTTCAGTATGTTTGTGATTTAGGTAATTAATAATAATAATAATGTCTTTATTCCTACAAAAGAAAATACAAAACAAGTTGCAAAACCAGTTTTATATGAAAATATACTAAGTGACATATAAATCCGAACACCCAGTTTAAACGGTTTTATTTTAATAAAATTTTGTATAAGTACTTAATGAAGCATAATAAGTAAATGATAAAAATTTCAAAATGATTGCACTGCTTTAAAGCCCTTTGACCTTTAATAATGTGTGGATGCACCCTGATGTGCTACGCATTCTCCAACGCGCCTAGGCATGCTTCTGATCAGGTGGTCAATGTCCTCCTGTGGTATCTCATTCCAGGCAACCACCAACTCCTCTCGATGTGCTTCTAGAGTCTGAGAAGGACGTTGCAAATTGAGCAATCTCCTACCCATCATATCCCACACGTGCTCAATTGGGGATAAGTCGGGAGATCTTGGTGGCCATGGTAACAATGTGACATCATTATGTTGAAAGAAGTCTATTGTGACTCTTGCAACATGTGGTCGGGCATTATCTTGTTGGAAAGTTGGATCTGCCAGGGTGTCAAGATAGGGTAAAAGATGGGGTTCTAGAACTTCGTGGATATAACGCTGCGCGTTCATGTTACCTCTGATGAAGATTAAAGGTGACCTGGAACCATAAGCTATAGCACCCCAAACCATAACTCCAACAGTGTGATGAACATGTCTTTCAACAAAAAACTGTGGATTCCTCCTTTCACCACGTCGCCTTCTAACCCTGGCACGACCATCGTGCATGCCTAAACAAAATCGAGACTAGTCACTAAGGACAATACTGTTCCATTCCTGGTCCCAGAGTGACCGTTGTCTGCACCACTCAAGGCGATTACCTCGGTGTTCTCGAGTTAAAGGGAGGACCCAGTGTGGCCGGTATGAAAACAAGCCAAAACTTCTCATTCGTCGGTAAACACTTCGCATGCCAATAGGTCTTCCGTGTTCTGCAAACCATTCATTTGCAATGGACCTGGTAGTGGAGAAACGGTCCCTTAAGGCCAATAATCTTAGGCGGCGATCTTCACGGTCTGTTGTTCTACGGCGGCGTCCAGTGCCCCTTGCTCTTTGCGTACGACCTTCTCGAAGCCATGCCTGACAACACCTAACCACAGTGTCTACACTTCTTTGCACTCTAACTGCAATTGCCCGAAAAGAAAGTCCAGCTTCCTGAAGTCCCACTATACGGCCCCTATCAAACTCACTAAGTTGACGAAATCGTACAGGTCTCCGTACTCTAGGCATCGTAACCGATCGTAAAGGATGTCAAGAACCAAAATCCGCCAACGTTGATTCTTTACTGCGGCTGAAATATTCATTTTTAGAGCGTTAGTGAATTAAAAAAAAGCAGTATAAAAACCGGAATGTCCAACTGATAAGGCTGAAAATTTTTTCACTTGTTATTTACAGTAAGATAAATACATTCACCAACTTTTATTAAAATAAAACCATTTAAACTGGGTGTTCGGATTTATATGTCACTTAGTATATATGTATGTATAAGCAGTATCAGAGAATGGACCCTAGCGGCTAATTTGATAAATGGTACTATAAAAATACATAATGACTCCAAAGTCATACCATGCAATTACCTGCAATGTAATAACGTATACGTTTTTTAAACAAATCAATAGAAAGAGAAGTATACTCTCGCGGGATATTATTATAAAGTTTACTGATATTATACGAAAAAGATCTTTCGAATAAGGTGGTAGAATGAAAAGGCGGTGTCAGTTTTGTTTTGTTGCGGGTATTGCGATTCTGAGCTAAGTAACTGAAATGAATTTTTTCGTGTAAGTAGGATGGTAGTTTATGTATAATAATCTTATGGTACTGTACGAGGCTATGAAGCAGCCTGCGTTGCTTCATGTTCAGCCAGCCAGCATCAGTAAGCTTTGATGAAACAGAATCGTATTTTCTTAAACCAAAAATAAGTCTCAGACAAGAATTTTGCACGTGTTGTATTTTATCAGAGGTGAATTTAGTTAGACATTTGTCATAGACGACAGCACAGAAGTTAAAATGCGACAGAACAAGATAATTGCATAGTATGACTTTAGTTTTTTGGAGCACTTGTTAACCTGATCCTCAAACCTTAAGTTTTTGTCAAGGTATAAGCCTAGATTACGTGCTATCGAGCTTATTTCTAAAGTATTGTTATCGAGGTTTATTTTCACCAGAGGTTCACAATGGTCTCTCCAATTTTTTGGCCCGAATAACATGATTGTACTTTTAGCCGGATTCAAGTCTAAGCATATGTTTAGAGACGCTTCAGTGAGACGGTCAAGGTCTTTATTTATCAGATCAACAGCAGGCAATGTTTGAGCTGGAGGAAATGATAAGTACACTTGTGTATCATCTGCATAAAAATGAGCTTTACAAGAGTGAAGAATGAAGTATAGATTAGAGGTGTATATAATGAACATTAGCGGACCGAGAATAGAGCCCTGAAGAACACCAATGGTCACTTTCAATGACGTGGAGTACTTATCATTCAGCATTACCTGCTGTTGACAATCGCTGAAGTAGCTACTCATTAGAGACTCTGCATCGACCGAGAATCCGTAAAAGTGGAGCATGACTAAGAGTAGGTCATGATGTATCCTGTATAATCTAAGAGCACCAAGACAGTCAGGTTACCTTTGTCAGCACTGCATAATACATCATCACCACTCCCAGCAATGCTGTTGCACAGCTATGCGACGGACGGAACCCTGATTGTGTATCTATAATGAGGTTATTCGTTCTTAAGCGTTCTCTTATCTGAACATCCATTATTGATTCAAGCAATTTAGACAATGTTGGCAATATACTAATATTATGCAAATCCTTGAGCTCAGATGGCTGAGCAACTTTAGGCAAAGGCACAATCAAAGCGTGCTTCCAGCAAAAAGGAAAATAGTGACGCAATATGCATTCATTAATGATATGGGTAATGAAAGGAACAATTTTGGGGCAGCAATACAACAGCATTTCGATATTTATCAAATTAGCACCAAATGCTTTGGTTTTGAAGCTAAACAAAGTATCTTTCACCTGATCTGTGGACGCCAAAGCGAATTCAAAGAGGGATACATTAGGTTTGACATCCTTATAAAAAGAAAGTGTATCAGCATCAGGTTCTATACCTGCACTAGATAAAGACGTAAAGTACCGGTTCATTTCGTCAACATCAGCTAAATCTACTGGGATAGATGACCTGGCTGTCTTATTGCCAAAGTTCATAGCTTCCAAATCTTTCCATAGAGTCTTATAGTTGGTACTGCTAATTTTATGTTCCAAATGAATATTTTTAGCATCATCAGTTGCTAATTTTACTATATTACGTAACTTCTTGTATTCCTCCCATTCCTGATCACACCTTGATCTCCTATAGGCAGTGAATTTGTCATCTCTAAGCTTCATTAGAAATTTAATATTATCAGTCAGCCACGGAGCTGGTTTTTTCGTAAACCTTGCCATTCGATAGGGTGCAAATTTGTCAAATAGCTCTAAAACTAATTGATTAAATATATTTAATTTCGTATCTATATCTTGACAATAAATTATCTGCATAAAGTCTACTTCATCAGCAGTCTTAAAAGATTCTTGGTTGATATTTTTGAAATCTCTGTAGCTACGTAGTACAGGTTGTTTGGTTTCTACCTCATATTCAAGGACTATAGATATCTAACTATGATCAGACAAATTTGGTACATTACATACATCACAAGTACTTGGAATATCATCAGAGCAAAAAAAAGATCTAGCAACGTTACGGAGGAGACTGCAATCCAATTTAACTTGTCTCAGGCCTTTGATTGTGTAAGTTCGTAATTTGTGGCCGATAAACTTCATCATGTCGGCATTCGCGGATGTTTGAATCAATGGATAGAGCTTTTTAGAGAATAGAAAATTTTATGTTACTGTCGCTGATAAAAAATCTGATGAATTCAATTTAGATTGGAGCACACCTCAAAGCAGCGTCCTTGGACCATTTATTTTCCCGATTTTCATAAATGATTTGCCTGCACACTTATCCTACGGAAAATTACTTTTGTATGCAGACGACACAAATATCACTTTAGCTGACTCATCGCAAGATCGTCTTCAAGAAAAAATTAATGATTCGGTTCATGAGTTCAGTCAATGGTGCTTCAAAAACAGACTAATAATAAATACAAAAAAGACCGATTCAGTTGAATATTTTGTGAAAGCAAAAATTCCGTCAAATTTTAATTTCAGTCTTCAATGCAAGACTGTTGTAACTTCAAAAATACTGTTTTTTTAGGTGTAAGCTTTGATTGGAATTTAAGATGGACAGAGCAAATTGATTCCGTAGGTATGTAAGAAGCTTGGAAAAAGTCTGTATCTAATACTTACGCTAGGGAGGTTGTTAAACACCTCAGCATCAATGGATGTCTACTATGCGTGTGTACACTCTGTCAGTTCATATGGCATTACTGCGTGGGGCCAGGCTAGTGAAATATCTTGAGTGTTTGTCTTACAAAAAAGAATCATTCGCATTATATTTAAAATACGGTCCAGATCTCTCTAGTCGTGAGATATTTGTTAAACACAAAATACTTACAGTAGCATGTATACTAAGTGACATATAAATCCGAACACCCAGTTTAAATGGTTTTATTTTAATAAAAGTTGGTGAATTTATTTATCTTACTGTAAATAACAAGTGAAAAAATTTTCAGTCTTATCAGTTGGACATTCCGGTTTTTATACTGTTTTTTTTTAATTCACTAACGCTCTAAAAATGAATATTTCAGCCGCAGTAAAGAATCAACGTTGGCGGATTTTGGTTCTTGACATCCTTTACGATCGGTTACGATGCCTAGAGTACGGAGACCTGTACGATTTCGTCAACTTAGTGAGTTTGATAGGGGCCGTATAGAGGGACTTCGGGAAGCTGGACTTTCTTTTCGGGCAATTGCAGTTAGAGTGCAAAGAAGTGTAGACACTGTGGTTAGGTGTTGTCAGGCATGGCTTCCAGAAGGCCGTACGCAAAGAGCAAGAGGCACTGGACGCCGCCGTAGAACAACAGACCGTGAAGATCGTCGTCTAAGATTATTGGCCTTAAGGGACCGTTTCTCCACTACCAGGTCCATTGCAAATGAATGGTTTGCAGAACACGGAAGACCTATTGGCATGCGAAGTGTTTACCGGCGAATGAGAAGTTTTGGCTTGTTTTCATACCGGCCACACTGGGTCCTCCCTTTAACTCGAGAACACCGACGTAAACGCCTTGAGTGTTGCAGACAACGGTCACTCTGGCATCAGGAATCGAACAGTATTGTCTTTAGTGACGAGTCTCGATTTTGTTTATAGGCATGCACGATGGTCGTGCCAGGGTTAGAAGGCGACGTGGTGAAAGGAGGAATCAACAGTTTTTTGTTGAAAGACATGTTCATCACACTGTTGGAGTTATGGTTTGGGGTGCTATAGCTTATGGTTCCAGGTCACCTTTAATCTTCATCAGAGGTAACATGAACGCGCAGCGTTATATCCACGACGTTCTAGAGCCCCATCTTTTACCCTATCTTGACACCCTGGCAGATCCAACTTTAAAACAAGATAATGCCCGACCACATGTTGCAAGAGTCACAATAGACTTCTTTCAACATAATGATGTCACATTGTTACCATGGCCACCAAGATCTCCCGACTTATCCCCAATTGAGCACGTGTGGGATATGATGGGTAGGAGATTGCTCAATTTGCAACGTCCTCCTCAGACTCTAGAAGCACTTCGAGAGGAGTTGGTGGTTGCCTGGAATGAGATACCACAGGATGACATTGACCACCTGATCAGAAGCATGCCTAGGCGCGTTGGAGAATGCGTAGCACATCAGGCTGCATCCACACATTATTAAAGGTCAAAGGGCTTTAAAGCAGTGCAATCATTTTGAAATTTTTATCATTTACTTATTATGCTTCTTTAAGTACTTATACAAAATTTTATTAAAATAAAACCATTTAAACTGGATGTTCGGATTTATATGTCACTTAGTATATATCGTATATCTTTATAAACTTTTAACATATATTTTTCAGCACAAAAATGATTATCTTAAGCATACTGACCTCCATGACTACAGCACTCGTAATAAAAATAATATAGTTAGGCATGTATCATATCATACGTTTCATTCCAAACCTCCCATTACAGCAGGAATATACCTTTTTAACTTTACCTCCGGAGATCAAAAACGAAAACTCCATAGGGCTTTTCAAAAGACGTTTGCGGAAGAAGCTATCGGACTGCGGTTTTTATGACCTAGGTGAATTTGTCACATTCCAGTGCTTCTGATAGATCTTAATAAACAATTTATTGTCATGTGTGTATCATATTGTTTTTTATGTTCCTATTGTTATTTGTATTGTACTTCATTTTATCTATATTTTAATCTGCATACACCGACGTATCCAATGACTACAATGCAATCTGAATCATTGACAATGAAGATGGCTTTGTGCCCACTGCCCTATGGGTATTTGAGTAAAAAAAACGACCGAGTACCATGAAGAAATGGAAGGGAGTTCATTTAAACGATGGTTTAAAGAAACGCTCCCAAAGCTTAACCACAATGCGGTCATTATACTTGATAATGCTGCATACCACACTAGAAAACAAGAACAAGTTCCCACAATGTCCACAAGAAAGGCAAAAATTCAACAATGGCTCTTACCAAAAGACATTAGTTTCAATGAAAATATGGTCAAAGCAGAACTTATTCATCTAGTCAGGCAGCATAAATATAATCTTAATGTTATTGACGAAATGGATAAAAATCAAAATAAGAAGAAGCTGTCAAGAGTGACGGCAAACCATCGGAAAGGTTGAATCCGTCACGTTCAAGAGACAATTGAAACAAATATGTGGGATCTGGACAATATAATATGATCAATATTCAAATTGAACCTGAAATAATTAATATCAACCATTCGGACGCTGATACAAGTACTTCCAACGAATAAAGAATTGTGAAAAGTATGTGCTTTTCTTTTTATAAAAATAATCATTTATTTTGTTAGTTTATTCCATTAAGGAAAATACTGACCTGTACATCTCGCTTTTGGGCATGTTGTGTTTTGTCTGGGCGTAAATGTACTACGAATGGGGTATATCATTG
The DNA here is from genome assembly GCA_963669975.1 of Acanthoscelides obtectus. Taxonomy (NCBI): domain Eukaryota; kingdom Metazoa; phylum Arthropoda; class Insecta; order Coleoptera; family Chrysomelidae; genus Acanthoscelides; species Acanthoscelides obtectus. The sequence continues at coordinate 2,406,653 of CAVLJG010000009.1, read as the reverse complement.
TCAAATCCCTTGATTGATACTCTTAAGTTGCCCGAGTTCTATAATATTGTAAAAATACGGTGTACCCGCGGTAATCCGGACCTTGTCTAATCCAGCGCCCCTTGTTATCCGACACTCATATCCTATCACTAAAATTTGTACGCGCCACCTTTGGTTGGTTTATTATGGTTTTGATTTTTAGGTGAATCTCATAAACAGAAACCATATTGTTGAATAATGAAGTTCTATCAAAGCTCTAATTTCGTGAAGAAATCTAAGAAGAACTTCATGGCTTTATGTGACGTCAAGTTCCTGTTTTACACTTTTGAAATTTAGCCACGAACTCACTTCATGAAGAAATCTGTGGAGTTATTGTCAATGTAAAACGTGTATTTCAGTTTGAATTCGACTGTATACATGCAATAGCGGCCTAGCGAGTATTCATTATTGTTTACTGTTTATTTGTTGTGTCACATACATGTACTTTTTTAGTAATTTAATCACAGGCCCCAAAGCGAAAGTCTAACACACGGACGTTAAAGAAAAGTGATATTTTCGATCGCTTAAATCGTAATACATCCCTCAGCAGTTTAGCAAGTGAATAAGGCGTAGGTCAATGTACAAGTTATGACAGTAAAAAGAAAAACGAGAAGATTAAAAGCTACAGAGGCGAAGGCAGCTTTGTTCATGTGGTTTCTTCATTTCGGGACCTAGGTTGACCAAGTTTTTTTACAAGGAAATAATGGAATAAAGATGACTCTGTGGCTAGCAAGAGATGGCTAGAAGGTTTCAAAAGTCCGCAAGGCATACGTTCCTGCAACAAACGATCACTCTTGAGAAGACTAAGGGACAAGGTTTGATTTCGCAGTTTTACAACTTAAAAAAAAAATTAACGAATATTTTAATGCCCCATATTATATTTTTGTATTTTTAGTTTTTGGTTATTCGTAATATCCTCGTTTGTCGGATAACCGCGGGTTCACTGTATTATGAGTAACATAAATATTTTAACAGACGCACTACATCCTGTCAATGCTCAGGGTTGACTATCATTAATATATACACGAGGGTTGTCCCAGAAGTACCCGACCGTACGAAGAAAACACAAAAATTTTATAAAAAAATGTATTTATTTTTCAACATAATCTCCTTTGAGCAGTATACACTTTTCCCAGCGATGTTCAATAAGTTCGATACATTTTTTATAATAAGAACTGTCTTGCTCCTCAAAATATCCATTAACTGCCGACATCACTTCTGCATCGTTGGAAAATCTTTGACAACTGAGCCATTTTTTCAAATTTGGAAACAAAATAATCCGAGGGGGCTAAATCTGGTGAATAGAGTGCATGAGGTAGCAATTCAAACTTTAATTCGTTAATTTTGGCCATTGCAATAACGGATTTGTGAGCTCGTGCATTGCCTTGATGAAACAACACTTCTTCTTAACCAAATGCGGCCGTTTTTGTTTGATTTCATCGTTCAAACGTTGCAATAAGTTCGCATAATACTCGCCGTTGATAGTTTTACCTTTTTCAAGATAGTCAATGAAAATTATCTCACGCGCATCTCGAAAAAACCGACGCAATAACCTTGCCTCAAGATGAAACGGTCTTCGCCTTCTTTGGAGCCGGTTGTCCCTTTTGAGTCCATTGTCTTGGGTGTGAAGTGATGAACCCATGTTTCATCCATGGTTATGAAACGACGCAAAAATGCTGCTTTGTTGCTGTGACACTTCGCTAAACACGCAATTGAAACATCTTCACGACACTGTTTTTGCTGGATTGTTTGCCATCGCGGCACCCATCTTGCACACAGCTTTCTCATGTCCAAATTTTTACATAATATGCAATGAACCGTACTTTTTGAAATGCCTACTATGTCTGCTGGCTCGCGCACTTTCAGTCGACGATCATTCAGTACCGCTTTGTGAATTTTCTTCACAATTTCTGGTGTCGTCACCTCATTTGGTCGACCAATGCGATGCTCGTCTTGGCAGCTCGTATGGCCTCGTTTAAACTTTGCTACCCAATACTTTAATATTGTAAATGAAGGAACAGACTCACCCAGAGTAGAATCCAGTTCAGCTTCTATACTGGTTGGGCTGAGGCCTTTGAAATAAAAGTATTGTACCACATAACAATGACCAATTTTCCCCATTTTCACAAATTCCCTGAAAACGTTCAGTATTGATGGCTGCCAAACAAATACTCAACAACGTGGCGTCTTCAAACTTTATAGGTTGCATACTTTCTAATACAATGATATTTTTCAAATAACTATCACCATCACTAGGTCAGGCCGGGTACTTCTGGGACCACCCTCGTACGTTAGATCAAAGCGGAGTTTCATAGCTTTAATAACTTACTTCTCAACCAAATTAGTTTATGTGTTATTGCACTGTAGTTGACAGAATTTAAAAAAAATAAAAGTGTGTAGAATGTATGCCTCTGATGGAACTGAAGTCTTGTGATCTATAGACTGAAAAAAATAACGCGTTTCTGCAAAAGGTATAGTTGTAGTCACCGTTCTTGGAGGGTCATAGTACGACTAGCAGTATCCCTTTATATATCTCCATCTCCCTCATACATACACATGCAACCTATCCCAGTGTGTGAACATTTGTCCGGTAAGCTCAAAGACATACGTTTTTTAATTGTGTATCTCCGTGTCGGAAACTTTGTCGTTACATATTAGTGCCTTCAACTATATTTGTCAGTGACAAGCTACTTGACATCGGCGTGCAATTTGGGTTGTCCCGTTATCAATCTTCAATATAAAATTGTACGGTGCCCGGAAATACGATCAGTGGAGAAGGCCTACAGGTTGAGCTAAATTTATTAGAATATTTCCAGGAAGAGAAAGAAAACAGCGGTCCCCTATTACCCACTTCATGCGTACTGGAGAGAGTAGCAGCCCAACTAGCAAAGTAGTGGTATAAGCTTTTGGTAAAAGAACCGTTCAGCCATAAAAGCTCTCTATTGTTGTTGCCTGAACACCAAAATGCTGGCTTAATGTTGTGTGGAATGCAAATTTGCTTTCTGCAACATATTTGCTCTAAAATGAGGTGTTTAAAATATTCTTATAGCATAGTCATACAACATCTTATAGGGCAAATTTTTAACTGTTGCATAAACGTTTATACAACTATTTTATACGGCATATTTGCAAGTTAGTCAAAATGGTTGTGTTGTGGCACCCATGCTAACGTTTATAAAACAAACATGTTTTGCTAATATTCTTACAGTATAGTCGTGCCATAAGTTCTGTCCCATGATAATCTCATGATAAAAATGAAACAAGATAAGATATATTTATATGAAAGATATTATTTATTCGACAACATTTTTAGAATTCATAATCAAACAGTTTTATTCAAAATGTCCCCCCTTGGCCTTCACACACTACTTCAATCTCGCGGGCCACTCATCTATCACTGCACGCACAGCTTCCAAAGGAATAGCTGCCGCTGATCGGATCAAATCCGCTTTCAGGGACTCGATATTACGGTGGGCTTTGGAGCAGGCCAACTGCTCTAGCAGGTCCCACAACTTGTAGTCTAAAGGATTGAGGTCCGGACTCCCTGAGGGCCAATCTTCCGCAGCAATGAACTCTGGCACATTGCTTTCCAGCCAGCGCTGCGTACTCTTAGCCTTGTGAGCGGGGGCGGAATCCTGCTGGTAGACCCAGTGTTGGTTGGCAAACAATGTACCACTTAAAGGCTTGACGATAGGATCCAGTATGTCGCTCTGATAGTTTGCCGCTTTTGTTTTCACGCCCTGTTTACAGAAATGGAGCTGAGTGACCCCTTCGTAGGACACCCCCCACCAAACCATGACTGACGCAGGGTGGTGGCCTCTCTCAACTCTCGGAATGATCTCCGAAGCTTCCTGTGAACTCCTTGCATACACTTTGTCATTTTGTCGGTTGAATTTTTCTTCTATGGTGAAGATTTTCTCATCCGTGAACAAAATCTTTCGGAATCCCCCAGCTGCGTACCTCTCCAAGAGCTTCTTGGATCTTGTCGCCCTGATGTGTCGCAAGGTGGCCGTAAGTCGCTGGCCCGTACGTCTCCGGTAAGCCCCTAGCCCTAGGTCTTGTTTAATGATGCGCGACATCGTCCGGACAGGAATCTTCATTTCCCTGGATAGGATCTTCTGCTTCCGGAGTGGATTCCTTTGAATCCTGGCTTTTACGGCTTTGATGGCTGCTGGAGTCCTTACTTGACGAGGTCTTCCGCTTCTTGGCCTGTCATCAACAGAGGACGTCTCATTGTACCGCTGAATGGTCCTAGACACAAATTTACGCGATATTTGAAGGCCGCGTAAGAGTTCAAAAATCTGACTAGCACTGTGATTACACTTATGTAAAGCTATCACTGCAATACGGTTCTCTGCCTTGCCCCACTCCATCGTTATGCTTCGAGAGATCAATACAAACTGAGGTATATGTAATTACCCGAAAAGCGCTTAATCAACTGACACCACAATGTAAACAATCGGACAAGTATTAACAGGTCTACACTTGTTTGAAAACGAGGGACAGAACTTATGGCATGACTACGTACAATTGTGTTTAAGGAATACTGTATAATCATTCTTGCAACTCTAATAGGAGTGATAATTGTTAGTTGGGAGATGCCTTGAAGGGTGCGCAGTGATCCGCCCATGGTACGGAGACTCGATCTGTTTAATTATTGCAACGTAACCGCCAAGAACAGTGACTACAACTATAGTATCTATGTTGAGATATAATATTCCATATACTCACGGCTTGCAAATCATGGGGATCTTTGCTGAGCTCCAGCCAGACGAACCTAAGATGGACCATACCATGCTTCGCTTGTTCGAGAGTTATCCACTAAAAGTTCAATTACGTATAATATTATAGCATCGCCGAAATAAGTTAACTTTTTTGTTCCTCAAGATTTTCTCATAATAAGGTGTCGTAGTTGAAAATATTCGTTGAAATTTTATGCGTCCATAGTTTTACGACACATTTTCAAGTAACATTGAAAAAATTAACTGTGAACATATTATTAGTTAGATTTTTACCATATCATCAGTGCCCTTCCCTACAATATTGGATACCTCCACGGTAGCCCTACAAAGGAAAAGGTATGATTATGATCCTGTTTAATGTAAGACATCTACAAAAATTATTGATTTGACGTCTTGCATATTAAAAATTTCATTATCACTTTGTATGGTGAAATCTTATCAGTTCCAAATACTGCTGAATGTATAATAGAATGTCCACACTCCTGTGCTTTCTCTCTCTCTCTCTTCCCGTGTCAAGTCCTGTATCTGTATACAGGGTGTCCTAACAAAGATGGAACGTAGTTTTATAAGCAAAGAGGAAAAGTTATCAAAAATCTTGTTTCGTGGTAACCTTGATATATTACTAGTGCGTATTTTAAAATTATTTCAATATACAGGGTGTCCGCAAAGTTGGGGTTTTCCTTTACACGACGTGTAGATCTTGAAAACATAAGCAATTTTCCTTAGTACCATATACACCAATGTCTTAAGGGAACCGAGATAAAGGGCTCTGCAACATCAAAAATGTCTGAATACCGTCCTGTAGCCGCGACTCGCGACATCCCCGAGTGGTACAAGGTCACTGGCTCAACCCGACGACAGAACTGGGTCGGGGTCAGTGTGTCAGGTCAGTATGCAACCTTCAACCGACGGTTACGGTCACGCGTGTAGAGGTAATCGCGTAGACGAGAATCCCTCAACAAGCACTAGAGACGTGGCTAGAGAAGTGCAAGTATCAAAAACTAAAGTGTGGCAAACGCTGCGTGAAGAGGGGCTGTATCCGTTTCACGTCCAACGTGTACACGCCCTTCAACCTGACGATTTTCCAGCAAGAGTGCGGTTTTGTGAGTGGTTGTTGCATCAACATGACAATAATCCGGACTTTTTGAAGTGCATATTGGTGACAGACGAATCTACGTTCACGCGTAATGGGGTGAATAACTTTCGCAACATTCATGTTTGGTCAGTAGAAAATCCGCACGCTGTCCGTCGGGCACATTTTCGGTGAATGTTTGGGCTGGCATGGTGAACGGTATGCTCATTGGACCATTTATTCTCCCAAATCGATTGGACGGGATACAATACTTAGACTTTTTACGCAACATTTTGCCTTCCTTGTTAGAAGATGTGCCATTAAGTGTAAGACAATCAATGTGGTTTCTGCACGATGGTGCACCGCCCCGTTTTAGACGCGAAGTGCGTGAGTTTTTGAATGAATTATTTCCGAATAGGTGGATCGGACGTAATGGACCCGTAGCGTGGCCTCCGCGATCTCCAGACTTAACACCATGTGATTTTTTTCTTTGGGGAGAAATGAAACGCTTAGTGTACAAAACTGAAGTGCATACGGTTGACGAACTTCGTCTCAGAATTGAACGAGCTAGTGCTTTCATTCGGGGGAGGGACTCCATTCTCAAAGCCTGCACCGATGCTTGGCTACGTCGTGCACGCACCTGTGTTTTTGAACCAAACGGCGATAACTTCGAACAATACCTATAAAGTACGTTTACCTAAAAACTGAAAACGCGGCAACGCCGTCATATTTGTTACCTCTGTTCGTGGTCTGCACCACCGCCAGCGTCTGCTCGGTAGCGCATCAGCTGATTTCATTTTCTGTTGGAGCGGTATGATTTAGGGCAGAGACGTACTTAGCCCTTTGTTAGAGAAGTATAATTACCAAAATACTAAAAATCTTTTTGTACCATAGTTCACATGACGAATAAAATTCAGATATTCGGCAAGAGATACGCCTAGATTTTTTACATTTTCACATACTTTTATCATTCACCATTTCATGATATAGTCGAATATTTCTCAATTTGATTTCTAATTTTTTTATGAGAGAATATAATTTACTTTTGATTTATCTGGACTTAATCTAGGATTATGAGTTTTTGCATACTTGTCGATAGATCTCATCTCTTAATTAATTTGAGCCTCAGCAAATATTATATTGTCAAATTATTGTATAAATGAGAGTCAGAGAATATTGCAATGTTTAATAACCTTATCAAGATCGGCAACTCTTTGTGAACTAGTTCTTGAAAAGCCATTGATTAGAGCATCTGATGATTTAGAAAATTCATAAAATTTCTATTCGGCTACTAAAATTTGATGGTGTCAAATGCTAAAACCGCATTGTCTAGGTATAGGTAAAATGCTAATAGGCCTCATGTCCATATACAGGGTGACTTGTAATGTCACGTATTCCTGTTAAAGGGTGATAGATTAGGTCAAAAGCAAGCGATTTTGTCCTATCATGTCTTATCGAAAAGTTAACCATTTTTGAGTTGTTTGAATTTTAAGTTTTTTATTTTTTATTCCGATTTCAGACGGTTAAAATTGAAATACAAAAGAAAGTGCATGCTTGCTTTTGAGTTTTTTGTTATCGTCGCATAGCAGACATTCCAATAGTTCATAATAAGTAATAAAATGTTGAAAAGCTACAAACGTTTTAAAATTACGCTTTTTAAATGTATCATTTTCTTTTTTTTACTAACTTATTCGATAAAAAATGCAATTTTCTGTAGAAAATCTCCTAGTAATGAAATGTGCAAATTATGTAAATAATATCTCTATCTAACAAGCTTTCATTTGAGGTATTAAGCGTTCAATTATCTGAAGTACATGCAGAGAAACAACAATGACACCCACAGAGGCTGGATTTTTAAGGAATTTGTATTACCAGTTTGAACAAGTCGTTACTGTCCTCAAAGTACTCGCATGCCATGATTGTTTTATGGCATCGGCTCGACGAGGAAGCGAGCGAGAAGAGCTGACTTAGTGGAGAGAGAGAGAGAGAGAGAGCTGTTATTATTCATCATTGTAGTTACGCCATCGCCGCACGCCGAGTGAGAATTAGCTTTAGTTGGTATCAACTACTGCGAACGCGCACACGTTTTACGCACGATTATTATTTTCGAGTTTCCCAGTTCATTTCGAGTGGTTTCTTTATCATCATGGCAGGCTCAGAAGATCCGCCACGACCTCGCCATGGCGAGCACGGCCAAACTTTTACAAATGAAGAATACGCAGTCATAATGTTCTGTTATGGACTTTGTAACGGCGATTCTGCAGCTGCCCGCCGTGAATATCGGCAACGTTTCCCGAATCGCCGAACACCTCATGTTACTGTGTTTGACTCTGTGTATCGGCGCATCCGCCAAACCGGACGTGTTCAAAGGCAACATAGTGATGCTGGTCGACCCAGAGTCTATCCTCCTGAAGATGAAGAGGAAATCATTCGTGTGTTTCAGGAAGACCCTACTACGTCTACGCGCATTGTGGCTGTTCAGTTGGGTATATCACAATACAAAGTATGGTTTACTGTGCATACTGCAAGATTATACCCTTATCACTACACGCCTGTGCATGTGATTGAAGAGGGCGATCCTGCAAGACGATTAGATTTCTGCAGGTCCATGTTACATGCAGATACAGACTATTTTAAGAAAATTCTGTGTACCGATGAATCGAAGTTTGATAAGGACGGGATCACTAACTACCATAATGTTCATTACTGGGCTGATAAAGAAGCTTTAAACCCCCGAAAAATAAGACCGACGGGGTCTCAGAGCCGGTTTTCAGTCAATGTGTGGATGGGCAACATTGATGGATATTTAATTGGACCTCATTTTCTGCCCGCCAATTTAAATGGAGAAGTGTATGAAGAGTTCTTGAATAATCACATGTTTCCATTAATGGAAGACGTCCCATTGGCGACGAGACAAAATATGCGGTTCCAGCACGACGGCTGTCCCGCACACTACAGTAGATTAGTACGGGAGTATTTAGACTCTAAATTTCCAAATCAATGGATTCGCAGAGGCGGGCCCATTGCTTGGCCAGCAAGAAGTCCAGATCTCACACCGATGGATTACTATGTGTGGGGACATATGAAAAGCCTGGTGTACGATGTTTCGCCCGTACCAACGCGCGATGAATTAATTACAAGGATAATCAGTGCAGCTGACCAAATAAAAAGCCGCTTAACAACTAGTTAGTTACCAAAAGTGAATTACGTAAGAGAATGCGGGTGTGTATTCGTAACAGGGGATTACAATTTGAGCAGAATCTGTAAAATACTAAAGGAAATGTAATTAAATAAAACTGTAATTGTCTTTTTTTTTTAATTTTATGTCTTTGTACTTGAGTTAGTTGTAACTTTTATACCTCAAATGAAAGCTTGTTAGATAGAGATATTATTTACATAATTTGCACATTTCATTACTAGGAGATTTTTTACAGAAAATTGCATTTTTTATCGAATAGGTTAGTAAAAAATAAGAAAATCATACATTTCAAAACCGTAATTTTAAAACTTTTGTAAGTTTTCAATATTTTATTAATTATTATGAACTAATGGAATGTCCGCTATGCGACGATAACAAAAAACTCAAAATCAAACATGTAGGTTTTTTTTTTGTATTTCAAATTTAACCGTCTGAAATCGGAATAAAAAATAAAAAAAAATAAAATCAAATAACTCAAAAACGGTTAACTTCTGGATAGGACATTATAGGACAAAATCGGTTGCTTTTGACCTAATCTATCACCCCTTAACAGGAATACGTGGCATTACAAGTCACCCTGTATATGATCTAGGATTTGATATTTCTGGAAATTAAAAGCAATATCTCAAAAACTGTTATAATAGAGTTCTATAAAATAAAGTTCATCCAAAAAAATATTTTATGGTGTAGAAATTTACAGGGTGGAATTTTTTTGAGAAAAGGTACATTTTGTGTTTTGAGACACCCTGCATAATAGGAAGAAATTTCAGCACTATTACCATATCAACGTAAAAGCGATGACAAAAATTACCCAAATAGGATTTAATGGATTCAATTTTTGCCTTTTGTACATGATATCATCACAACAATTGTTCAAAATGTCTTCCTCCAACCTGAATACACCGATTTAAACGTCGCACATGATTTTGGCGGACTTGACTAAAAATTTGATACTCGTTTTGAATGATTTCAAATGCTGCTGTAATTCGTCCATTTAAGTCGAGCTCTGTTTCTACTGGAGTTTCGTAAACCAAAGACTTTACATATCCCCACAGGAAAAACATCTAGTGACGTTAAATCGGGTGACCTAGGAGGTCAAGAAACTGCTCCACCTCCGGCAATCCAACGGTGCCCAAACCGATGAGCCAAATTCTCACGTACTTGTACAGCTAAGTGAGCCGGCGCTCCATCATGCTGAAGCCACATTTGCTGTCGAACGTTCAATGGAACATTTTCAAGAAGTTCTGGAAGAACTTCCTCCAAAAAACGCCGGTAAATAGATCCTGTTAACCGTTCCGGTAGAAGGTATGGCCCAATCAAATAATCATCAACAATGCCTGCCCATTCGTTGACAGACCAACGTTGCTGATGTTTTCTAGGAAAAATTGCATGGGGATTTTCTTTGTCCCAAACGTGGCTATTCCTACTATTAAAAATACCGTCTCTTGTGAAAGAGGCTTCATCGGTCCATAAAACAAATCGTAAAAAATTTGGTTGTGCAGTGATTTGATGAAGAAGCGATTGACAAAATTGAACTCTAGGATGATAATCGGCTGCAGTCAATCCTTGAACTTTCTGGAAGTGGTAAGGATAAAGTTGTTGCTCGTGTAACACCCGCCAGATGGAAGCGTTACTCGTATTCATATCCTCAGCAATGTGACGTGTGCTACTTGATGGTTCGTCGGCAACTCGCTGAGGACCTCTTTTTCAAATCCGACCGTTCTTACGGTTCGAGCAACACCAGTATCATGCATGTTGGTTTTAAACATGTCCGTCTCGGAGAGCCGCCGATGAATAGTAATAAACTTTTTGCATCCCGGATGCTGTCGTTCGGGATAACGTTCTTGATACAACCGCGCTGCTGCTCGTGCTCTGCAGCTTGTTGCCCCGCATGCTAAATGCATATACGCCAATTCTTGATTGGTAAAGTTTTCCATTACCACCATTTATTTTTTGTTGAATTTTTGCAAACCTCACATATACGATAGCACGACTAAGGCGATATGGAATACAGCGACAAAAAACAATCTCTGTTATCGTTTTTAAAGACAACAACAGACAAGCGCCGGAAATGCGTCCCTATACTCAAATGTTTTCTACTGTTACACTGAATAACCCCTACAAGTTTGATCTCATAGTTCTGAAACACCCTGTATACTTTCCAGTTTGCTCATAAAACTATTTTGCATTTTCTTTGGGACACCCTTTACGTATCGACGATATTAGAAGGCACGCTAAAACGCATGCACTAAGGCACATTGAGGAAAAAAGCTAACTGAAGTTGAAGGTGAATGGAAAGCAAAAGCGCGCGGATAATAGACCCTCCTTTTCAAATTAATTTTGATTTTTCTAAAAATCATCGTTATGGACGTATTGGGTGGTGAAGCTATTTCATTCATGGGAGACTACATTTACCTTCCAAGGGATTCATCATTTCCAGTGTCATCTTTGTCCCACAGATGGATGTAAAGCTGTTGACCACTGGATTCCAATATTTGGAACTGAAAGTGGAATTAAAAGAAGAAATGAAATATGCAATGTATCGGGTGTTTCAAATCCGACCCTCACCATTGTGATTTCGGAGACGGAATCTCTTATCGTCTCCGAAGTCACTTAAATGGGGACAAAGTTGTATATTTAGGTAACTAATAAAATGCAGCTTAGAAATTTTCGAAATTCATAGTAGTTTCGTACACGGGCTGAAAAAAATTTTTCTCAAAATTGTTTCAATCCCCCTCTGACTTTTTCTCCTCTATCAGATGCCATAATTATAATTTCAATATGACGTTTCGTCTCTTGTCGTCCAGCATCAACTTCATTTTTTATTATGATTCCATATTAGATGTTTGCAAAGACGAATACAGTTTTTAATTGTGATTACAAAAATGTATAACATGTCATACATTCACATTACCAAACCTTAGTTATTTAAAAAAAATCCTAGGTAGGCTTTGACATTATCAAATAGTCATTTGTTTCATATACCAGACCAGAACTCGAATTGAACACAGTAACAGAATTTGGAAGACTGAGAAGAGAAGTAAACCGAGCGGTAAACAATGTACAGAGAAGAGTCAGGCTTTGCCTACAAAATAACGGACAATTTGAACGTCTGATATGATTTACCTCTGCTATGATTATCACTGGACAACAAATTTTAGTTTTTTAATTGTATCTTGTGGGAAAAGTGCACTTCTTTGTTAATTTTGGGGCGCTGAATCCAAAAATGACAATGAAATAAAAAAATTAGTTGCGGTTTAGAAAAAAAACTTTTTATTTTTAAGGATATATTAAAAAAAGTAACAAGATTCATATACTTATAAGAATCACTATATGCGCTGTCTTTTTACTGTTCTTTTATGGAGCGTTTCTGGAGCATCTCTACCAAGAGTCCAACAGTAGTCTGCAAGCATGTAAGGATTCCACTTTCGCTGGTACCTTTTTTCCATTGTTGAAATATCCTTATGAAAACGTTCGCCGTGCTCATCACTTACGGCTCCGCAATTGTCAGGAAAAAAGTCCAGGTGTGAGTGTAGGAAATGTATCTTAAGAGACATATTACAGCCCATCTTTTGATACGATGACAGCATATTTTTGACAAGGGTTTTATAGTTGTCAGCTTTTCTATTTCCCAAGAAATTAGTGACCACCAGACGGAAATCATTCCAAGCAGTTTTTTCAATACCTGTTAAAGTGTTTTCAAACTGTGTATCTTTCAAAATATTTCGAATCTGTGGCCCAACAAAAATACCTTCTTTAACCTTTGCCTCACTTAGTCTTGGAAATTTCTGACGCAGGTATTGAAAAGCTGACCCATCTCTATCTAATGCCTTGAGAAAGTTTTTCATTAGGCCCAACTTGATATGAAGTGGTGGTAATAAATTTTTTTTTCGAATCTACTAATGGCATATGCTGTACATTTCTTTGACCTGGCTCTAGGAATTGACGAACAGGCCAGTTTTGTCTGGTGTAATGAAGTGCCTTTGCCCGACTGTCCCATTCACACAAAAAACAGCAAAACTTTGTGTAGCCTAGCTGCAGCTCAAGTAAAAGTGCAACAACTTTCAAATCGCCACAAATATGCCATTGGTGCTCATCGTATTTTATGCATGTCAATAGGTACTTCATATTGTCATATGATTCTTTCATGTGAACTGCATACCCTACAGGAAGAGATGGTAAAATATTTCCAATATGCAATAACACTGCCTTTAAACTCAATGTCGAGCTGTCTATAAACAATCTCCATTCTTCTGGGTTATAGTTTATATTTAAAGCCGCCAGTAAGCCGTTAATGTTACTTCAGAAAACCAAGTTATTCTCCATATTGAAAAATGGTTCTAAGTCTTTGTGGCGTTTACGAAAAACACATACCGAAACATCGTCTTCTAACAAGTTCCACTGCTGCAGTCTTGATCCAAGTAACTCTGCCTTACATTTTGGAAGTTCTAAATCTCTTACAAGATCATTTAATTCTGACTGTGTTATTTTGTGCGGTTGGTGGCATGACGTGCTCGGTATAAAATCAGGATCTCTTGACGTTGATGGCATATCTTCTTCCTGACGAATCACTCGATCGCCATGATCTGATACGTTTTCTGATTCGCAAGTGTAGGATTCTGGGGTTTTTGGAATAGGATTTTCGTCACTGTGAGGCACAGGTCTCATCGCAGATAGTATGTTTGGGTAGTTAATAACCGATTTTTTTTTCTTGGACATACCTGTGGCTTGTCCAACACAAGGTACCATGCAAAAGTAACAATCATTAATATGATTTGTAGGCTCTCGCCAAACCATTGGGACAGCAAAGCGCATAGACCGTTTTTTGCCATTTAACCAGCTCCTCAGACTTGAAGCACATGTATTACAGCAGATGTGGGGTGCCCACTGTTTGTCTTGATCACCTAGTTTACAACCTAAATAAAGCTGATAAGCCATTGTTATTAGTGGAGTAATAGACCGTCTCTGAGACGCAAAAGTCACATCACCACACACGTAACAAAACTGATCTGGATTGTTTACACACTTTCGAGACATCTTGCATGAACGCTGTCAGCCAACTGAGGAAAAAATGGCTAATATAAAACAATATAATGTACACGTATGTATAACGTAACACAATCATGCCGATTACATCATCTTTCCTTGCCGAATATAAAAATGTAGCACGTGCATTCTTGTGAATTACAGTATATTAACACTGTCACAGCAGGAACACATATAATTACCGTATCTCTAAAACTTGAACTAATATTGAAAAAATAAGTTTCATTCCGGTTTTAGCACATTAAAAATAGTAATATTTTGTTGATTTTATTTAGGATATTTTTTGGCTGTTGATCAGTGTTATTATTGTTATCACCATCAATAAAAGTTTCATTTTGTGTTCACGTTTCACCATACCTTTTTTCCTTACAATTTTCGTTCCATTAGCAAATTCATCGTCAACTAAGGAAACGACGTCCATATGAGAAAGTGATGAAAGTCGGAAGAAGAAACCTCGGATTGAAAATTTGACTACGCCATATTTTGTATGGAAGAGAAAGTGGCAATTACAACATGCAGTTCATTTAAAAATCCGATCTCAAATAAAGTCAGGAAGAAAAAAAAATGGTTTTGCGATAATTGTGGTATGTGAAACAAATGACTGATAATTCCAAGGTTTACCTAGGAAATACTGTTTTTTGGAAAAAACTGAAGTTTGGCAATGTCAATGTATGACATATTATAGGTTTTTAGAATCAGAATTAAAATCTTTTATGCATCAGTGCAAAAATCGAATATGCTGTCGATAAGAAAAAATAAAGGACGAAACGTCATATTGAAATTCTAATTGTGCCATCTTGTAGAGAAGGAAAAAGTGGCAAATTATTTTGACACTACAGTATATTCAGATAAGAGATAGACCGGATGTAAACAAAAGGTTCGGGTGATTTTCACGCTAACGCCGCCGTCTCGACGTAAAACAGGAGCCCTCATTGGTCAATTCGCAATTAAATGCCTATGCCGAGCGACAGAGCAGTCGTATCAAGGCAGAGTCACATTCAGGTTCAGACGTGTTACGTATGTCGTGTGCATCATTGCAATTTGATATTTCTTTGGACGTTTTCGTTTGTTATCTTATTAAGTTGTTGAGTTTGTCGTTGTTATTGTTATACCTTGTTATTGATTGTTATTGTTATCAACTGCTTGCGCAAAATGCCCAGTAGTACACACCTTTTCTGAGCCAATGACCAGTAAACATCGCAAAAGTATTGTTAAATCATTGGATGAAGCTGATAAGCATGCGATTAGGAGGAAAGTGCATGAATTCTTCTTTAGGAATGAAATACCTACTATAGATAAAGTACTGCAGGAGGTAAATGGAGATACAACGTTGCCAAATTTCAAACGATCAACTTTCCATGCGTTACTGAAGCATTTAAATTTCAAATGGAAAAAACGGGGTCGTAATAGTTTACTACTGGATAGAGAAGAAATTGTGCTATGGAGGAGGGATTATTTAACAAAAATTGGGAAATATAGAAATCAAAACAGGAAGATTTATTACCTTGATGAAACGTGGGTAAACGCAGGACACACTACAAGTAAAGTATGGGTTGATGATTCTGTAACTTCATCCAGGAGGGCCTTTCTAGATGGGCTGTCCACCGGATTAAAAAATCCAGCAGGAAAATACGAGTAATAGACAACAATCGGAGGGCAGATAAAACATATTACAAGTAACAAAACTTTTATAACTTTCGATAAAATGCGTGGATGTTTTATTGTCATTTTCATTTGTTAGAACTTTTTTAAGCCATGTTTTTATGTGTTTTCGATATTTCAATAATTTTTTAATATAATCTTAAAATATGTCGAATATTATAAACTTAAAGAAAGTTACTAAGTTTTATATTGTGTACCGTTCCTAATATTTCTAATCATTTTAATTCATACTTTAAGCTTCATAAAGTTATAATTTGTTAATATTAATATTTGCGCGTATTTCAGGTTCCTGATCATTCATTTTTTAAAGGTTTATAACTTTAAATTAAATTGTGAAGCGCTGAGTAATCATACGACGTTCAATATTCTTTCTTTCAATATGACTAAATAATCCCAATTATAGCAATCTGATACTCATGTCTCAATGTTTTTTCGCTGAATGTGATGAAAACATTTGAAAAAGGTTCGCTTATTGGAATAAATCTACACCAGTTAGTACTTCGATTTCCAGGTAAAGGGAAAAGGCTCATTATCTGCCATATTGGCAGTGAGGATGGATTTGTTGTTGACGGTCTTTGGTGCTTTGAGTCTAAGAAAACTGGAGATTACCACGAGGAAATGAATGGCGAATCGTTTGAACAGTGGTTTTCAAAAATTTTACCGAACTTAGAGGAAAACGCAGTAATTGTGTTGGATAATGCGCCTTATCATTCTCGAAGAATGAAGAAGGTCCCAACAACGGCTTCAAGGAAAGTTGATGTTCAAAATTGGCTCCGCTCGAAAAATATCAACTTTGAAGAAGCAATGCTGAAAGTACAATTATTAAGAATTGTCAAGGATCACAAGGCGGAATATCAAAAATACGCCATTGACGAAATGGCAGCAAGTCAAAATAAAACTGTGCTCCGTTTACCTCCATACCATTGCGAGCTCAATCCCATTGAGCTCATATGGGCAGAGGTTAAAAATTATATAGCTAAGCACAATACAACTTTTAAATTTTGTGACCTCAAAGGACTTTTCAAAGAAGCACTAGAATTAATAACAGCGCAAAAATGGGAAAACTGTATTAAGCACGTGAAAGACAAAGTTGAAAAGAGAATGTGGGAACTGGACAATATTTTAGAGGAACAAGTCGAGCCATTCATTATTGACGTTGGTGCTTCAGGCAGTAGCGATGATGAAAGCTCATCAAGCTCATCTTTCCAATAAAAGATGTCGTTCATCAAATTCGGTAAGTTATAAGTAATTATAAAGCTACTGTATTTTTTAATTAATTATTGACATTTTTGAACCCATTTTGGCAAAACCTATTCAAGAATCTACTTTCTGACAATGTTCAACCATGCACATTTTTTACGTTTTGAACGTTTTAATTTGGTTACATATTTACCTAGAAATCAAAAAATATACTAATCAATATTCTAAAAGCAATTTTAAGAGATATACGATTATTTTTAATTTAGGCTAATTTAAACGCCATTTTGAGATTATATTCGACTGTATTTCACCAAACATCAGGCGGCATCCGAAGCTGGAAATCGAAGCGAAAATTTTGAAACCCTTATGTATATTTACATCATTATATATTTCTTACCCCACCCCCACATGATCCTATATCCATCACCAATCGTATACACATCGAATTGTGCTAATTTACTACAAAGTTACGCAAAGCAGCATCTACTATCTAAAATATGTACTGCGTGACTCTTAATACGTCCCTGCCGAATGTTACAGCGTTCGATGATCACGTGGTCTTGTTTATGTAATAATAAATAATAATAATAATAAAATGTCTTTATTAGGCACATTATATACACTACAACATAATGTGACCTCTACGTAGGCGAAGTCTAGCTCTTGGCTACTCTACTTAACCTACCCAAATACTAAATTGAAACACTCAATCAAAGGAAACTTTGACAAGCAAAAGACGCTTCAAAACAACGAGCTTGATAGCTTCCTAGCATACATATATACACACATATATTACGTAAAATAAAATTAAATGTAAGAATTAAAAACTAACTTTTCCACAATTACTACAATGACAAATAAATCTGTTTCACATGCTTACGAAATCTGTTTACTGGCCAATCCTTTATATTGTCATCTAATTCGTTATAAATCAGGATAGCATTGTAAGTGTATGAACTACGAAATAAAGTTGTTTTATACATAGGGATCTCTAGTCTTTTTTTGTGTCTGAAATCAATGTCTGAATTATTTCGTCTGAAAACAAATTTCTCATAAAGATACAAGGGGGATCTAGAAGATATGATCTTATGTGTAAACACTGCTATATGGTACTTGCAAGCATTTTCTATACACATCCAACCTAGCTGAAATCTCTTTAAGGAAACATGATCATACTTCTTGAGATTAAATACAAATCGACAACAAGTATTTTGGAGTTTTTGGAGTCTTGCTTTTGTGATAGAATCAAGACAATGATAGAAGTAAAATAAGCTTGGAAATATAATAGCCTCACATAACTTTTTTCTAACTTTAAAATTCAAAATAGAGCGATTGACATAAAAACACTTCAACGTTGCATAACATTTTTTTAAGATAGACGAAACATGCTCCTTAAACCGTAAAGTATAATCGATAATCAACCCTAAATTTTTTGTAGTATTTACGACAGCTAGACGCTCCTTGTCAATTTTTACATCAAGAGAATACAATATAGTGTTACGTTTGACAGCAGGACAAAAAAGCATCACTGAGCACTTATCCTTATTGAGCTTAAGATTATTACCATTTGAGTATCCTACTATTGCCTTCAAATCATCATTAAGCTCATTGATTGAAGTATGCAAAGTGTTACTATTAAAGCTTTTATATATCTGTGTATCATCGGCATAGCACATCACAGAAGAGTTTTTCACAGAGCTACCCAAGTCTATAGTATAAATTAAGTACAACAAGGGCCCTAAAACTGAACCCTGAGGGACACCTGATGTTATATCAATCGGACTAGATATAGTGTTGTCTATCTCTACTACTTGTTTACGATTTGAAAGATATGTTATAAAAAACATTAGAGGTATGTCTGAAAAACCAAAAAACTTCAATTTAGCACATAAAAGCTCATGATCTATTTTATCGAACGCCTTAGAATAATCTAATGATACAAGTGCTGAAGCATCTCCCTTATCAAGCGAAGCAATGATGTCATCTAAAACCCTTGCTAAAGCTGAAGTTGTACTAAAACCACTGCGGAAACCAGATTGACACTTGGGAAAGAAATCATTATTAGAGAAATAATGATAAACCTGATGTTTAATCAATTTCTCCAATATCTTCGATATAACAGGAATCAAAGTTATAGGTCTTAAGTCTGAGAGACATTTTGGATTTTTACATTTAGGCAAGGGCTTGACAAGAGATAGTTTCCAAGCATCAGGGAAATACCCAGCCTCCAGGCAACAGTTCAATAAATGCGTCAGGGGTAGTAATACTCGAGGCAAGCAAAGCTTCAGCATTGAGACTGTTATACCATCCGAACCTGCTGCATTAGATTTTACTGACAGAATAATGTCTAGCACATTTTGTGGGGTAGCAAAACTAAATTCAAATCTAGCACTTTCATTAATTTTGGTACTATTAAATTTATCAACTAGATCCTTGCAATTGCCCGAAGGCGTGAAAACGGAAGAAAAATAATTGTTTACTTCATCGGCATTCTTCAACTGTGTAGGTAAAGATCTATCTACATTAGTTTTGAGTTTCAATGAATGTACAGCTTTCCAGAGATGCTTGTTACTATTTAGTTGTTCATTGAAGCTTAGATATGCTGCTTTCTCCCGCCTAATAGCGGAAATGACATCATTTCTTAATTTCTGGTAATATTCGAGACTAGCTGGACTTTTTAAAATCTGATATTTTCTAAAGGCTTTATTTCTCTCGGAGATCAAAAATTTTATGCCACCTGTGAGCCATGGAGCATAAGGTTTAGTAATACGTGATGAAATAACAGGAGCATGGACATCAAACAAATCCAAAATATGATTAGAAAAAAACGTAGCTTTATCCTCTAAGTTAGTGATGTAATATATATCGTCCCATGGGATTTTATACAAATCCACCAAAAACTGATCTTTACAACAGTGTTTAATGTCCGGTCTATCTCTTATCTGAATATACTGTACAAATAAAGTTGGGAAAAAATTAAATCGATTTTGGGAAAATTCATTTTTTTCCGTCTCTCTCCGGAAGTACTGTGGATTTCAAAACTTTCTAAGCGTATTTAGGTAACGAATTTGCCCCCATTTAAGTGACTTACATTTCTCACAGTTTCCGAGATCCCAACGGTGAGGGTCGAACCGAAACACAGATATACAATATTACCTCACACCAGTAATCCCACTTCGGATCAACAGTATTGTCGATGGGCTTGGTCTTGAATTCTTGTGCGCCTACAGTCACAACAGCGTAAGGATCTGATTTTCCTTTTCCCAAGACGCTTATGTCTTTTTTCATCAGATGCTTCGCCTCAAACACGTGAACTCTTAGGACTCCCTATAATGAAATATATTTCAAAACTGCAATTAACGTATGTGCTAGCATCTGCTTTTAGAACAGAATTCTTTTTATTTCATCCTAGTTTCAGCGCCTACTATACTTTTCGAAAATGAGATATTGTCTTTTGGATGTTATGACATCTACATCACGAAAAACCACGTCACTCTTTTCCGTCCGTCTGTCTGTGTATCCGCTAATCTGATAACGATCTATAACTTAAGAAGTACTGCTCGGATTTCGATGAAACTTTTACACAATGTTACTATACTAAGTGACATATAAATCCGAACACCCAGTTTAAATGGTTTTATTTTAATAAAAGTTGGTGAATGTATTTATCTTACTGTAAATAACAAGTGCCTTATCAGTTGGATATTCCGGTTTTTATACTGCTTTTTTTTAATTCACTAACGCTCTAAAAATGAATATTTCAGCCGCAGTAAAGAATCAACGTTGGCGGATTTTGGTTCTTGACATCCTTTACGATTGGTTACGATGCCTAGAGTACGGAGACCTGTACGATTTCGTCAACTTAGTGAGTTTGATAGGGGACTTCGGGAAGCTGGACTTTCTTTTCGGGCAATTGCAGTTAGAGTGCAAAGAAGTGTAGACACTGTGGTTAGGTGTTGTCAGGCATGGCTTCGAGAAGGCCGTACGCAAAGGGCAAGGGGCACTGGACGCCGCCGTAGAACAACAGACCGTAAAGATCGCCGCCTAAGATTATTGGCCTTAAGGGACCGGTTCTCCACTACCAGGTCCATTGCAAATGAATGGTTTGCAGAACTCGGAAGACCTATTGGCATGCGAAGTGTTTACCGACGAATGAGAAGTTTTGGCTTGTTTTCATACCGGCCACTCTGGGTCCTCCCTTTAACTCGAGAACACCGACGTAATCGCCTTGAGTGGTGCAGACAACGGTCACTCTGGGATCAGGAATGGAACAGTATTGTCTTTAGTGACGAGTCTCGATTTTGTTTAGGCATGCACGATGGTCGTGCCAGGGTTAGAAGGCGACGTGGTGAAAGGAGGAATCCACAATTTTTTGTTGAAAGACATGTTCATCACACTGTTGGAGTTATGGTTTGGGGTGCTATAGCTTATGGTTCCAGGTCACCTTTAATCTTCATCAGAGGTAACATGAACGCGCAGCGTTATATCCACGAAGTTCTAGAACCCCATCTTTTACCCTATCTTGACACCCTGGCAGATCCAACTTTCCAACAAGATAATGCCCGACCACATGTTGCAAGAGTCACAATAGACTTCTTTCAACATAATGATGTCATAATGCTACCATGGCCACCAAGATCTCCCGACTTATCCCCAATTGAGCACGTGTGGGATACGATGGGTAGGAGATTGCTCAATTTGCAACATCCTCCTCAGACTCTAGAAGCACTTCGAGAGGAGATGGTGGTTGCCTGGAATGAGATACCACAGGAGGACATTGACCACCTGATCAGAAGCATGCCTAGGCGCGTTGGAGAATGCGTAGCACATCAGGGTGCATCCACACATTATTAAAGGTCAAAGGGCTTTAAAGCAGTGCAATCATTTTGAAATTTTTATCATTTACTTATTATGCTTCATTAAGTACTTATACAAAATTTTATTAAAATAAAACCATTTAAACTGGCTGTTCGGATTTATATGTCACTTAGTATACTATGCCAAAAGCTTTGTAGTTTTTGAAAATTGGCCCAGCTGAGGCACAGAAAAAGGCCAAAAGCAAAAAAAAAACAAACCGCCCAAACGTTTTTTGACATTTCAGAGGATCCTGATCATTTTTTAAAAACTACTAGAGGTAAGAAAACTTGGGGTTGGGGAGGATTTATCTCAATTTTTGATGTTAGCACATTTATACGCTCTCCCAACCTTGGTAATTCTACGCATCGATTAGACATATTTCATACATCATAGATTTCTCTGTACACCAGTTCTTAAAACTCAGATAAATATTGGTAAAGAAGGGTTTTTTAGGTCTCTGATTTCAAGTCTGCCGTCAAAAAACAGAAATTCAAAATAGTGTCGGATCCTTGAAAGAAGTTGATATTATGATGTTTAATCGCAGATCATGTTATTGTTCGAAGGGATAATATACTAAGTGACATATAAATCCGAACACCCAGTTTAAATGGATTTATTTTAATAAAAGTTGGTGAATGTATTTATCTTACTGTAAATAACAAGTGAAAAAATTTTCAGCCTTATCAGTTGGACATTCCGGTTTTTTTACTGCTTTTTTTTAATTCACTAACGCTCTAAAAATGAATATTTCAGCCGCAGTAAAGAATCAACGTTGGCGGATTTTGGTTCTTGACATCCTTTACGATCGGTTACGATGCCTAGAGTACGGAGACCTGTACGATTTCGTCAACTTAGTGAGTTTGATAGGGGCCGTATAGTGGGGCTTCGGGAAGCTG